>CM035435.1:92781937-93146937 GCA_020310875.1 Ceratopteris richardii | reverse complement strand
AGAATTTTTCGATTAAAACTATTCGAACACATTCGTCCTTGACATAGTAACGTTTGAAGCGATTATGTTCTAGTTGACGAGATTTCGCTTGAATGTATATTTGTTATCAATAGCTTCTTTATTAAAAGATTATGGATCAGAATATTTTGAGAAAAATATTTCAAATATAAGGTGTCTCCTAATATAAGGGGTCTTCTGATAATTTGGTAGTTATTCACAAATAAATCTCCAATGATGAATTTACTCAAGACTCATCCATCAGATCAAAGTGAAAAAGTTTCTTTTAGTGGGTGCGATGAGTTTTTTTTTCGAGGAATTTTCAGTCTATAAGAAAAGTGAGCCATAAGATCAAAATTCCTTAAAAAGCATTGGCATGGAACCATGCAATTTTCATGCAAATTCATATAACATTAGCATGGTACATTGAACGATTGTATTTGCGCTAGACTCATTACTCACAAAGTGGTCTCATGTTAGATTTTACAGAGCCCCCCCCCCCCCCCCCCCCCCCCCAAAAAAAAAAAAAAAAAAAAGGGGGGGGAAAGTATTGTACTATTCTGTACTTCGAGCTACGTATTCTGATTCCACCCAATTTATTATGTGCATTCCAGTTATTTGAAATTTGTATCTTTTATTACATGAGGAGCAAGATAATGCAAGAAGAGCATCATACATACCAACCTATATATTTTTGGCACCATACATACCAACCTATATATTTTTGGCATTATGCACGAGAGAGAGAGAGAGAGCTGCATGGTGGAGTTCTCAGGAGTGATTTTGCATGCACTCGGACTCGTAATGGTTCTGTACTTGGAGATGTATGCAAAAGATGACCTTTAAGGTTATACCAATACACTCGTTTGAATGTTAGGAAACGCATACATAGGACCTACTTACTTCAAACAAATACCACATGGAGATGTATGCGTTTACTATACTTCTTTGCGGCAATGATATGTTTATGCAGAACTACCTCTTGCATGTTCATTTTTTGGCAAATCATTCCTTTTAGTGAGTTCCTTTAATGGTCTTTCATACTTCTCACACTCCAACTAGTACCAATCTTTATGGTTGGATACCTAAAGTTGCAAATTTTAGAGCTTTTCTATAAGAACTTGAGACACTAGTTGGATGCCTAAAGTTACAAATCATAAAAAGGTTTGTTATAAGAACATATAATAGGATCTTTCGTACTATAGGCTTATAGTCCTATATGTGTGTGCATATGTGTGTGATTGGTAGATGCACTGAACTCCATTTGGTTACAATGATCCATTGGTATTGATTAAGTTCTTGAGTTTCTTGTTGTCTTTCCTCATTGGATCTTAAGTATTCTCTGTGATAGTCTTTAGTATAATCGAAAAACCGTATAAATGTGCTTGACAGATAAATCACCAAGCATTTCATATTTATACGTGGATTCTCACTGCTTCATTATAAATCACGATGTTTTCAAGAGTCACTATGCAGACATGCAAGCATGCATACATGCACACATACATGTATGCATAGATACACATGTACACATGCACATTAGACAACTCATGGCCATAGTACAAAACATCTAATTTAGATATTTCGTACAATCAGAATTCTATTTTCCCAAATCAAACGCAAGTGAATCAAGAGTTCTCAAAGTCTTGGAAAGGATAGGAATCCCACCTTAGTTACTACGTTCATGCACCTATGATGCCTAGAAATGGACTAGTAATTCGAATCCTCCCATTTCACATGTTATTGCCTAGATAACATATAGTGAAAACAATGAACTAGCCAAGGATTATGTTGATCCACCCTTATTATTCATTCCCTACTTTGCACTCAAATCACTTTATCAAGTGCAAAGATAGATGGTATTTTGAATCATTTGGGCAGGGATCCCACCATAAAGATGAAACATGTTCTTGAAGGTTAGAATATGAGGCTTGGGGGTATGCCTAATGTTACTGTATAAAGCTTTATTTTTTATGATGAAAATATTTTCCAAGGGAGGAAGAGTGTAATAAAGTAAATCTATGATTTGAGTGTCTGATCGATTCAGAGAGATTTGAAGTAAAAAATTGTTTGTTCACTCATGTGAATGAGCAAAGATCTCGAGACTAGACTTAAGCATAGGTTCATATGCTCTTTTAAACAAGTAATCCACTTAGCCTAATAGTTAAGTCTCAAGGTTGGGAAGGAGGAGATCTCAGCTCCAACCTCCATGGGGAGCATGGGGAGAGATTTTTTCCCAAAGTGCTATAGAGCCTTCTAACTCAAGTTAATTTGAGTCTAGAGAGACTTAACTTGAGTGGTAAGTACACCTACCACTAGTGGACTCTAGTGGAAGGTGCTAAATCAGTGGTGAAGATCACATCAATCACTAATGGGCTCTAGTGGAAGATATTAAAGGAGTGGGGGAGATTGTACATGCACGTTTAGACCTGAGTTACATTTGTGGTCCTCATTGATTCGAACAAATATATATATATATATATATATATATATATATATATATATATATATATATATATATATATATATATATATATATATATATATATATATATATATATATATATATATATATATATATATATAGGCATAAGGTTGGGAGGAGAACCATCTCTCTACCATGTGGTGGTCCTAATTGTTATTTTTTTGGAGATGTGGAAGCCATGGTTGATTTGGTGTTGGCCAAATGGATGATTAAAGCTTGAGATAATAGCAATTGTTCTTGGGCCAAACTGCTTTTTAGTAATAGTTGCAGTTTTTTCCTTGTTTGAATCCCCAAATGTAAAGGACTCAATGTAATTACTCTCTTGTTCTCCTTGTCTTTGGTTATACCCAACGGTTTTGATATTGTGCACTCCCTATGGAAAATATGGAACCAAATGAAAGCTTCTACACTAGTAGTCATGATTGGAAGTGGGTTGTTGGGATTAGTCAAAACAACTTTGTATGGTTCTTTGTTGTAAGTATCTCGAGAGTGGAGCCTAGGAACCTTCAAAGAGCTAGGAGGCTTTGGAGCAAAGGTCTTCTTATGTGCAAGCATCTATGGAACCAAGATAAAAGGAATTGGATTATGTTTGAGGAAATTCATCCGAGTCATAGAGTTAAGTTTGAAGACTAGCACTTGTTAAGACATAGAACTAATGCTTGGGACGTCTCTTTGGCATGCCTCTTGTTGGGTCGAAATCCCCCTCGATTGGCATGTTTGAAGTGAACATGTGGTAATAAGATAAGGAATTTCCTAAGAATTAAACGAAACCTGCACTTTCATCACTCATTTAGAAAGACGAAATTTGTGAATTGGTCATGGATGAGATGAGAGTTCAAGTTCAAGGAATTATAGCACCTAGTTATGAAAATACAAAGGCAATTTTTTTGTGGAAGATTTTGCATATGGAGATATGGATCAATGTCAAAGATAGTAAATTTGTGGTGCTCCCTTTCAATGCAAGCATTTCACAAATGGTAGGATAGACTTGGGGAACCTTTTCTTCTCTTGTCCTAAGAGCATTTGGATTTGGCAAGGCCTAAAAAAGCATCTTTTGTTTGCAAATCAAGTTAACTACAAGTAAGCTCTTCTTGGGAAAGCTATCAAGTGTTCATCTTCTCTATGGAATCCCAATAGGGGTTAAGCACTTTGGAACATCTAAGAAGAAAGATGCATAATCAACTTTGGTACTCAGTCGAAAGAGCGATTTAGTGAGAAGTCCCTATGCTATTTAGATAGAAGTATCCATGATTGTAAGAAATCTCCTCCTTTTCGACATCACAAGATGTTCATTTTAGAAAAGAGCAAGCTAAAATGCAAGTGGATTCCCTATGAAGGAGATGAAAAATTTATCATCCTTATTTCTAACTCTTCCTATTGTTCTTATGTTTTTTTCGTGTTTTTAATTTAAAGTTTATTTTGCAAAAAAAAAACTCCCCTTCTCTTCGAAACCTAAAGGGCCCAACCAATTGAGCTAGTGTGCTCGAAACAATTATAAAATTCCTACTAAATATCATGTGTGTTTCTTTTGCAAGCGTGTAACAAGCTTAAAGAACATTAGGAAGGTGAATAATATAATAAGTTGAAATCTCAAGATAAAGGGGATGCCTGGAATTTTCTATTCTCAAGAAAAATAACTTGTTGCATGGATTAAAAGATGATCCAAACATGGAAGATTATTTTTTTTACTATCCCTTTACAATAACAAAGGTAAAAAAACACATGATGTTTTATTGGTAGTTTCTCATTTTGAGAAGCTATTCTCCCATGTTTGGCTTCCAAACCCATAAAGATTATTGTTCCTTAAGACTTTCAAAAGAGATTCCACTCATTTCCCCATATTAGGAAGGCAAATTGTGTTGTACGGATCACAAAACAAAATGTATCCTTATAAGGGGCTTAATAAAAATGTACATAAAAACTTTTGAGATTTCTTTTTCAAAAGTGCACGTTCGACAAGCAGTTACTACCCGAACTTTAACTTTGAAAGAACAATTGTACATGTGAATAGGCATAATATCCGCGGGACCCCTCATATCCCACAAAACAAAGGTTAGACAAGTGAGACAAAATTACAACTGATTAAGACTGGCCAAAGTCATTACATGTCTGGCCCGAAGGTTGAACACAAGACCTCTGCCTCAAAAGGTTGGTGCCAAACCAACCCACCTATTAGACATGGACAAACTTATAAGAAATTGATACCATGCAAATAAAGCACTATGAACGTTCAAAAGTGATGTCCAATGGTAAGGAATGGACTTAGAGTCATGTAAAAGCCAAGAGAAAAAGAGAGGCAGAGATAGAAGAGGAATTCATGGATCACTTTGTCGTAAAACAAGTGTGCTGAAAAACCTAGAGACCAGGTGAATGGTAACTGACCTCTTGTAGGCCTTTCTCCCCAATGTGTTGATTGTGCTCTGTATCCATACTTTTGTAACACTTCCCTTTTAATTTATTACCTTCCTTGTTTTCTCAAAGAAGCTCAACATTCTGCATCGTATCATGGCATTGAAATCGTGCGTCAGCGAAAGACGGAGCAGCACCACAGCGACTCCGAATGGATCCACTTCATGGAAGTCTGCGATACACGGACAACAACCACGATAAGAAGGTGCTGCGCAATAAGAGCTCTTCTCCATAACCAGCATATGCGAGTTAATTTGATCTCGAAACAGAGCGCGTTGAAAGGACGGGACACTTAGTGTCACGCTGATGATACACAGCGAGCATCTTCATAGAACTGCAGCCAAACACGAGGTCTATTTTGGATCCACCTCGTGTCAGATACAAAACACAGCCCGCAAGATCGGTTGCGACGGTAGAACAGTACATTGCCACCTCCCGTGTCGCTGAAAGCGAAGCGATGGCGATCCCGTTCAGAGTCATGAACATCTGAAAGATCGCGTTGAATTATGGATTGCCCCGATACATGACAGGTACACCCTCAAACTAAAGAATACAAACAATCTTCAGCAGACGCGTATACGCTGATGAAAGCACCTGGCAGCTTCCTTGAGCTGCTGCTGCACGTCTCTCTCTCTCTCTCTCTCTCTCTCTCTGTGCACGGTGCTCACCGGACATTGCATTGACGATCAGAGCATTGCTTTAAAAGCCACCACCAACTTAGTACTGCTTGTCAATTGCTCGACAGCCTCGGAGCCATCTACCCTCTCACCAAAACAACGTACAATATTTGCTACGCCTCTCTGAATTCTGCACTCTCAACTGCCAATCGACGTACATAATAGGTGGACCGTGGTCCATACGAGAACTGAGGATTCCAATTCGAAGATATGAAACATCCGAGGCGGAGCTTAAGATTGACAGCTGTTTTCAATGTCAATGGCGTCTGTGTCTGTGGAAAAAAAGTACTATCAATCGACAAATGATCGAGAAATTTTCCTGTTTTTTGGTAGATGGGTACGCACAGACACGTTTGGAATTTGTAATTAGCCGCTTTAGGGTTGCGAACGTTCGGCCATGAGCAGTGGCGCTGCTGTGCGTGTAGGGTATACCACATGGGCAATGGCGACAGCGTACATAGAGAGCTTGCATGAATCATAATGTCTGCATAAAACATATATGTATCGGTTTAAGTGTGCTTGTCGAGTTGGATGGAGCATTCGCCTTTGAGAGTAGGAGTTTTTTTTTTTTAAATGGAGGTTTGGCCGAGGCCTACTCCTCCAGGCTTTAACTTTGAAATTCCAACTGTACAAGGAACGGCATAGTATCCATGGGACCCCTCTTATCCCACAAGAACAGGGTTTACATAGCTGGATTAAACTCCAGCAACACCTTCGAGCGAATGACATGTAATGGACTTTATGTTGGATTTCAGAGCTCTTGTGGACTTCGGACCGTTTATATAGTACCACCTTGCTTCTTAGGATAGGGGAGGTCTCATGGGGACTAATTTTGAACCCCTTTGGACCGTCTATATCGTACCAACGTGCTTTGTAAGATAGGGGAGGTCTCATGGGGACTAAGTTTCAACCCCTTCTTTTTGGGACACCGTTTATATAGTACCACCTTGTTTTGTAGGATAGGGGAGGCCTCATGGGGACTAAGTTGAAAGTACCACCTTGCTTTGTAGGATAAGGGAGGTCTCGTGGGGACTAAGTTAAAAGTACCACCTTGCTTTGTTGGATAGGGGAGGTCTCATGGAGATTAAGTTTCAACCCCTCCTTTGTGGGATACGAGGGTCCCATGGGTACTATGCCCTTTCACGTGTTTAGTTGTTATTTCGAAAAATCTCATTATCTTTCATCATAAAAGTCATCATATGATAGAATGGGAAAGACTCTTGTGACGACTTATCCTCATGTTCAACAACTTCACCTACCTCCTAAGTACGTGCACACTTTCTTGTTTTGAGTATCTTTCTTCCACGAAGCTTCTTAAGATGGAGATCGTTGCTAAATTGCATTAATGCTATATATTCTTCCCCAACCAAGGAGATGATTTCTCTCCATGGCAAGTTAGGCTAGTTGGGTTGGCCCTTCGCCCCTTATGGTTGAGCGTAGGCTTCAACCCTTGAGAGTTGTAGCCAGACGTCCACCACCATTGAGTGGAGAGTTGTTAAACTAGCCCCTTTCAAACATTCTATCTCTTCTAACTTTATGGTTTTCCCTTCCTTATGTCTACTCTAGCGGACCTTAAAAGTCTATATCTTAGTACTTGCTAGGAATCTAACCCATGCTTTGTGGAATTCGGAGTGATCCCATGGTTGTTGAGCCCACCTTTCATTATACTTTCAATTGATTCAAGCTAACCTCGAAGAGTACATCTCAATGATCAAAGTTCTTGAAAAAAAGGGATGATTTCTTAGTAGAATCAAGTCCTCATAGCTCAACGTGACGTTGGATGGATGGCTTTGAGTTGTATCTACCTCTTTTTTTTTTATTAGCATGAAGTTTCTTTATGTATTTCTCACAAACCATATCCGATCCTTGCAAATCATGATATTCTATATTTAAGGCTGTCCCAAACTTGCTAGAGAGTGAAGAAGCTCAAAACCTTCAATTCCAATTCCAAACAAGTAGAATACGAGAAAGATAAGGATATCTCCTATTGTGAGGGATTTTCTTTCCCCACCATGAGGAATCCACACTCCTTAGTCTAAAGATCACACAACGAATGCTCAAAAGATTATCGGCAAACTACTTGACCACATTGAACTTCTTTTGCAGGGAGGGATGGAAGGTTGAGCATTCTTAAGGAAGTGGGTGATCCTATGGAAAACGGATAGTTTCCATCCTTTTCTCTTATGGGTGTGAAAACTTTCTTAAAATTTACATATCTCAAGTCAAATTAGCCAAATTCAATTATATGATGATATTATTCTCATTTTCCTTCTTGCTTGGAGCTTGTAATCAATCACATATAGAACCATATTGAGAGTACTTACATGAACACCTTGTCTAACCTTATGTTATGCTACCGATAATCTATGTACAAAGGTGAGTTCATCATACACCGAAGGGACACACTTCATCACTAAGAGATAACTTCTCCACATGTCCATAGGAGAAATTTATATGTGGATCATCATCACTCATAAATTAACTACAATGCTAAATGAATAGAATACTTGTTTCAATTTTGCAAAAAAGGGAGGAAGACAATATCCCAATGAGAGTAGAATCAGTATTATCAAAAAAGGAATGTAGTAGAGAACCATCCTTCATTAAAAACAGGGGTCACGA
Organism: Ceratopteris richardii; assembly: GCA_020310875.1. Classification (NCBI taxonomy): domain Eukaryota; kingdom Viridiplantae; phylum Streptophyta; class Polypodiopsida; order Polypodiales; family Pteridaceae; genus Ceratopteris; species Ceratopteris richardii. The sequence continues at coordinate 93,138,747 of CM035435.1, read as the reverse complement.
CCATAACTCTAGTATCACAAAGAGACTACACACACATATAATTTTTTGCAAAGTAAGTACTATTATTGCCTATCTTCTCTTTGTAACCTTTGTAACTTCTATAATTTAACGAACTATGTGATTGAATATACCACCTCTCTAAATTTGGCAATAGTTCTCCTTTTCAATATATACCTTCTCCAAGTGAAACTCATCAATATGTATATTATGGAATTGGTAATTGCAGTCCATCACAAGACATGTGCCATATTCCATATGTTGCTTCACTGTTGGGGATGAGTTTTCAATACTACCTAAGATTTTTATAAAGTCCTAAGTACATGTCAATTCAGTTAAATGACATAAAAGGACATTAAAAAAGTCAAAAATGGATTTTAAAAGGTACTATCAAAAAATATATTCAAGATATTTCATAAAAAAGAAAGGAATTTAGAGATCCTTGATAGTGCATTGACATTGGCATGGTCCAAGAGAACAAACCAGGTATTCACCAGTGTTACTCTTCATCCATCTCAAACAATTGGCCCTTTATACTGACGATATATTCTTCATATGTGAATTTTAATTTTCTTTGTATAATCTTTGGAAACCTTTTCACCGTTTTTCGATCAACCAAAGTGCCATATTTGGAGGTAGATGCCAGTTGAACTGCATCATGTAAAATTTCCTTCCCTTCTTGAGCTTCTCCTGTAGCTAACAATAGTTTGCAAGTTATACCTTGTTAATCTATTCAGTAGGGTACTCAGATCCTTTATTTCATTATCATTGGCCATGGTGACCTCATTCAACATTGTATATGCTCTTATATCTTCTCACCTTCTACTATGATATTGTGAAATTTTCCCTTGCCTTCTTTAATAGTGCCCTAAAAATCTATGATTCTCCTCTCGAGCAATTAGTTATCCCTTGTCCTTGTTCTAATTGATCTTTCAAAGTTTTATAATGTATCCCTAACTCATGGGTCAGACATGCATCAAAAGTTAAGTGACGAGCAACATGCATTAAAAGTTAAGTGATTCTTATGTCATCAACTACTGGAAAGAGTGTTTGAAGTAGTTACTTTGGATGCTCCCCAAAGAATAGTTGGAGATAGATTCTCCTATGTTGAGTTATGTTTTTGTTTTAAAAACTCCAAGCAACACATAAAATTCATCAATAAGAATTCCTTGTCCTAGTGTTTCATACGTGAGTTTTAAGAGAAGATATCACATATCTTCTCTCTGTCTCTCTCTCTCTTTCTCTCTCTCTCTCTATCTATCTCTCTCTCTCTATCTATATCTCTCTCTCTATCCAGACACACATGGGTCCTTGGGGCCTTAGGAGCACCTCCTTCGTCCCTTGTCTTGTGTGTTTACAAAGATGAATGACGAGTGGCTAGATTGGGCCATAGTATGTTCACAAAACGTCTTTTACACAACTATGTAATCAACTCTAGATGTGGGGCATTATGGATAGTATCGTTGATCTCTGAGCAAGTGTGCATTCAAATCTTATGGACAGCTATGATGATAGTTATTGCAGATCTACAAGAGCAAAAAGAAATTGAGGAAGATATTTGTGACAAAGAGGTGGTGTGAGTTTTTGGGTATCATATGTGCCTAGAAGACGGTGGGCATAAGTTCAAAATTTACACCCTGGATTCTATTTTAGTACATTTTTGCAATAGAAAGTAAAAATGAAGAGATATGAATGATTTCATATAATATCTCTATAATCATGTAGAAGTAACACGACAAAATGGAAAAGTTCAAAGCTCCACTAGATTTACTTCAAAAAAGGTTGATGAAAAAGCTTGGGGAAGATAATGATGAACCCGAGATCTCCATGAAAGCTTAATTCTAATACCAGTGTGAAGAACTCTAGAACATGACCTCCATGCATGCGAGAGAATAACCCATGAATCTCCCCCCAATGTTCCATTATATAGATCTGAGGGCTAACCATGACCTTTGGAGTAAGCAGAGCTACTTTTTACATGTGCATTGTCCACCATTACTTTAGGAATTTCTGTTAGAGTCCACTAGTGGTAGGTAGAGGTTGGGGAAATGATAATAAAACCAAGGTCTCTATGACATATTAGATCTAGGATCAAGGTGAAGGACTCTCAAACCTAACTTCCATGCATGCAAACGAATAACCTATGAATCTCCATCCAACTTGCCATTATATAGATTTGAGGACTAACCATGAACTTTCGAGTTACTAGAGCTACTTCTTCATCTGCATTCAACACCATTATTTTAGGACTTTCCACTAGAACACTAGTTGTAGATGTACTCACCTTTTGCGTTGAGTCTCACTGAACTCAAGTTAACTCATGATAACTTGTGGATGCTTATAGAAGGCTTTAGAGCTCATTGAGCAACACTCTCTTCCCATGCTCCTCATGGGGCTTGAACCCAAAACCTCCTCCTTTCCATCCTTCATACCTAACCACTAGGGTAAGCTTTTAATTTTTATAATACTCTAGACTTGTCTAATGTTATCATTAACTTAGAGCCTTGCCTAAGCTACTTTACAACATGGGCTTGTGGTAAAATGCCTTCATTGTAGATTGAGAACGTTGAAAAGAAGCTTTAGGATGTGTACTCCGCATCCTTCCTTTCCCGATAGTGACTAATTGTGAATATTGGGGCTTCTAAACTATTGTTGCATTTATTCATCAAGAATCTTAAGTTGCAAGTTCAACTTAGTGATGCATGCATGGAGATATGTAGCTTAACTACTATGGTCTTTGTCGTCACATGCGTTTGGTTCTTGTTCAAGTGTACTATCCAAAAGTTGGCTTCCCTTAATTATGATGTGAAACCACATTTATGATCTCTAGGGCATATAGATGTAGAGGCTGATTATACCAATCAATGAGTGTGAGTTGTGCAAGGCCTCATTCTTCAAAGTAATTTTACACCATGGGTAGAAGGGTCTTCCTCGTTAAAAATTGTTTGGGAAGATAGTTTGCCATTTTTGTGCAAGATGTTACAAGGCTCAGGAAAAGAAGTGCACACAAACAATAGCCGAACAAAATGATTGAGGAGTATTTATAAAGATGATCATGCAAAAGGCATATTTATGAGGAGAAGGGAGTATAAAATTTAACAAGGTGGGAGAGGGCAAACATGATTATCATATTCCAGGGCTCAAGGTGACAACACCTACCACAAATGAACATGTGTATGAAATTACAAAAAGTGGTTTCGCTATCATTATATGTGAAAATTGGATCCATTTATAGGTGTAGTAAATTGTAACTAGTTGATAAATAAGATCAGAGCTCCCATTTTGAAAAAAAGGATATCTGCTTGGGTTGCATTGTGTGAAGTAGTAGAATGGTTTCATATCGATGTGCTTCTAGATCTCTTAGAATACTCACACAATCTTTGAGATGCTTTTCTAGTGATAGATTATGTTGTATTGTTACTCAGAGACTATGTAATGACAGTTCTATGGTAGTATAACTTCTAAACCAAAAGCTAACTTGAAAGGTATAAGTCCAAGAGCTACTTTATAGGTAGTGTGGTAGACCCACAAAGTTCTTGGCAAGTAGTGGTCCAAATTTATAACATGCTCACAAACTATTTTCTACATCTTTCTTAACAACACCTTATTACCGCTTTGGACTAGTCCATTGGCTCAAGAGAGTATGGGGAACTAATTTATGTTTTATTTGAAACCTATCACTAATACTATAAACTAATTGATTCATGAAATGCATCCCCCAATCTAATATACATTTTGGTCGCAAACCAGAATGTGGAAATAGTTCTTTATGTAGGATTTGAGCCATGGAGAGTGCATTGCATGCTTAAGTGTCAGAGCTTTAGTCTATTTCGTAGCATAGTTGGTGTAGATCATTCTATATGTGTGCTCAACAATAGTTGAAGGTATCAAGATTTTCTTGCATAGTTGATCATCATAATTGAGATAACAAGAATTTCTTCATTATCAAGTTAGCATCAAAATGTCATCATCTAAATCAAGAGCACTACTTCATCACGTTGTGCACATATAAGCATGGCTCCCATATTTTCTTGTTTAATGTTGGAGACCTTTTAATCTCCAAAGACTTGATCTATACTGATCTAAGAACACCTCTATATCAGTTATAGACCAAACTTTACACAAATGTTACTTTGATTTACCAAATCGTTCATGAACAATTCTCTGAGTGAGAATTTTTCTTCTTCAAGAAGTCTGCTTCAAAGATTGACTTCATTACCTGCACATATCTTCAGATTTCTTCAATATAAGGATATACATACCTCCAAGCTACCTTTGCGCAATCATATCAACCATTAGTCCTTCAAAAGAATCATTAAAACTTCAATTTGATCCTTAAGATCAAAAGTATGTCAAAAACTGTCTTCCTGAATAAGCGACTTTGACATAGGTAACTTCTAAGATTGATTTCTCATAGCACAGATCCTATTATGCTAAATGCTTTTAGACATAGCTTCCTTACCTTCTAACTTAGATTTTGAATGCTCACTTATCAAAAACTTTACACTGTGCACTGAGATCTAAGCAAAACATTGACACAAAAAAGTGTGCGACTCTGAGAGGTTTTTCTACATACTTTACATACACAAGTTCCTATTGATCATACTCACAGCATGAAAGAAATTAGACCATGAAACTTTAAAGATAGCTTCATTAGCTTCTAGATTAGATGTGTACAAAAGGATTTCCGATCCACATGATCAGACTGAGAGAAGTCAGAGAAAAACTCGTCGCTAATTTTCTGAGAAGGACTCTCAACACATCTATCTCTAAGACTCTTGTCTTCAAATGACTCTCTCATGTATTTCTATACATCATTGACTTATATACATATGGTTCTAGACTTATCCCATGTCTATTACATTACTCCTTATCATCCTAAGGATTATCTTTACTCATAATACACGAATTTCCACTTGTAATGTACATATGTATACAAGCTATCATTCTGAAATATTCTTCACTTTCTCAAGTAACTTCTTTCACTTCAAACTGATTATTGACTTCCTTCAAGTTCTTTATAATCACCAATTTGTGATTGGTTTGTTCCAACAGCTCCCCCTCAATCACTAATTGTGATTATTCCATTCTTCTTCACTCCTGCCATCTCTTTGAATCTCTGTAGCTTAGGTCCATCCAAGCTTTTTGTTAACATATCTGAAACTTGTTCTTTTGTTGGAGTATACATCACTTCAATCTGTTTGTCAAGTACCTTTTCCCTCAAGAAATGATACTGAATCTCTATATGCTTAGTCCTGGCATGAAAAACAGGGTTAGTTGCCAAATACAATGAACTCATATTATCTCCAAAAATAATTGGAGTACTCTGATCAGTTCCAAAACTCTTCAACAAGGTCTTTAACCATATCACTTCTTTTGTAGCCTCTACCAATCCTTTATATTCAGCTTCTGTGGATGACAAAGCAATTGTATGTTGCTTCTTTGAGCACCAAGAAATTAACTTATCTCCAATATGACAAAGATACCCATGAGTAGACCTTCTATCATCTGAATCACGTGCCCAATCTGCATCACTAAATACTTTGATTCTTGTATCAAAAGTAAATCCATAATATAGACCTTCACTTAGGGTTCCTTTGATATATCTGAGTACCCTTTGAGCTGCAATCCAATGAGTCTTCTTTGGACAATGCATGAATTGTGATAACACACCTACTACATATGGGCCTTGTCAAGGTACCATAAATTAAACTACCTACCAAACTCTGATATTTCTTCATGTCATTGAATTCTTCACCTCCATACCTGCTCTGTTGGGAAAGATGGATGGATGCTCCAAGAGACTGAGTAAGTACTGCTAAACCTGCTTTGTACCAGCCCTCTTTTGCTTCAGAGTTGCTAGCTAGGCCTCCTTAGCTTTCCAATGACACCATAAAATGTCCTATGTACTTTTGAAATGATGTGTGCAATGATTGAATCAAAACAGATACCTTTGACCTTCACAAACTCAAGAAAACCTTCTATTTATGTCTTGATACCTGCTGGGTATATTGTTCAGTATGACGAGCAGAGTAGGAATTGGAAAAATTCCTTTTAGGGGTATCTAAGTAGCTTAGTAAGCTACCTATTTCAAGTGGAATGATGTAAAATGATAAACATGCTAAGAGAAATCAATTTAGCAAGTTAAGCTATACCCCTGACTTTTTAGGACTGTAGCAAAAAATGATCAGAGATCACCTCAACGCATATTTCTCCAAAATGGCTGAAATAGAATGTCTTCAAAACTTTGATAGCATGTAGATTACTTCAAACTGAATCCAACAAGCTTTGAATCACTGAGTTTGGTGAAGAATTGACCGAGCTATGCCCTTGACAAGTTGACACACTTTTGAGTAGACTAACAGAGAAGTCACAGATGGACAATGTGAATATATGTATTAAAAAACACTTGTATACAACTCCATTGGCATGAATATCATTGCCAAATGGTGTAGAGAGCTGTGGGCTAGAGTGTAGACCTCACACACACTCAAAATCAGTAATGATAGGCTCGGGAGTGCTCTCTCTTACCCGCGACTTTTCATGTCCATTTTTATAAGGAATGAGTAAAAATTTGAATTCAAATTCAAACTTTTGGCTCCCTATGATCAAGCTCCTAAATGCTTGGAGATGTTCTTTCAATCAAACAACTAATTTTTCCACGAATCCTTTTGGTAGGTGATTACATTAGGTTCCAAGTCAATTTGACTTTTACAATGAGATAAAGTGGTAATTAACCACTAGCAATGGTTCCTATGCTTCTTCACATATGTAAGATCTTCAAGATATCTTTCAAGCCAAATGTGTAGGCTTGTGATTTACACCAACAGCTCCCCCTCAAGCCAAACATTTTGGCTTAAGTCTTTATCTTCAATCTTCAAGTATATCCTGTAATCCAATCATGGATTTGAACCTGCAAAGTTTGGTTCCATCCAAAGCTTTAGTTAACAAATCTGCACATTGCATGTTGGTTGATACATAGGTTAGTTGAATGTCCTTGCTTATCAATTTCTCTCTCACATAATGGTAATGGACCTCTATGTGTTTGGTCCTAGCATGATAAATAGGATTATCTGCAAGGTGAAGAGAACTTGTATTATCTCCAAAGATAATTGATGACCTAGTATATAACCCCAATCTGTATACAACAGCTTAATCCATATTGCTTCTTGTGTGGCATTAGCCAGTCCTCTATACTCTGCCACTGTGGAAGACAAAGCAACAGTAGGTTGCTTCTTTGAAGACCATGAAATTGGTTTGTCACCTGCAAAAGAAATATATCCAGAAGTGCTCCTCTTATCATCCTTGCATCCTGCCCAATCTGCATCTGAATAAATTTTGATATCAATATCTGAAGTGTAAGGGAAATACAAACCATGGTTCTGTGTACCCTTGAGATACTTCAAGATTCTCTTGGCAGCCTCTAAGTGAGGTATCCTTGGCTTGTGCATATATTGACTTAGCACACTAACTCCATATGCAATATCTATCCTTGTTAAGGTAGCATAGTTCAAACTACCCACCATACTTTGATAATCTGTAATGTCATTGACTTCATCACCTTCATGGGCACTTAGTTTTAGGTTTACCTCCATTGGAGTGCTTGCTACTTTGGCATCCTGCAAGTGAAACTTCTTCAACATGTCCTATATATATTTTTTCTGAGTAATATATATTCCTGAATTAGTGTAGACTAATTCAAGTCCCAAAAAACACTTCAATAGACCAACATCATTGATCTTGAACTCCTTCATCATTTGACTTTTGATATATGTGATTCCATTGACATCATTACCTGTAATGATGATGTCATCAACATAAACACAAAGGTATATTACCTCTGAATTATTTCTCTTGATGAACAGAGAAGTGTCTGTCTTGCTCATGACAAATCCTTGGTCTTGGAGATATGTAGTTAACTTGTAATTCCATGCCCTAGGTGCCTGCTTCAATCCATATAAAACCTTTTTCAATTTGCAAACATATGTTACCTTCTTAGGGTCCTCATAGCCAGGAGTTTGTGACATATATACCTCCTCTGAAATCCATCCATTCAAGAAAGCATTCTTGACATCCAATTGGTACATATTCCAATTTTTTGATGCAGCCACACTTACCAACACTCTGATTGTTGGCATCTTGGCCACAGGTGAGAATGTCTCCTCATAGTCAATGCCTTGGGTTTGTGCAAAACCCTTGGCTACCAATCTAGCTTTGTACCTATTGATTGTGCCATCAGAATTTCTTTTAAGCTTATAGATCCATCTGGATCCTATTACCTTCATTGAGTCCTTCTTAGGTACTAACTCCCATGTGTCACTTTCTTTGAGTGTTTCAATCTCCTCATCCATAGCTTCTTTCCATTCTGATTTGGTTATGGCCTCTTCATATGATCCCGGTTCTTCATTTGACAAATCTTTGGCAAGATAAACAGAATGTTTAGTAACAAGAGATGTATCATACCCATATCTGATAGGTTTCTTGCTTTCTCTTTGTGATCTTCTAAATGGTTGAGCTTAGGATTTAGGTATGTCTTCAAGCTTCTTCATCTTCATTTTGCCTTTGGACTTCCATGCTTTGAATTCTTCAAGATTGATAGTAGTTTCATCATCTGAACTTGAGTCTTCATTCTGAGTAGGTTCCTCCTTTGTAAGACTTGGAAATTCCTCTTCCAAATCATAGGGTAATTTGACCTTCCTGCATTCATTCTCATACCAAGAATCATTTTCATCAAAGACAACATCTCTGCTTACCATGAATCCCTTATTGATAGGATTATAAAACCTGTAACTTTTTGATTTAAATCATACCCAATAAAGATGCATTTTTCAGCCTTTGGGTCTAGCTTACCTCTTATCTGAGAAGGAATGTGTACATATGCTGCACATCCAAATATTTCGCAATTGTCAAGTGAGGGTCTCTTACCATGCCATGCTTCATAGGGTGTCATGCCATCAAGAGACTTAGATGGTAACCTGTTTATGAGGTAAGTGGTAGTAGAAACACTCTCTACCCATAGATAGTTAGGTAATCTTTTCTCATTAAGCATAGATCTAGCTGTCTCAACAATTAATCTATTTCTTCTCTCAGCTACCCCATTCTGTTCAAGAGAATACCTTGTGGTTATCTCTCTTTTGATGCCTCTGTCCTGTAAGAAGTCTTCAAATTCATTGGAGAAGTACTCACCTCCTCCATCTGACCTTAGCCTTTTCAAATTCCTTCCTGTCTGATTTTCAACTAGTGCAATATATTTTTTAAAGCAATTAAATACCTCATCCTTGTGCTTCATAAAGTACAATACAGTCCACCTGATATAATCATCAATGAAAGATACATAGTACCTTGAACCTGAGACTGAGGGATCCTTGCTTGGTCCCCATAATCTGTGTGGACAAGCTCTATGTAATCTTCATGCATGTATCCTTTCCTTGAGAAGGGTAACCTATGAGACTTCCCAAATTGACAAGCACCACACTTATAAATCATATGTTGCTTGGATACATTGGGTATCCCAAGCACACATTGGTCCCTGCACATTTGTTTCAAGGTTCTTTCTCCTATGTGTCCTAACCTTTTGTGCCAAATCTCAAGCTCTGAAAGTGTTTGATCTTTATAACTGTATAGTGCAATATTCTTTGTATCTTCTAACTCAAAAGTGAAAAGTCTACCTGATTTTTCTCCTTTAGCAATCCTCTTGAACCCATGTCTTGGATCCTCCACAAAAGCTCCATATTGGTTGAATCTAACCTGCAAACCTTTCTCCACAATCTCACCAACACTCATCAAATTTTTGGTAATGGTTGGTACATAGAGTACCTTGCTCAACAAATTCTGATTTCCATCACAAGTCTTAATATTTCCAACTTTAACTACTGAATGCTTTGTGTCATCACCTATTTGGACTTGATGCTTACCTTTTGGTTCCTCAAGATCAGAGAGTAGTGCTACATTGCCAGCCACATGATTTGAACATCCTGAGTCAATGTAGAATAGGTGGTCATCATTTGTACCCGATTTTGAAGTCATGTTCATGATTAGAAGAGAGTCATCCTGCTCCTCTGTGTAGTTATTGTAGTCCTTCCTGGATTTGAGTTGCCATTGTAATTATTGTTGTAGTTGTTGTAGTTATTGTTGTAGCCTTGGTGATGGTTGAATCTACCTCTTGACTGTGAGTATCCACCTCTTTGATATCCTCTTCCTCTTTCATTCTTCTAATTCCCGAAACACTCATTTGTAGTATGATTTGATAGACCACAAATGTTGCATGGTGAGGAGTTATAAGATCTCCGCCTACCTTGCTTATCTCCTCTGCCCCTTCCTCTTGAAGATCTACCTCTCCCTGCATAGTTGGCTTGAGAAGTAGAGCCTTCATCTTCCACCTTCTTGCTTTTGCCTTTATCTTTAGACTTCTTATCAGTGTATAGGGCAGAAGAGTTATTACCTTTGGATGTGTCTCCATTTTTGTTGAGCTTTGCTTCATGACTAAACAAGTGTCCCATGAGAGTTGTAAGATCTGGAGTGTGCATGTCCATGTAAAGATCCATAGCTGTGGTGAAGCTTTCCCATTTGTCATCAGCCTTGATCCCATTGATCACTTGCCTTACAATCTGTTCTTCTTCAATCTCTTCTCCTATGCTTGCTAACTAATCTGCTACATCTTTAATCTTGGTCACAAATTCTGAAACAACTTGCTTAGGTTGCTTCCTTAATGTTGTGAATTCAATCCACAACTGATTTTTCCTAGCCCTTGTGTTGGAGGAAAAATATGATGACAAGGTTTCCCAAGGCTCTTGGGATGTCTTACAATTTCTAATATGTGGCAAAAGAAAATCAGATATAGAGTTGATTAAATAAGACCTTTCCAATGCAGCCTTAGCACACCATGTGTTGAGCCTTTCATGTTCTTCCTTGGTTGGTAATCCTCTTGTTTTGAATGAGGGCAATTCCTCATCTCCTGAGATGTATCCATAGAGACTCCTTCCTTGTAAGTAGGTCTTCATCCTTAGAGACCATGCTTGATAGTTGTTCCTGTCCAATTTATCAATAAATGAAGGAAAACCATCTCCCATTTTACCTTGACTTGCTCTGATACCAGTGTTGGGAAAGATGGATGGATGCTCCAAGAGACTGAGTAGGTACTGCTAAAGCTGCTTTGTACCAGCCCTCTTTTGCTTTAGAGTTGATAAGTAGGCCTCCTTATCTTTCCAATGACACCATAAAATGTCCTATGTACTTTGGAAATGATGTGTGCAATGATTGAATCAAAACAGATACCTTTGACCTTCACAAACTCAAGAAAACCTTCTATTTATGTCTTGACACCTGCTGAGTATTTTGTTGAGTATGACCAGCACAGTAGGAATTGGAAAAATTCCTTTTAGGGGTATCTAAGTAGCTTAGTAAGCTACCTATTCCAAGTGGAATGATGTAAAATGATAAAATATGCTAAGAGAAATCAATTTAGCAAGTTAAGCTATACCCTCGACTTTTTAGGATTGTAGCAGAAAATGATAAGAGATCACCTCGACGCAAATTTCTCCAAAATTGCTGAATAGAATGTCTTCAAACTTTGATAGCATGTAGATTACTTTCAATTGAATCCAACAAGCTTTGAATCACTGAATTCAGTGAATAATTGACCGAGATATGCCCTTGACAAGTTGACACACTTTTGAGTAGACTAACAGAGAACTCACAGATGGACAATGTGAATGTATGTATTAAAAAACACTTGTATACAACTCCATTGGCATGAATATCATTGCCAAATGGTGTAGAGAGGTGTGGGCTAGAGTGTAGACCTCACACACACACACTCAAAATCAGTAATGATAGGCTTGGGAGTGCTCTCTCTTACCCGCGACTTTTCATGTCCATTTTTATAAGGAATGAGTAAAAAGTTGAATTCAAATTCAAACTTTTGGCTCCCTACGATCAAGCTCCTAAATGCTTGGAGATATTCTTTCAATCAAACAACTAATTTTTCCACGAATCCTTTTGGTAGGTGATAACAATAGATTCCAAGTCAATTTGACTTTTACAATGAGATAAAGTGGTTATTAACCACTAGCAATGGTTCCTATGCTTCTTTACATATGTAAGATCTTCAAGATATCTTTCAAGCCAAATTTGTAGGCTTGTGATTTACACCAACATGCTCAACTTATGATTTACCATAAATGGTGTACTTGAAGGCTTGCAATCCTCCATGTTAAATTTGACCAGAAGATTCTTCAAGTACCTCTCTTGTGTAACATATACTCCATGTTGAGTATAAACAATCTGCATTCCTAAGAAATAAGATAATTTTCCCAAATCACTTATCTTAAACTCCTTCTCTATTTGTTTCTTAAGCTCATTAATTCATTGAGCATCTGTATCTGTGACAATGATATCATCAACATAAATACACATGTATATGTATCCATTTTCACTTGCCTTCACTAGCAAGCTACTATCTGCCTTTGATGCTTGAAATCCACATTCATTTAAGAACTTAACAAGCCTGTAATTCCATGCTCTTGGGGCCTGCTTCAACCCATACAAAGCTCTCTTGAGCTTACACACATAATGTGATCCAATTGAATCCATGAAGCCTTCTGGTTGCTCCATGTAGACTTCATCTGCAATGTATCCATTCAGAAATGCATTCTTCACATCTAATTGTGATAACTTCCATCCTTTACAAGCAGCAATAGCAATCAATGATCTAATTGTAGACATTTTAGCAACAGGACTAAAGGTTTCATCATAATATACCCCATAAGATTGGGCATAACCTTTGACCACAAGTCTAGCCTTCTATCTAGACACCTTACCATCTGCAAATCTTTTTGTTTTATACACCCATTTACATCCAATGACTTTCTGATTCTTTGGTTTGGGCACCAATTCCCATGTTTCATTTTCAAGTAAAACATCATACTCTTCTTGCATTGCCTTCTCCCAATTCTGTTTACCTTTAGCTTCTTCATATGTGATTGGATCCTCTTCTGTCTTCACAATGTAAGCATAATCTTTTGTTGTTAGAAAAGATGTATCATAGCTACACCCGATAGGATCTTTTCTTTCCCTTGAGGATCTTCTGACCTCTGCACTTCTTGAAGTCTCAGCCACATTTGATTCTGGATCAAATCTTGGCCAATCTTCAACATTATCCTGCAATTTACTTTTATAGTCAACATCATCAATATCTTCTTCATACACACTTACTTTTGCCTTCCCTTTCCTTTGTATTTCTTTGTCATCTGCATAATCATTTGTTGAACCTGTATACCATGTGTTTTGCTCATCAAATGTAACATCTTTGGTAACAAGAAATTGCTTTGTGGATGGACTCCACAATCTGTAACCCATCTGTCTATCATCATACCCACACATACTTCTTTGCTTTGGGTTCTAGCTTATGTCTCAATTGTGAAGGAACATAAGCATATGCTAAACATCCAAATACCTTACAATGATCAAGAGTAGGTTTCTTACCCCACCATGCTTCATAAGGAGTTCTTCCCTCCAATGCTTTACAAGGTAACCTATTCACAAGGTATGTTGCAGTGTTGATAGCTTCTGCCCATAAGTAATTTGGACAATTCTTTTCCTTCATCATTGCTCTTGCGAACTCTACAAGAGTTCTATTTCTTCTTTTTGCAACTCCATTCTGTTGAGGGGAGTACCTGCAAGTTACTTCTCTTTTTATACCTGCATTCCACAAATAATCATCAAACTTTTTAGAAAAATACTCTCCCCCTCCATCTGATCTCAACCTCTTGAGCTTTTGTCCTGTAATCCTTTCTGCATAAGCATGATAATGCTTGAATGTCTTGAAGACTTCTGATTTGTCCTTGATTACATATAAAGTAATCCATCTAGTTGCATCATCAACAAACAACACATAATTTCTGGATCCATTTATGCTATAGTCCCTTGAAGGACCCCACACATCTGTATGAACTAACTCAAGCATGTTTGAATACTTGTATCCTGATTTGTTGTAAGAACTTTTGTGTGCTTTACCTAATTGACAAGCTTCACACTTGTACACCATGTGTTGCCCTTCAACTTTTGGAAAACCAAGCACCACATCATTCCTTGACATTTCCTTTATAGCTCTCTCATTGAAATGACCTAATCTTTTATGGCATAGGTCTAATTCAGACATCTTTTGACTTCCATAAGTAAATAGAGCATGTCCCACATTACCTTGGACTTTGAGAGTAAACAACCTTCCTTCCTTTTTACCTGCAATAATGTTTCTATATCCCTGGTTTGGATCTTGCACATAGACGCCATCATTTGTGAATCTGACTTCATATCCTTTCTCCACAATTTGCCCTACACTTATCAGATTTTTAGGAATAGTAGGAACATAAAGTACCTTGCTTAAGAGTGTACTTCTATTCTTTGTCTTCACTGATCCAATGCTTTCCACCATATGCTTAGTATTGTCACCTGTGTGAACTGTATGTCCATTCACCTTTGCTTCCATATCAGTCATCAAGGATATATTGCCACTCAGATGATTGCTACATCCTGAGTCAATATAAAACACCCTTTGAGTTCTCCTACTGCTTCATGAGTTGCATTCAAGATGAGAGTCATGTCATCCTTTTGATCTGATGCATAATTATAATAATTGTTGTTGTAGGACTGAATTGAAAACTTCTTCCACCTCCTCTAGCATATGATGTCCTACCACCTCTTCCTCTGAAGTTGCCTCTTTGATTTCTGCCTCCTCTACGTCTTTGATTAAAACTCTGATTATTATTTCCTCCATTTTGATTGTTATACCAACAATCATTTGCCAAATGATTGGTTCTGCCACAAATCCAACAAGCTTTAGTATTATCTTTGTTCTTACCTCCTCTTCCTTTACCTCTGAAGTTCATCTTTCCTTTTGTAAAGTTAGCTTGACTTGAAAATCCTTCATCATCAGTTGACTGCTTCCCTTTGCCATTCTTTTTCTTGTCCTTGGAGTACATAGCTTGACTTGCACTCCGATCATTATCTCCCTTAATGTCCTGCTCAAAAGTTAGCATGTGTCCTAGCAATTGATTAAGATCAGGCGTAAAGTGATCAAATGACAATTCTATGGACAATATGAAAGGCTTCCACTTCTCATCTCCTCTCAGACCTGTAAGTATTTGCCTTACCAGCTTATCCTCTTCAATCTCTTCATCTACTGCTACCAAGCTATCTGCAATATCCTTCATCCTTGCCACATAATCAAAAATTGATTGTGAACTCTTCTTCTTAAAGGTTGTAAACTCTGCCCATAATGAAGACTTCCTTGACTTGGTTATGTTTTGGAAATGCTCCTCCAAAGCATTCCACACATCTGTTGCACTTTGCAATCCTCTGATGTGATGTAAAAGATAATCATTTATAGCCATGTAAATGATGCTCCTAGCTTGAGCATCCTTTCTCATCCAAGTCTTCAAATCTGCAAGCTCTTCCCTAATTGGAATACTAGGATCAGCAAATTCAGGCTTTTCTTCTTCTCCTCTAATGAATGCCATAAAATCCTTGCTTATGAGGTGTGCCTCCATCCTCATGGACCAAGTTGGATAGTTCTCCCTATCTAGCTTATCAATCTGCAAGCTTTCTCCCATCTTTGATCTTCTGTATCTGCAATTACTATTATTTATGATAGTAAAGAGCACCTTTGATATGAAGCTTTGATCTTTATTGATCCTTCGAACTCATGCTTTGTACTTCTACAGGTTATCTTCAAGAATTTGTCCTTTTCCACCTTCAATTAGAAGGAACTTCAATATCTGTAGTAGTCGGGACTTCCAATGCCTTTACTTCACTTGTGTTGCACCTTCAGCTCTGATACCACTATTAGAGATCTTTTAATCTTTAAAGACTTGATCTATACTGATCTAAGAACACCTCTATATCAGTTATAGACCAAACTTTACACAAATGTTACTTTGATTTACCAAATCATTCATGAACAATTCTTTGAGTGAGAATTTTTCTTCTTCAAGAAGTCTGCTTCAAAGATTGACTTCATTACCTGCACATATCTTTAGATTTCTTCAATCTAATGATATACATACCTCCAAGCTACCTTTTTGCAATCATATCAACCATTAGTCCTTCAAAAGAATCATTAAAACTTCAATTTGATCCTTAAGATCAAAAGTATGTCAAAAACTGTCTTCTTGAATAAGCGACTTTGACATAGGTAACTTCTAAGATTGATTTCTCACTGCACAGATCCCGTTTTGCTAAATGCTTTTAGACATAGCTTCCTTACCTTCTAACTTAGATTTTGAATGCTCACTTATCAAAAACTTTACACTGTGCACTGAGTTCTAAGCAAAACATTGACACGAAAAAGTGTACGACTCTGAGAGGTTTTTCTGTAGACTTTACATACACATGTTCCTATTGATCATACTCACAACATGAAAGGAATTAGACCATGAAACTTTAAAGATAGCTTCATTAGCTTCTAGATTAGATGTGTACAAAAGGATTTCTGATCCACATGATCAAACTGAGAGAACTCAGAGAAAAACTTGTCGCTAATTTTCTGAGAAGGACTCTCAACACATCTATCTCTAAGACTCTTGTGTTCAAATGACTCTCTCATGTATTTGTATATATCATTGACTTATATACATATGGTTCTAGACTTATCCCGTGTCTATTACATTACTCCTTATCATCCTAAGGATTATGAATACTCATAATACAAGAATTTCCACCTGTAATGTACATATGTATACAAGCTATCATTCTGAAATCTTCTTCACTTTCTCAAGTAACTTCTTTCACTTCAAACTGATTATTGACTTCCTTCAAGTTCTTTATAATCACCAATTTGTGAGTGGTTTGTTCCAACATTTAAAGTACAATTTCCCAAGTAAGATTCTAATTTGACAACTATGTATGGTGAGTTTTTATTTTTTTCCTTGCTAGAATTCGAGGGCATAAACCCATTTTCTAATAGTGAAAACATAAATTCATACCTATTATAGTCTTTTACAAAATCAAGATTGATTTCTAACACAGGCTTAGCATATCAGCATGGATTTCAAGTTTTGTATCTAGATCTAGGAGAGTATCTTATATCGTTCAAGATAATCCACTACCGCATGTGATATTTTGGACATATGTCATACTTGAAAGTTGTATTCTTGTATTATTAGCTCCCATCTTGCTACTAGATCAGCTAAGGAATGTTTTCTTACTAAATAAAGAAATGTAGAGTGACCCACATGAAAAGTGAATCTCACACCCAATAAATGCCAAAGATTTTCAATGGAGTAAATTAATCCTATACATTCTCATTTGATAACTGATCATTTAAGTTTCTCTATTGATAATCTCTAGCTAGCAACATACACCTCTATACCACCATGTATTATTAATGTGCATTAATTGATTAACTTTCAAAAGGTCTTGATGTTCATCAATGGTTAATCCATCCATGAGATTTGTGGGTAGTACAAATTTTGGAGTTTGGCACCAATTGCATCTACTCACTACATTGAAAGTGATTACATAGCCAATCCTTGTGCAAAAGACAATAAGTTGTTGGAACAATCTTGTATTACCTTGGCTTGCTTAATCAATGGCCATTCAATAAGTAGATGAAGGTTACCTTCGACCTTAGTGAGGTGCAATACCATGAAAGTCATTTCAAGAGTATCTCCTTGCATGATAATTGGGATGTTTCTAACAATGCCTAAGGGCTACGTGCAAGATTAATCCACCACTCATATGAAAAAACGGACAGGCTTGACATTTTTCCATCCTAAGCGATTACATATCTTAAATGTAGCAATGTTTATGCTTGATCCTATGTTGGTTAGAAACTTTTTTTTTATTATCATGCAAATGTTCTTCTATAAAAACCAAATCCCATCATGGTTTCCAAATGTGTTGTGAGGGTTTTTCTTCCCATTGCATAACAATCTTCACTAATAATTGATTTCTTAGTGATCCATTTATCATTAAAATTCATAAGAAAGATACTTGTAACATCTCTTCTCACATTCTTCACCGAAAGAAAATTGTTAAGGCCCTATAAATAGCCAAGAAATGGATAGAAAGATAACATTTTTTTCCTCATTAATATTCTATGATCAAGGGATCTTGATCGGTAATATTCTTAAGAAAAATACCCTTAACTTCTCTTCTCATAGCCTTTTCCTCAACAAGATTACTAAAGCCCCCTGCAATGGCCAAGAAGTGGAAAGAAAGATAATTTTCCTTTCTCATCGACTATTTGGAAGGAATTTTCCATTAAGGTAGACAACACTAAAAAAAAATCTCTACCAAGGTGCATGGCCATAATAGACTAAAACATTAAGTACTCCCTCTCTAGTTTTCCATATGACTTTCAAAGCTTATCATGAAGAGCATAAATTCTTGCTTGGTTTCTTTATTAAAACTCCTCTCCAAATATCCATAATGGATTCACAAATGGACCTTTCCTTGATGAACCCTTTATGATCCTACCTTGTGTATGTTTCTCCATTAGCAATGAATATTTATTTATGGATTTCATATGTATATGGGTTCTTCTTCATTGTGAAATATGATAAACTATGAGAGTTCATGAAGAAATTAAGTCTCTTGGACTTGATATGTTCCTATCATCATCTTAATTCAATCCACATTGCTAGACGTTTATCCTAAGCTAATAATTGACTAAGGGGGTTGAGTATTCATCCAGCCTTGAGTCAGCTTCTTTGATAGCCCTGATGCCCAAGAAGTCATGCTTCCCAAGCCCTACGTGCTTCACCTGCCTTGCTTTGATTACCCTTGGATGGCTCTTGCTAGACCTCTCCAAATCCTATGTTTAGAACAATTCTTAAATCAATGATCAAACACTTTGATATATACACCTTTAAGGGTTCCTTTTTCACATTATGAAATTCCCAAGTGCCCCCTTGCTTTCCTAATCCAACATATGGGTCAACCTCAATTTTCTGTATCTAAATATCAACACGTTATTCTTGAAAAAAACTTGAAACGAGCTTTATAATGAGCCCTAGAGCTCAAAAAACGGACTTCGAATGAAAACATTATGGACATTCAGGCTCCCGGGGGTTAAAACTGACAGACAGGTTTTTCTTTAGATATGAGCTAAGGGGTCTCCAAGATGCACCAAGGACTCAAAATTCACTCAAAACAGCCCAAAAAATCAAACCCTAAATTTGTCATTCTAAGTGGACAATCGTGATGGTCTAGGACCGTCGCGATGGTCACGTTGAACCGTCGCGATGGTCCGAGGGCATGAAGCATCGCGATGGTCCAAAATGAGGCGTTGTGATGGTCTCGCTAACGAGCAATCGCGATGGCGTGAGCCCATCGTGATGGTCAACGATCAACACAACTGTCATGATGGCATGAGCGCCTTGAGATGGTCACGAGGCGTGATGGCTTAAGCCAATCGTGATGGTCTAAAATTAAAGCATCACGATGGCGTACCTGGTATCATCGCGATGGTCTAGTAGGACACGTGGCAAATGGGTTGTCGTGATGGTGTGAGCCAATCGTGATGGCTTGGGCCCTACGAGACCGTCGCGATGGTTCAAGTGAACAGTTGTGATGGTTCAACTGGACCATCCGGTTGGTGTGAGATTGTCGCAATGGTCCAACTCAGCCGTCGCGATGGCGTGAGCCAATCGCGATGGTGTGACACAATCGCAATGGCGTAAGCCCATCGCGATGGTCCACCAAATGATGAATTTTTTATATGCACCTATGGATCCATGTGTGTGCAAGGATCTCCTACACCATGGTGTTCTTGCTTACCAAAAAATTTGACTCTGTCAGACCATCACAATGGTCTGACACCTATGGAAGATCTGATAGAAACTTGAATTTCTCACCTTTTGGAAGCTTTCCTGCTAATCTAGAGCATTGTACCTGCAAGAAAACTCAAAAAAATGCATAACACAAGAAGCACAAAAGCTCTCTCTCTCGCATGTGCAAATGAGAGAAATGAGGAGGATAGGTGGATATGGTAAAATTTTTTATTTTTTTGGAGTGGAAGAACATGATATGGTGATGAAGGAGGAGTGTAGAGGAGATGAAAAACACAAAAAACTACTTAAAAACAACAACAAAAACTGAAATTTTCACCTTCTAATGCCAATTCTTGCTATACTCTTACCATCACGCATTTGTCCTAGAACTCGATCCCCGACAACAATGCCAAATTTGGTGTTGCTCTAGCACAATGGTAAGCACCATGTTAAGAAGCTTCACCTCCTTAATGCCAATCCGCGAAAGAGATAGGAGTGATATGAAGATCGTGAATGCAAGATGTAGTGAGAGTGAAGGTGAGAAGCATGGAGATGCACACACAAACACACATGTAAGAGACAAGCAAGACACAATGGAAGATAGGAAATAGACTCTATTGCTCAAGATCACTATTACAAGCTCAAAATAGCTCTAAGATCTTCTCAACTCACACAAGCTAACCTCAAAATTGAGCTATCCAATATCCAACATAGTTAAAAATTAGGTTCTAGGCACTATTTGGAGGTCTAAACGAGATCTAAAAAAAAAGCCAAAATTGGTATGCTTGTTCTACCTAAGCTCCTCAAGCTCGAGGTCTCCTCAGCTTGCACAAAATGGTATTGAATTGCAAAAAGTATAACTATTTTTTTGCATTTCGAATCTAAGCTAGATAACTACATACTTACATAAATGTATATACATACTTACATACATATATACAAACACACATACACAGATACATACATGCATACATACATACATACAAACATATACATATACATACACACATACATATACATACATACACACATACAAACATACACTCATGCATACACACATATAGAGATACATACATGCATACATACATATACCACACACATACACACACACACACACACACACACACACATATATATATATATATATATATATATATATATATATATATATATATATATATATATATATATATATATATATATATATATATATATGCATACATACATACATACATACATATTTACATACATACATACATACATACATACATATATACATACACACATGGTTAGACACATACGTACATACATATATACATACATACATACATACATTCATACATACATACATACATACATACATACATACATACATACATACATACATACATACATACATACATACATATATACATATGTGCATGCATACATACATGCATTTATACATACATACATATATAGGCACATATATACATACCTCCATATATTAAAAACTAGGGTTTTAGGATTAATTTTAGTATATATAATTGTTCATATATTTTGATAGTGATGTGTGCGAACATAGGACTACCGGGACATGTTTTTCCCTCTTTAAGAGGTTTTCCCCCCGGGCTTGTGTATACACCTTTAACCCTAATGGATCACTTATCTTTGTACATTCACTTTGTAATCAGAGCAGGTCGCTACTTCATCTAGGACGTCCTCGACACCCCTCTAGTCATAGTCTCAAAATGGCATGAAAATTGGTGAGCATACTCAGGGCAATTAGGATTTCAAAACCACTTTGATTTTGTGTGTGGAAATTTTGAGTTGAGCTTGTTTTGGCCTCCGAATGTACTATCATAGTGCTTATGCAGGCGATTTCATCCTTTTTTGTCAAACATATATATAAGTTTTGGCTCAACAATATAAGCGCCTTGAATTTGGCTAAAGGTTTAGCAAAGCTTCATAGGATATTTATGTTCAACCTTTTGACATAGAATCATTTTTTTGCATGAGATTATTTTATTCACTATCCATGGAAGAAAGCAATGATGTATTCTATATCTTGGATATTGAGGAGAAGTTGGATGGCACTAATGACCTCTTATGGGCATATATGATGCATGATGTATTGGTGGCAAAATGACTGTGGAATATTATGCAAGGTGTTGAAAAACAACCTACTACACTTGCAAATACAGTTATTGAAGGTGATGCAGATGGCATTGAAGATAACAATCTTCAAATTCTTGTTCGTGTTGTGGTTTGCATTGCACCTACTATAGAGAAACTTCGTATAGCTTTGTCTATAATATGTGCTATTATCCCTCATATTCGCTCGTGCAAAACAACAAAGAATGCTTGGGATACACTTACCACTTTATGCCACGCAAGAAATGAGGCTCATGTTGCTTACCTCCAAAAATGGCTAGAGAGTGAGCATATGAATGAAGGAGATTCTATGGACAGTGTTTTGACAAAGATCAAAGATTTGAAAGAGCACTTGATTTCTACAAATGAAGTCTTGCTAGATAGTTCACTTGTGCAAACCGTTCTTAATGGACTTCCTTATTCATATCAAAGTTTTGCTTCTACTCTTTGGTTGATGATGAAAGGCAATCCAAATGCATTAACATTTGAGGAATTAGTCTCTATTTTATTGCAAGAAGATCACTCTAGGCAGAACATGTCCATTATGCATATTGCATATCAAATTTTCTTAGCTAGTGAGAAGGGAAAAGGTAAATGGAGCTCATCTACTAGTAAGTAGAAATCTACTAATTTTGCACAATCAAAAAGGACAAAAAAAGGACAAGAGGAAAAGAGAAAAACAAAAACATTTCTACAAATACTATAAAGGAAACGATCATTTCATAAAGAGTTGTCCAAAACAGGCTACAAAAGAGGCAAAGAAGAAAGAGGTTGGAATGGTTGTTACAAAGGTCTGTACACATAAAATAGAGTCCACTAATCTTGTGAAGAATAAAGATTGAGTGTTTATTACTCTTTGCAGCTATGACCAATCTTCTCATGAATAGTGTATGTCTGTAGTAGACTCAAATGTTTGGTACTCTGACAGTGGGGCAATCAAACATATTACTTAATCCTTCCCCTACATGTAATATTATCACATGTGCTAGTAACTCCTGTTATCCTATCATGGGATTTTTTAAGATCATTCTAAATATTGTTGATGGTAGTTCTTTCACATTGTTAGATGCCTTATTTGTACCAAGGATCATGATAAATCTGTTGTGAGTTTAAGCATTAGCCAAGATTGTCTTGGTTGTGAAATTTGTTGATGGCAAATATTTGATTCACGGTCTTTCGAATGGCGATGTTATTATTTCTTTTAGTATTTTATGTTGTGGGCCGAATAAGCTCATATTATATGCAAAAGCTGTCAATGATTTATCATGTGAAGCTCAAGATTCTCAAGCTATCTCAGATGCAATGCTTTGGCATGCATGCTTTGCTCATGTGAATTTCTCTAGTTCTCTATGCCTGCATAAATCTAAAATGGTGCCCTCTCTACCCAAACTTGAGGCACCTCATAAAAATGTCTATGAAAGTTGTATTTTGGGCAAAATGTACATTCCTCCTTCCCGAAAAAATGGTTCAATATGAGCTTCTCAAAAATTTCTGCATGTTCATAGTGATGTCTATGGTCATATGCAAACACCTTCTTTTGGGAACTACCTTTATTTTGTGACTTTTACTGATGGTTTTTCTAGGCATGCATGGGTGTATTCATTGAAAGTAAATTCGGAAATGTTAATGTTCTTCAAAAACTTTCTAGTTTTTTTTTTAAATCTATCAGCATGTAAAATGGGCACCCTTCATTTTGATTGAGGGGGGTAATACATATCTTCTTATTTTGATGCACTTCTAGTTGAATGTGGGATAAAACATTAGCGTACAGTGCTATATACACCTCAACAAATTTGATTTGAAAAAAGAAAGAATAGTTCTCTCATGGAGATGGTGAGGTGTATGGTCAAAAGTTAGACTTTACCACATAACTTCTGGCTTCAGGTTGTTATGTGTGCAGCATATGTATTTAACAGGTGTCCCACCAAAGCATTGCACTCTATCACTCTATATGAGGCTTGGCATGGTTGCAAGCCATCTGTTGCTCATGTGTGTTTCTTTGGTTGTCTAGCATATGGATTAGTGCCTGAACAACAACGTAGAAAACTAGATGATAAAGTAGTAAAATGAATTTTTGTTGGCTAAAGTTCTAAAAGCAAAGGCTCTCATTTGTATCATCCATAGACAACACAT
The DNA here is from genome assembly GCA_020310875.1 of Ceratopteris richardii. Lineage (NCBI taxonomy): Eukaryota > Viridiplantae > Streptophyta > Polypodiopsida > Polypodiales > Pteridaceae > Ceratopteris > Ceratopteris richardii. The sequence continues at coordinate 93,114,715 of CM035435.1, read as the reverse complement.
TTTGGTTAGTCATAATGTTTTTTTTGTGGAAGATGCAATTTATACATTATTTTCATGTACGAAGAAGACATTAGTTAGCTCCAAATGAGGCATTCAAGTGCTACCTCTTTTTATAGGTGGACAAGCAAGTGCTAGTCCAAATGAGGCAACTTCTTGGCGTTTATAGGTTTCACATGATAATGTACATGATTCCATTTCTAATACAAATTTACATGATGCACTTGTTGATGAGAAGGATGATATAGAGGAGTCAAAAACTACACCTAAATGGCTTGTGCATACTTTGTGAGATAGCAAATTAGATGCACCTCTGTCCAATCATACTCGTTCATGCTCTCATATTGCTTGTTTTGCATCAAGTTTCTATGGAATGGCTACCTCTAGTCTTTGTGATGAGAGCGAGTGTGTTTCTTTTGATGAAGCACAAAATTCAAAAAGTTGCATGGTTCCTTTGCAATCATAATATGATACTATTGTGAAGAATGGTACTTTGTCTTTATGTTATTTGACTTCGATCAACAAGGCCATTGGCACTAAATGGGTACACAAGCAAAAGTGTAAGCTTGATGGAACAATTGATAGGTATAAGGCTAGGCTTGTTACAAAAGGTTATGCTCAAGAGAGAGGCATTTATTTTGATGAGACCTTTACTCCAATATGTCGAATGACCACCGTTCATAGCATTTGTGCACTTGCAGCTCATCATGGTTGGAATGTACATCAGTTGACATTAGTACTGCATTTTTGAATGGTGACTTACGTGAAGAAGTAAATGTATCTCAGCCCCGTGGTTTTTTGCAAAAAAGGCATGAAAATAAAGTGTGCATACTAAAAAGACATTGCATGGTTTCAAGTAAGCACCATGTGCTTGATATGAAAAGATACATGCCTACTTGATTGCAAATGGTTTTGAGAACAATCCAAATGAGAGCACCTTATATGTTAAGCATGCAAATGATGTGCTTTTGATCAATTTTGTCTTTGTTGATGACATGTTGCTCACTAGTCCTTATGAGAAGTATATTGCTGATTTTAAGGCTGATTTGCATGCCTCTTTTGAGATGTCAAATTTTGGGCAATTGCATCATTATTTGGGCATTCACTTTATGCAAGTTGATGGTGGAATATTTCTATGTAAAAAAAATATATTGGCACATTATTGTAGTGCTTTGGCCTTGAATATTACAAAACTATTGCCACTCCTATGGACACAGGGTTATAGATCATACTTCATGATTCTAGAGATGCTTTTGATGTTGTTGTCTATCAGTAGGCTATTGGATGCTTGATCTCAGATGAGTAGGTTCATGTGTTGCCAAGGTGTTAAGCATTGGCATGTGGTTAAGCACATCGTTTGCTACTTTAGCGGCACCCAGCTACTTAAATTGTTTAATCCCAAGGGGGGATCAATGTCGCCAGATTTACGATATGCTTTCTTTGACTCTGACTAAGCTGGTTGCTATAACACTTGTGTATCCACTAGTGGCTTTTGCTTTATGCTTGGTAGCTAATGCATATCTTGGCCGAGCAAGAAGTAGCCTATTGTGGCCAGTTCTAGGTGTGAGTGTGAGTATAGGGAAGGTTTCACAATGACTGTTGAACGTGTGTGGCTCATACACCTTTAAGCTTATTTGCGTCTTGGTTAGTCTTGTGCCATCACCATCTTCAATAAGAGTCAGAGCACTTGGAAGTTGCAAGGAACCCTATGTTCCATGCTCACGCAAAGCACATTGAGGTGCATTCTCATTATGTCAGGGAGAGGTTCTCTACTAAGGAGATTAATTTGGCATACGTTCCCACATAGGATAATATTGCAGATCTTTTCACAAAGGCTCTCCCTCATGAGAAGTTTGAATCTTTGCACAAAGCTTTGAACTTACTTCCTTTTGTGGATTGATCTCTTTCCACATAGCTTGGTGCTGCTTATAAGTGTTAGCTCCTTGTTCACTACATCACTCTAGGGGGGGGGGGGTTTGTTGATATATTTTGATAATGACGTGTGTGAACACCAAGGCACTTTTTTCCCTCTTTAGGATGTTTTCCCCCCATCTTGTATATATGCCTATAACCCTAACAAGTCACTTATCTTTGTACATTCACTCGGTAATACATTCAGTATTGTGTGTTGTGCTTCAAACGTCTTCTTCTTCCTTGTGTTGTTCGCATGCTTCCATAGACCTCAAACTCCAACAATAATTAAATATATATAAAAATAGGTTTGTAAGATCAATATTTATATAGTCAAAGAAACAAACAACTAGGGTTTTATTATAAATATTAGTATATGTACTTAAATATATAAAAAAGTTTGTTTGTATGATTAGTATTATGTATAAAATTAAATGTATAAAAAGTAAGGTTTTTAGGATCAATGTTAGTATATACATAATTAAATATATGAAAAACTAGGGTTTTATGATTAATTTAACAAAATATTTAAAAAACTAGGATTTTAGGATTAATATTAGTATATATAATAAAATATATAACAAACTAGGATTTTAGGATTAATATTAGTATGTATAATTAAATATATACATGAACTAGGTTTTAATGGTGGATATTTGTGTATTCACTTGAATATATACAAAATAGGGTTTTAGGATTACTCTTAGTTTATATAGTTAATGATATTAAAAACTATAGTTTAAGGATTAATATTGGTATATATAAAAATTATGGTTCTAAGACTAATATTAGTATATATATTATTAACGTATAAAACACTAGTATTTCATGATGAATATTAGTGCATATAGAAATATGTATAAAAAACTAGGGTTTTAGGATTAATATTAGTATATATAGTTAAATATATAAAAAACTACAGTTTCATGATAAATATTAGTATATATAATTAAATGCATTAAAATTTAGGGTTTTAGGACTAATATTAGTATATATGATTTAATATACAAAACAATGGGGCTGGAGGATTAATAGTAGTATATATTATTAAATATATAAGAAACTAGGGTTTTAGGATTAATTTAAATATACTAAAAATTAGTCTTTTGTTCTACATATTGCTATATATACTTAAATATATAAAAAATTAGGTCTTTATATTAACATTAGTATATATAATTAGTTACATAAAAAATAGGGTTTTAGAATTAATAGTATTATATATATTTAGAGATATAAGAAACTAGGGTTCTAGGATTAATATTAGTATATATAATTATGTATAAAACAAACTAAGGTTTTAGCATTCATATTACCATATATAATCAAATATATAAAAAACTAGGGTTTTATGATAAATATTAGTATATATAATTATATTTATTAAGAACTAGGGTTATAGGATTAATATTAGTATATGTAATTAAATATATTAAAAAAGTAGAGTTTTAAGATTAATATTAGTATATATAGTTAAATGTATTAAAAATTAGTATATATTACTATATATAATTAAAATAAAACTACAATTTTAGGATTAATATTAGTATATATAATTAAATTTTTAATATTATTATGTAAATTTAAATATAAAGAAGCTACAGTTTTAAGATTAATATTAGTATACATTGTGAAATATATAAAAAAAACTAGAGTTTTAGGATTAATAGTAGTATATATAGTTAAATATATAAAGAAATAAGTTTTTATGATAAATATTAGTATACATACTTTCATATATAAAAAGTAGGGTTTTAGGACTAATGTTAGTATATTTAATTAAATATATAAAAAACTAGTAGTTTAAAACTAGTATTAGAATATAAAATTTAAAAATATAAAAAATAGAGTTTCATGAATCATATTATTATATAAAATTAAATATAAAAAACTAAGATTTTATGATAAATATTAGTTTATATGATTAAATATATAAAAATTAGGGTTTTAGAATATATATTAGTATATATAATCATTTTGGTTTTAAGATTACTTATTTCTAGTGATGAATCTCGTGAGATTTCTAAGGTTCAATATGTTCAATCACAAAAATGACTCTTTAGAGAGTGAAAATTTATAAATGCTTGAGAATTGGGGTTATGTAAAATGCTGAAACTTGAAACTAAGCATTAAGCTTAGTGGCATGCCAAACAATGCCAGGATGGGAGCATAATGACAATGGTTATGGATGGAAGAATGCATCATGCAAATGAGATTTCACCCCTTAGTAGATGTTCAAGACAAAGGATCGAGCACAAGATCTCGTCATAGGCGTAGAGGGAGCACATAAATTACTCATAGATTACTTCATAATCTCAATAGTGAATTTCATCACTAAAACCATGTAATATATGTACATACCGCATAGGTGACTCCATTTTGTGCAAGACGAGGAGTCTTCAAGCTAAGTCTAAATAGAAATCTCACACCGATTTTTATGATTTTTGGAAGCCGTTAGGTAGCTCAAATTAGATGTAGAACCTATTTTTTAATCAGGCCGATCACTAGATGTGAAATCGATCAAAGCTAGGCAAAAACTACAAATAGAGCTAGAAGATATTATTTTGAGGTGGTTGTTGAACTTATGAGCTAGTGACTAGAAGATCTATTGTAATTAGTGGATGATGAATATACATATGAGTTCTTTTCTTACTTTCCATTGATCTCCATCATCGCTTTCCTTGTGTGTGTGTGCATGTGTGTGTATGCAATCACATTTCTCACCATCACCTTCATGCACTTCACTTGCTCTTGATCTTCATATCAGCCTAACCTCTCCATGGATTGACAATTACAAGGTGGAGCTCCTCACATTGGTACTCACCATTGTACTAGAGTGACACCAAATTTGGCGTCGTTGCTAGTGACGAGCTCTAGGTTGAGCGTGTGATGGTAAGTGTGTTGGAGAAAATCGATGGAAGGTAAATTTTCTTTATTGTTTTGTTGTTTGTAGTTAGTTTTTACACACTTTTACTCCACTTTTCCTCTAGTTTCACTCCCCATCATCATCTCAAACTCGAAACAAAATCACCATAAATCTGTCATATTCCCTCTTTCTCTTCTCTTTCCCTCATTTGTGTGTGTGCGAGAGTGAGAGAGAGATTTTGCAGGTGTTTTTTTGTGTTTTCTAGTGCACTAATGTTGTAGGCCAGCCTCTGGACACCACGGATTTGCAGGAAACACAGGTATTTTCTCGAAAATTGCCCTTGAAGCTGACCATCACAACTGTCAGACAAGGTATGTATTTGGGTGAACTTTTTGCGAAGGAGGAGCCTAGGTAAGCACTTGCATAGATCCACAACTATTTTTTTGAAATTGCATGATTTTTTGACCATCCTGATGATGACACATCATCATGATGATGACATATCATCGTGATGATGACACATCATCGTGATTGTGTTTAACCATCACGATGGTCACTAACCATCGTGGCAATTGGCTCATGCCATCACGATTGTGTCTCATCATCGCGACGATGACACACCATCGCAACGGTGCTTGAGAATCATGATCCTGATTGACCATCGTGGTCTGATCATCATCATCTGACCGTCGTGACTTGACAATCGCGATTGTTAGTGATCATCGCAGCTTAATTGTCGTGACGTGATTATCACGGTTGTCATTGAGCATCATCCTCTGACCATCGTGACTTCATCATTACGACTATGACTCATCGTCATGGTTATGTCCATGGTAGCCTAATTGTCATGGGCTCTGACCATCATGGGTGTCACACCATCACAACGGTGACACACCATCACGATTGTAAGGCAAAACACCAAAATTACGGTTTTTCAAATATTTTTAAATTTTTGGGTTGGCTACTAATTGTGAGCTTTTGTGTGTGTGGCATAGAGCAAAGGGAGAAGCACACAGTACCTAGAACTCTCGGGCAAATAGTAACAACTGCTTCAAAAGTCTAGGAGAACGTAGTAAGAGGAATTTCCATCTTCAATTGGTGACTTCTTTGATTAAATCTACTTTGTGACAATCATAGTGTTTTCGGACTCCTAGAATAGCAAGGGTTCGCTCTAGGATACTAGGTGATAAGTGGTTGACGAGCGAGAGAGAGAGAGAGAGAGAGAGAGAGAGAGAGAGAGAGAGAGAAAGCAGGTATAGGGATCAAGCCCAAAGGAATTGTGTGATTTGATTATGCATCACTCAAATGAATTAAAATTGAACATATTAAAACGATTCCTTGCGATAAACTTGAAAAAGACAAGAACCTCTTAAGAAAATGCTCAAAGAACTAAGTGATTGACCTAATCAAAAGGGTGAGCATGATAAGGGGAAATAAGGATTAATGAATCTGAGATCTCTGAAATACTTAGGAAAAAGTGATAGGCGGAGTGTTCAATCTTCTGAGGCTAGCATGAGAACTAAAGCTTGATCGTGGGCTCAACAGTTAGGCAGTTATCCATACGAAGCTAGTTTGGACACGAGTGACTCAAATATGTCTTTCAACATAGGGAGACCAAGGATTTTGTTTAGTGTAGCCCACCTAAAGAGGACAGAGGGACCCTACAAGAATTAGTTGGAGTACATCCACACGAATAGATTGGGTGCCCGAGTATATGAAGATGGCGTTTGTAGGTCGATAATTCAAGTTCATAGCCCTCATCAACCTATGGGATTAGAATATCCAACAGTGAAGTTCAAAAATGAGGCTTACATAGACAAAGAAGGGACCATGTACATCGTCAGGATTAAGGCTAACTCAACGAATGAACTATGTGAAACTGTAGAAACTACAGAACTAGGTGTGGAAGGACAAGGGAAACAAATCAAAGAGCCTACAACACCTAGAGCAAAATCCATGCTAATGACTCAGAGGTTTAAGGGAAAGTAGTATACTTAGATGACACCTCAAACGAGTATATAAGGTCACAGAACATGGCCATCATGCATATACATGGGGAGGAGAATTAGTTTTTCCGCTAATAAGATCACAGGTATCTAAGGAGAATTTGGGTATGAGCTCAACTCAAGGACATAGAGAGAAGAACAAGGAAGGAGTGAAGGGTAGTTTCATCCATCACAAAAGAATGGAAAGGGAGCCTACCAAAGGTGGGAGGGCTGAGAAAGCACCAATTAGGGATCATAGAGCTCATAGGGGTGGGGACGATTTTCCCCTACCTAGACCTAGAGACCACCCTAGAACTTTGAGGCCTACTCAACTAGTGAAGGCTATGAAGAATGGCTTTGATGGATCTGGAGATCCTTACAAGCATGTAGCAAAATTCAAACAAGTGTTACAAGCTGAACAAGTCGAAGACATCTTCACACAATTTAATGCCTTTGGCCTCACTCTAAAGGGTGATGCGTTGGATTGGTTTCGACCATTGCACGAGAACTAATTTCGAGACATCCACCACATGATGGAGTCCTTCATTACAGAATTTTCCATGAGTGGAATCAGACACAACACGTCTTCATTAATACACACATTCAAATAGACCCCTCAAGAGACAATGAGGATGGACGATCGAAGATTCAGATATTACATAGAGAGATGTCCCCATTGGAAGTACCCACTCAAGCCAAATTGATAGCTTTGCTCATTGACGGCCTATTGAGTGCCAAACTTAGGTCATACGTATTCTTGAAGGAACCAAGAACCTTGGATCAATGTTTACACATCTATGTAGACATAGAAGACAACTTAGGAGAAGAACTAGAACTTCCCAAGGTTCACAAAGATTCAGTTAGTACTACAAAGACCTCATCGAGACGTTCGAATTCAATAGAGGACCTAGCAGAGCAAGTGTCCAAACAATTGGGAGTCTCTAGTAAACCTGGCATCAAATTAGCCCCCCCTCGAAGGTGTTACACATGTGGAGGTGACCATACGGCAAATATGTGCCCTCATGTCATGCAACCCATAAGAAACACCAATGGAGTGTACTGTACCATAGAATGTAGGTACACTAACCACATAGCTCAAGATTTCCCATATAATAAACAGGTGGTTAGGCAGGGTTACCCTCAACAATATCAGCCAGGTAGATACCAAGGGAAGCATCAGCCACAACAATACTACCGTGCCCCCCCTCACTATCAAGTTCCTTATCAAGCATAGTCTAGACCTCAACCTGTCCTAGGACAAAAACCTCCACCCCCTACTAATGTAGTTTCTATGAAGTATGCCACATGAGAGGAGAATTCAAATATGGCATTAGTACCCACAACCCCTTTTATCACAGACAATGACCCTAATGCAAACAGTTTTGACTCTAACCATGTAGCTAGCCCACCATCCTACTACACGGAGTCACCAAAAAATTTAGACCCTTACTATGAGAATCCTATGTATGAACAAAAATTGGGAACTGCATTACGCTCAGGTCATGTATACAAACCCCAACCCGAGATGATAGGCTAGACAACTAAGGCCTTAGGGACCCAAAGGACCATGTTTTAAATGCCAAGAAGACCACGTCATACATGATTTTCCACACTTGGCAACTCCACTGTAGTCGCAATATTTAATATTCAAGGCTTTTGTCCCAAATGTGGGAAGGATCACTTTATAAGAGATTGCCCTAAGAACCATGCTAATACCTCCACGAAAGTGACCCCCATCAATGTGACAGGAATTGTGCAACATACCAAAGGGTCCATACCCCAGTACATACCCATCCAGGCGGTAACTAGAGCCCAAGCACAAGGGCAAATGCAACCAAAAACCCCCAAAAGACTAGTTGAAGTCAGCGAAGTAGGAGAATCAACCCACCAAGCAAAAGCCCTATACATATAATGACAGCTATGCATTGAAGATCAAGGAAGAAATAGATAGACTCATAGAAGTCGAATTCATTTACGAGATAGAATACACCAAATGGGTGTCACCCATTGTAGTTGTGCCTAAGAAGAACGATAAGCTGAGAGTGTGCATTAACTTAAAGAAAGTCAATGTTGCTACCATTAGGGAAAGTTACTGCTTGCCTATTATAGAACACCTGTCGAAAAGAGTCGCGGGCAAGGAAGTGTATAGCTTCCTTGATCGATTCTCAGGCTATAACCAAGTTGCCATTGCCCCTGAGGATCAACACAAGATGGCATTTGCCACTGAATGGGGTATCTTTGCATTTCATGTGATACCATTTGGGTTCGCCAATGCACCTACAACTTTCCAAACGTTGACGTGCCATGTGTTCAAAAACTTTCTGAGAAAGAATCTAGAAGTGTATGTAGATGATCTATGTGCTCACTCAGTGCTTAGACCATATCATATCTCAGAGCTTGAATGCATCTTTGATAAGTGTCATGAATATCAAGTCTATTTAAACCCTGAAAAGTGTGTTTTTATGGTAAGACAAGGTGAGATACTTGGTCATATAGTTTTGAAAAATGGAATTTCCATGGATGAAGATAAGGTACGTGTAATCATTCAATTACCCAGGCCAAAGAACATAAAGGAAGTACAAGCATTTATGGTCCATTGCGGTTATTATCGAGGATTCATACACATGTATGCAATCATTGCTAAACCACTCTACAACCTGCTAACAAACTTTGAGTGGACATAAGAATGTGATAATTCCTTTAGTGAATTAAAATGACGATTGTGTTTTTCACCTATTCTAGTTGTGCCTGATTGGAATAAACCTTTTCGTGTACACATAGATGCTTCTAATCATGCCATAGGATGTGTGCTAGCACAACCCATGGACAAAGGAAATATAGATTTACCAATTGCATATGCCAATAGGTAGTTGAATGCCGCAGAGAGGAATTATACCACTACTGAGAGAGAGGGCCAAGGAATGGTCTATGCTGTTAAGAAATTTTCCCATGATTTAATGGCAAAGAAGTTTAAGTTTTTTTACAGACCATCAGGCTCTCGTGTATTTAGTAAACAAACCCTACAACACAGGTAGGTTAATATGTTGGTTTCTATTATTGATGGAATATGACTCAACCACCTCTCGAGGATAACTTTCGGAGAAGTGGCTACTAGGGTAGCAGATGAGCTACCAGATGCTTACCTGTTCAATGTCGAAATGTTTCCTGAATGGGCCCAAACGTTAGTTCCAGAATTGACATATGGACCCAAGAATCCTCAAGTGAAAACTCAAGAAAAAGAGGTAGTGAGAGCACCGAGACATCAAATCCTTGCCGATAGTATCTATAGGAAGGACCACCAAAATATCCTTGCTTATTGTGTAGAAGAACAGGAGTATAGCAATTGGTTACAACTAGCACATGTAGGTGCACTAGAGCACCATCGTTCGAGTCAAGGGATGTTATTGAACTTGAAAAGACTAGGTGTGTATTGGCTGTCAATGGAAAAAAATGTCCAACAACTTTGTGATGAATGCCCAAAGTGTTATAATAGACCACCGATAGAACATGCCACTCTATACCAGGTGACCCTAACGCCAGACTGGAGTGAACCTTTAGTCACTTATTTGAGGACAAAGACCTTTCTAGAGGACATGACTTTGGCACGTCAACAAAGCCTAGAGCAAGAGGCTCTAGACTATAAGCTCATTGATGATAATTTGTATAAGTGAGGAAGAGATAGTTATTTGAGGATATGTGTGCACGAGAGTGAATATCTTAACCTTTTGGAAGCTGCACACCAGGGTGCAACAGGAGGCCATTTTGGACCTGACCATGTTATTAAGGCCATAGTATTTTCAGGATTATGGCGGCCCACTCTACATATGGACACCCACACCTATGTAAAACGATGTGATGTATGTCAAAGAACTCAATATCCCATATGCAGGGATGAGATGCCCCTACAACCCATGATGGGAGGGTGCACCTTCTCAAAGTGGGGAATAGATTTTGTTGGACCTATCAACCCTCCTGCAAAGAACTCACATGTTGAGCATATCATCGTTGCCACTGACTATCTCACTAAAAATGATGTATGCACCATGGCGAAGTTCTTGTTTGAGAATGTCTTCACAAGATACGGACTTCCCATCGAGCTTGTAAGTTATAGGGGTACCCATTTCCTAAATGAGGTTATTGAATATCTATTACAAGATTTTATGTAATACACAAGAAATCCACACCATATCATCCGCAAGCTAACAGAAAGGCTGAGAGTACTAATAAGATTTTGTGCAACATCCTAACCAAGATTGTGAACAATAAATGTTCGGACTAGGATCAACAATTACACATCTTATGGGCTTATCAAGTAACCTATTAAACAGTGCTGAATGCCACACCATTCTCGCTGGTGTTTGGTCAAAATGCTTTGTTGGCGTTAGACTTTTTGATACCACACTCGAAATTGCTCACGAGCATGAGTGGATGGGCCATGAAAGTTCCTCAAGAATACTTGACTTATAATGATTAGGAGAGACGCGACTGACTACGTGCTATAGTCGGAATTTATGCTTCTAAGAAGAGACAAAAAGCCTACTTTGATGCTCATATCAAAGATAAAGGGTTACGTGTAAGAGATTTGGTGCTAGTTTACATCTTGAAACAACATACCCACAAGTTAGAGAAATGAGGATATGGACCCATGATCATCAAAAGGATATTGACTAGAGGTTCTATTCAACTAGCAACTCTAGAAGGTGAAGTAATGCATAACTATATTAGCGGATGTAGAGTTAAGCTCTATCAAGAACCCTTAACCAAGGACATGCTTAAACGGCTAACTCTTGCCAAAAATTGAAAGGAAGAGGAGGAATGAATCAGAGCTAAAGCCCAAGCAGAGGCATTGGAATGCAATAGGTGCAAGTGACTAAGAAGGAGAGGACTAGGTAGAGAACCTCAACTTGAGGATGCCCCACGATATCTAGTGGCTATGTGTCAAATAAGAGGGAGGGATATCCCTTGTATTGTTGACAGGAGACCATTTGTTAACATCACTATAGGGCATGACCCCACGTGCACATAATTTAAGGCTTTAATTCACTCCGATGCAGTGACGAACGCAATTAGACTCTCCCTTTGTTGGGAACATAGAGTGACGCCTATTGAAGCCTATCTCATAGGATTAGGTGGACTAGAAACCCCTCGCATAGGAGAGGTTGAGCTACCAATCTCCATCGAGGATGTGACCTTCAGAGTGAAACTTTTGGTTTGCCATGACAACGACCTAATAGAACATATGATCCTAAGCCAAGAATGGTTATAGCATTACTCGATGAACTTAAATCTTCGCAAAAGTGTGCTCTAATTGGAACTTGCAAGACAGTTCCATGAGCTACCACTCAGAGGTCGTTGCAGAGAAGTTTTGGACATAACCGACGACCCACCTGCTATGTGTGGCCTCCATCCAACTTTGTGTGGGTTAACTCGCCCTACTGAATAGAAGCACGAACTACCACCCATCGAGGAGGTGAGGTCGAGCAAGAAAACGAGACCCAGGCAAATATGGTGGGGTAAAGTTCAGCCTCCAGTTGGGTGCGAACTATTACAAACTTTGAGCAAACCTTACCGAACCCCACAAACCCCTCAACCAGGCAGTTACACAAGAGAAGGATCAAGCAACTCCATCAGATCACCCTCGCTAACACGGTGTTCACCTAGACCTGTGGTATAGGATGCCTCACTCCCTAAGGGGCTGGACACGTTAACAGTGGATCTCCCTTCTTTTCCAAAACTGAGTATGGATACGACATCTCACCCACGACGTGTAGCATGGCCACATCACCCACATACTCAAAGGAGCAGCACATCAGAGTGGCCCTTTAGACTGTCTACTATGGCATTTCCACAACCAAGGTGGATATGCAAGGCTACAGTATCCAGTGAGTCAAACACTCTAGATCTTTGGCATTCCTATCAATTTCGACCGTGGCAATGTATTCGATAGATTTGGGTGCCCAAAACTTTGGTGACCACTCAGTCCAAGTCTCACCAGCTTTTGATACCTAAGAAATGTGTAGTTTATGCTTCAACTTTAGTCAGCTCAACAAAAATCTTTCCAGCGAGTAATAGGACACCTCACACACCCTCTTTTTTACATTCCACTTCATCTCTTCTATCCCCCTAGGTTGTACAGAAATGGATTCCCAAAACTTCGCTAATCACGGAAACTCTTAACCAAACCCACCCCCACCACTGACTTAGTGAAGCTAAACACTTATTGGCCACTCTGCCCCTATCCAGCTTGACAAACTCATATCATCACCATCTTTGTAATCTACAATAACTTTGTAGGTAGTTCTCATTAGTTTTCAATTGTACAACCATGCACCTCACAGACTACCACTCACAGTCAAATCACACACTTCTCACATTCACCTCACACATCGTTAAAACCACACACACCACATAGGAAGCATGTTGGGGGTGGAAAGGAATGGAGGTCTCATCTTCTTGGGATCTTAATTATTTTCTATGACTAATGTGTTTTCCTCTTCACTCCAGTTTAGGTTCATTCACAAGCTCTCATCATGCAAGCGAAAAGTTCCACCAGCATAGTGCTAGGATTGCCTATAGTCAACTTCTCAACTCTTCCATTTGAGAGCCTGTTAGCAGCAATACCACCAGAGCTCCAAGGTTTCACCGGACCCATGCCCATTGAAGACCCTCCCGAGGAAACATGGAAAGAGTAAGTAGCAAGGCACACTGGTTCCAAGGGCTTGTCAAACCCCTGGGTGAAGCAGAGTTCATCTATGAAGCCAACCTGACTTACGAAGCAAATGTGTGGAGGCACTATCAATTCTTCTGACAAGAGTTTGAAGACCTTCATAATAGTGAAGAACTCAAACCCATCTAGTAGAGAGCAAGATTTGCCAACTACTTCAGTGCACCACTACCTAAACCTGACTTTTATAGGTGTTATTACCTGGTGTGTTCTATTAAAGAACAAGAGCGAAAGGAATTGGATTCCATCTTCGTGCTACCTTCATTAGTCAATGACCCCCCTTCAAGAAATTCACCTTGTTTTTGGACTTAATCACGACTACTCTTAAGATTCATGGCAATCATATTCCCACTGATAAATAATACCTTATCCCAGAACCTATGAAGTGACGTGGACAAATGGCCAGCAATTTCAGCCATCGCTCCTCAACTAACCATTCCTTTGAGAATATGCCTCCAACATTTTGCCTTTCCAGCACATGAGCGCTTTACAATCCCACACAAACGTCTGTGGTTTGGGTTGTACCTTGCCACTACCAGGCCTCAAATGATTGATATTTCCACATATATTCAGGACTAGCTTTTACTGGTTGGACATCATTGGGAGAAGAAAAAGGTCATCCATGGTTGTTGTGCCCTCACATGCATTATCTACGTGTGTTTGGCTTATGATATCACTATTAAGAGAGCCCTTCCAGTAGTGCAATTACAACAATACAAAAGCTCAAAGAAAACCACATGACCTCCCAATGCTAGAAGAGTCAAGCGCATGCATGGCACAATCCCTTGCTTACAAGTTCCGGAATCACCTTCACCACAACCTACACCCAAAACCTCCCCACAATGACCTCCAGTTCAATCGCAGCCAAGTGTTCCACCACTCCGTGTCTGCTTGAATCACTTTGGTACCATGCGTGAGGTTTCACAGGCAGTGATCACTATTATTCTCACCACTACCACCACTTCTGTTGAAGCTCTAGTGATGACCTCTACATTTATCTCTCACTCCTTTACCTTCGCGGTCACTAGTTTGGGCACAGAGGACATCAACACTACATTTGATTTCGAGATCTTGAAAGTGTTGTCCATTGACTTTCAGTTTTCGGACACACAATTTGTTTCTCAAGAATTTGAACAACCTGCTTACCCCACAACACCATCACAGGGAGAGAACGTTGACTCTGAAGATGAAGACGACGATCGTACGGTGACCGATGAGGGAGCTGCTGACACTGAAGAGAGTGAGGAAGAAGCACAATAGTCAGAGGCACAGGCCGAAGCTCAAGAGGAAACTAGTACATATGAAGAAGAGACGCCAGAAGCAACAACATATACAATAGCCATTTGACGGCTCCATAACACTATGAATAAGGTTTGGGCAAGGACTAGAGTGGCTGAGGAACAGAGCCAAGCCATCTTGCAGTAGGAATTGTTCAATGGTGGATTTGAGGAGACTTTCATCTCCGCTATGCATGAATTGGTCCAGTCAGTAGGTGTGCCGGAAGCCTTATGTTACTCGCTACGGAAACCCCTTCCGAAGTTCGACTCTTGACGGGATTGAATTCTCAAATGACTGAGCATGTATATTTGAGTACCGACAGATCCTATCACATCTGCACCACTTGTAGGTTCTTCTACTATTGACCTAGCAGTGAGTAAAGACACTTCCCATGTATATACCATTAGTGAAACCATCCCTTCTCAACCTGCACCAACCCCACCCTCCCTTAACATTTTAGAGAGCCCCAAGGTTCCTATTCCATTCCCCCTTTTCATTTAGCCCCTGATATCTAGTCCTATTATGACTACTCCTTCCCTCACCTCTATCTCAAATCCACGTATCCTTATGCCACCTGTCATTTCCCCACCCCCTCATTTTCCATCGTATACCACTAACCCATTGTACTCCTTTACCGTGTCTACACCACGACCCTCATCTTACTCCTCTTTCACATCCTTTTTGTATCCACGAACCTCATCATTTCCATTTGTAATTCCTCCCCAAGAACTCCACCCACAAGCTCCCTTCTTATGGCCACCAAGCACACCACCCCACTCACCTCTTGCCACACAATTGCACCCCGCACCTCACTTAATCGCACCCACTTCACTCTTTCACATTGATATAACCAAAGGCACCACGAGCGACATGGAAATCTCACCCACTACCTCATCGGACACACATTTGCATGTATCACCCACATCACACAACACACTTCACAGGACATCTATTCGCACATCTCTTGCATCACTTGCCACGGCATCCACAATCCCTACCCCAACTCCCACTCCCATTGCATTACAAACCACCCTGCATATGTCATTTCCCACCTTTGCATCATCGTCATCGTCCATTGTTGATGCTGACATCCAACAGATGATACATTGTCTTCAATAGATTAATGTCGAGTATTCTTTGTTAGGGCAACAACATTCGGCCCTCTAGCAGACTACGTAGGATTTGTAGAAACAGTTAGATGCACTAACTTTACAGAACAAGGAACTCAATATGAAGTACAAAAGCCTGGAAGGAGAGCATCAGCAACAACAACAAACTCTGGAAGCCCAAGTACAAACACGCGTCAAAGAATTTGAATCATAGTTAGATGTCTATTTGGTGTGCAATGCTCAATTATCACATAATATGGCACTCCGTTGAAGACATCTCAACACAGCCAAGGAAGAAAATCAACGCCTCCAACAACAGAACCACAAAAACTTCGAGGCCACCTTGGATAATCCGGAGATGCCCCTTAGCCCCTCTCGTTTTGAAGTTGTTCCTCTGGAATCAGATTCTCTTGGAAGACCATGCACGGTTGCTAGAAGACTATGACAGATTAAAAGAAGAATGCCAGACACTCAAGGAGACAAATAAGAAATTATTGTTAAAGGATTCAATTGGGCCTACCATTGCATAGGAAGTCACACCACCGGCCCTCCTGGATGAATTGAATGCGTTATGTATGAAAGTACAAGAATTACAGACCCAGGTATCCAACATGATGGAACCCCCTCAATCGGACTCTCCACCAGACTTGTCGGAACTTGATGAAACTATACCCATCCAGTTGACGACATTTTTGAAGAAGAATATGTGCCATTGCCTGTGGTTGTAGGATTCTCATCACTAGAAGGACATGACACATACAAATTACCTCCCCCAACATGGTTAAAAACGATTCAAGAACTTGGTAAAACACATTCGGTGTGAGTGGATGCACAGTTACATGCCATGGCCAACATTGAATAGGTTATTTTGAAGCCTCCTCAATTTGCTCCTATAGCACCCCGACGACACATTATGATGAGTGAGCTACAAAATAATCCTTACTTCCTCTTGCTTGAAGAATACGATTTCCAAATCAAACATGTTACTAAGGAGCGCCCAACACATGCCACTCACTTCGAGCCAAAAGATGTTCCCTAGGAAGCAAAAAGATGTCATATGTATCAACCAACATGGCACGTGGAATTACTCCAACAATACCCAAAAATGATGCACATGCGGATGTGTGCACCTATCGACTTGAAGTACAACCCGTGCTATGGACCAATTCCTCGGAGATGCACCTAGAAGGCATTCCCTATCAAAGTTCAGAACAATTGCCAATACAAAATCTGGCTCAACTACCCCTATCTTGCACCTCCCAAGAATAAAACTCCCACTACAGGCTATATGATGGCCACAATTTTCATTGGTTCCCTCATCTGCATTGGATGACTGATGTTGCAGCACAAATGATCGAATTTTTTTTTGATATGATGCAAACGGTATTCAAGACTTTCCAACGTGTCAAGGCTCCAACTATCAACACACCAGGATTTGAACATGGCGATTTGGACTTAGTTCACGACTGCAAGGGGTGTGGACCTCTCATTTAGAAAGCACCAGATTGGACATATTTTATCGTGAGTTTGTAAGCATTTTTTGCTTATTTTAATTATATATATAAGCATGATTTGTTTTTGTTAATTACTTTTTGTAATTATTATATCATTTTGAACTAATTTTTTTCCATCCTACACATGCAAAGAAGGATGATGGGTATGCATGGGGCCTTACTTAGGTGTTGATTGATTTGGAGAGCATGGGAGTTCCCATCTTATGGGAAAATCTATGCACTGTGTTATTTTGTAAGATCCCCTCTCACATTTTTCATCATTCAATTCTCAGCCTCGTGATACAGTTTTTGTATTTTGTCTCATTTGCAATGGCTTCTCACGCTAGCACATATATGCAATTTTTGTATAGTGAGAGACACACTTTTCTTTAGGCATCATATGGATGTTATATATATATTTATTATTTATATATGAGACCTTGTCTTGCATATTCCGTGCATAAAGTCAAAAGCTTTTGTGAAGAAAAAATTTCAGCCATAGCTAAAAATGCCTTGAAGCAAGAAAATACCTCATTCTTTGCTTTCATAGGATACACCCATGTATGGCAAGTAGCATCATCAATGAAGTTGTAGAGTGTGTATGAATAGCTTTTGGAAAAGAAGCACGATGCATTTTTCCAAGAATGCAACATTCACATGCATGCTTTTCAATGGAATCAAGTGTTGGCAAACCAATAACCATGTCCTTCTTTTGCAAGTAAAGCAAACTATTGAAGTTCAAGTGACCAAAACGAGCATGCCAAAGCTCCATTTCAACCATGGAAGAAGTATGAGAAACTAAGGCGTTTGAGGCAGCCCTCTTGTATGTATCCATGCGATACAAACCATTACATAATGTACCCGACATCACGATATATCACCATTGCTGAAATCATGAACCATACACTTATCATCAACAAAGTGTACATGAATTCCAGCTTTGGCAATCAATGGAACTGGAATTAAGTTCTTCTTAATATTGGGTACATACAATGCATTTTTCAAGAGAATCACACCTCCATTAGCAGCCGTAAGCTCAATTTTTCCTACTCCAATTATAGGATAAGAGGCATTGTTTGCACACACCACATGTCTCCTTTGGGTGCATCTTTCAAAGATGCAAAAAAATCTTTTGCATGATGTTATGCGCTTTGAAGCACCATTATCAAAGAACCAATCCGAATCAGCCTCACTCACAACCATACATTTAGAATGCAAAGATGCATTATAATGACATGTAACAACACACGTCCAAAAAACTTAAGCCATTTTAACTTCATCATTCTTTGCATTTGCTGAATTTTCAGCAATAGACATGCCGGATTCCTTCTTCTTTTCATTGCATTTAGCAAGCTTTCTACACTCGTCAATAGTATGACCAGCCTTCGGGCAATATTTGCATCTCTTCTTCTTTTGCAAATCAGCATCATTTGAGGAATAAGTGGAAGAGGAAGATTGAGGCTTTGGTTTGATGAACCCAAATTTGAACCATACTTGCCTTTACCCTTTTGTGAGATAGCAAGTGCTTGCATTCCTTGAATCAAACCACTCCTAATCATGCTAGATTGCTCTTCTTGCAAAAGAAGAGACACAACCTCATCAAATGCATACATATTTGGGTTCCCTCTTGCAAGTAAAAGGAGTGTAGTAGCAAAGCTTTGAAAAGATTCCGGTAGTCCTTTCAGCAATGTAGAAATGAGTGATGCATCCAAAATAATCTCGTCTATGTTTCCCAATTGCTCTTTCAAGTCCTTGATGCATGTCACATACACATCCACGAACTCATTTTCAGCCATACATACATCCTCAAGTTGCTTCCTCAAGTATGCAACATGTGCTTCATTACGCATGACATACAAAGAAGCAAGAGTGGCGCATGCCTGTCTTGATGTAGAACATGACCAAATGTGTGGAACTATATGACGCTTCATAGAAAGCGCAATCAATGCATGAGCTTGAGCATCTTTTCCATCCCATCTAAGCTGCTCCTGTCTAGATGGAGAAGGAGAAACCAGTGTACTTGAAGAAGAAGCTCCATTTGTGATAGTAGACTATGAAATAGAAGCACCTATGGGTCTTCGATCTACATCTACCACTATGTTCCAAAGTTGTTTTGCAACAAAGAACATGCTTCATCATGTAAGACCACATTGGATAGTTGGTCCCATCAAGCTTATTTTCAGCTTGAAGCATGCCAAACAAGTCATTGTCGGCTGCCATTTTAGTAAAGAACAAGAATGTGATAAAATCTACACTTCGACGAAAATTGAAATGAATGCTGAAAATTCAGCTCACAAACTATCACTCTAATGGTGTTTCTGACTCCAAGAATGGCTTTGAAATGGGGGTAAAACCCTAGTGCAACTGGTGGAAATGTTTCTTGGATACTGAAATTCATTGTTCATTGCCAAGAAGTCGATTTGCATTATAAAAAATGCACGCGCACTGTGATGCAAAAAACCAAAACTTGAGAAGGAGATGAACCTGCTCTGATACCAACCATGGGTGTGTTTAGAAGTCTAAGAGACACACAAGAAGCACACACAAGGAGCACAAATACAACAAGGCACACAGAGAAGACAGATGGCTGGAAAAGCTCTCTCTATTGACGATGAACTGAACTAAAGTAAGAGCTGAATAATATCCCTAAGTACAAAGTACCACCACATATGAGTGTATCATATTGATATGTTCTCTGCGAGTACCAATTTTACATTACCTCTCTTCACATACTCATTATCTTCTTCATCACTGAAGATTTCTGATTCTGGATCTATCAGAGGTCCATCTGTCCATTTTTTATACCAATCCATAGGCATCATAGGTTTTGGACACCGACCAATTTCAAGCTTTCCATTAAAATGTATCGCTTCTCTTTTAGATCTTAATGGATGATCACCAGGCAAGAATCATCGATGTCGAAGATAAATATTTTTGTTGAGATTCTTACTATAGATTGATCTCAACCAATCACCACAATATGGACAAGCTTTATAACCCTTAGTAGATATTCCTTCATCATGAAAACTATAAAAATATAATTAGATTAAATCATATTTATTTATATGCATATTGAATAAAAAAATTACATCAATACCTGAACAAACACCATATCACGGAAAATCGTGAATAGTCCAAGCCACAATACCATGAACCATAATATGTCTTCCATTGATGCTTTTCGATACATCAACGACATTAATACCTCTCCATAACTCTTGGAGATCATCAATGAGAGGAGCAAGATATATATACATATCTTTGACTTGTCTTTTGCCTGGGATTAAAAGTGACAGCATTAAATGTTCATTTTTAATGCTAAGATATGGCGGAAGATTGTAGTTTATGACTACCACTGGCCATGTTGACCATTTACTGGATTTCATGGAGAATGGATTAACCCCATCTAATGCAACTCCTAACTTTAAATTCTATGGATTTTGTGCAATTTCAGGCCATGTACAATCAATATGCTGAAAAGCAACACTATCATGAGGAATTCTGATTATTCCATCACTACTTTTATGACCATGTCCCCATGTCAAAAGCTTTGATAATTCGGGGCTTTGAAACATATGTCTAATCCGTGAAGCCAATGGAAAAAAATACCTTTTTTGGGGTTTTACCTTCATCGCCCTTATATCGAGGACATTAACATTTGGGACATGTCAAAGAGTCTGCATATTCACCTCTATATAAAATACAATCGCTAGGACATGCATGTATACATTGATAATCTATACCAAGATTGTTGATTATCTTCTTCATTTCATCATGTGAGGTAGGAAGAATATTCGGACTTGGTAAAACTTTTCGGATAATAACCTATAAGTTTGTCAAAAAAAGATATATTAAAAAAAGTAAATAAATAAATATACATATATATATGCATATAATTTTATATATTTGTATGCTTATGTGTATGTGTATGTGGATGTGTATATGCATGTGCATGCGTATACATATGTGTATGTGTATATGTATATATGTATGTATATGTGTTTTATAGGTGTATATGTATGTATATATGTGTATGTGTATATGTATGCATATATGTATATGTATGTGTGTATACATGTGTATGATGTATGTACATATGTATGTATGAATGTGTATATATGTATGTATATGTATGTATGCATGTGTAGCTGTGTATATTTGATTTCGTTTTTAATGGTTTTTTGTATATTATGGTTTGCAGATTTTCATATCTAGACCATTGAATCGTCTGACGGCTTCCCATTTTATAGTCAATCTATTACCTGTCTTGCTAAGTTGTTTACAGATATTAACTATCAGTTACCAATGAAGGTATTAAGTCATATGTAAAATGGGAGGATCAAATTTATCATGAATATTTTGAAAGATGCATTAATAATTTTAAAAGATGGGCGGAAAAAAAGTGTCCATTCAATTCAAGTTCTTGTTCTTACCTTATCTAAAGTAAGAATAAAAACCTGCATTGAATGGACAGTTTTTGTCCGCCCATCCTTTAAAATTATTTTTCCATCCTTCAAAATCTTCAAGATAAATTTGCTCCTCCCATTTTACATATGACTTAATACCTTCATTGGTAAGTGATACTTAATATTTGTATTCAAAACAGTTAGTAGCACAGGTATTAGGTTGACTAAAATAGGAGAAACATATGTGTCAAGAAGATTCTAAAGGTTGGGTGGACAATTCTAAAGGCTAGATGGACAAAACATCTTCATTCCATACAGGTATGTATAATTTGACCTTACTCTCATAACATGTGTATGTGTGTATATGTGTGTGTATGTTTATATGTGTGTATACATTCATGCATATTATGTGTATGTTTATATATGCATGTATATATATATATATATATATATATATATATATATATATATATATATATATATATATATATATATATATATATATATAGAAAATTGAAAATTATACCTTAATAGTGTCGAAACAGATACATTACTCCATCTAAAACGATTCTGAAGATTGAGAATAAGTAAGCTCGCACTTAGTCGTGTCAAACGACTTCCTTCATATACATGCTTTGGACATTCCTCTCGAAGATATTTCTCATTTTTAGAAATATCAATGCTCTCATTGTCATTTTGATACCAATCCTCAAGAAAATCTGCCATGCCATCATCTTCATCATTGTCGCACAAATCTTGTACTTTATCTTCTTTTGAATATAGATCTTTCAACCTTGCATATTCCACAAGATCACTTTTGCGTAGCCTCCTCATAGAAGCTTCTAATAAATGAGGTCTTACTGGAAATTGTGAATAGTCTGGAGGAATATCATCAACATCATACATTGGAATCTACACATATAAATAAAATTCATTAGTATTCCATAAGTGAATAAAAACTAAAATTTAAACATAACATTAAATATATAAGTTATTAAATATGGATAGAAAATTTTTATTCTCTCTAGCTGAAAGGTGCTCTTGGAGGTCTACGCCATCCATAATTCACTAATAGTTCATCACCAGCATGTAATGTAGTAATAGCATTGACAACTATGTATCTTGATACATCTCTACTCATTTATGGTGATTCATGAATATTTTCACGCTCCTCAAATGTGCAATTAGTCCTTGAACTCTTATGTAACCCTGGACTACTATTTATTAAACCTGCTATATTTCCATGTGTGTAAGGTCTTCCATCAATATATAATCTTTCATTTTTTGCATGTAAAATCCTTCTACTAGTAAGGGATGCTACGTTCAAGCATATTCCATAAGTACTCATGCTTTGAACATAACGTGAAAGTCGATGCCAATCTCCCCATCCATATATAGGACCACAAAATGACATAAGAGTGACTTCAGAGTTTGGAGGCACATACAAGCCCTCTACAATAATGAGACCACGACCAACATTAGTAATAGTGGATGGAGCAATCATATAGAGATTACCCCAAAAGTTGAAA
The DNA here is from genome assembly GCA_020310875.1 of Ceratopteris richardii. NCBI lineage: Eukaryota > Viridiplantae > Streptophyta > Polypodiopsida > Polypodiales > Pteridaceae > Ceratopteris > Ceratopteris richardii. The sequence continues at coordinate 93,091,417 of CM035435.1, read as the reverse complement.
ACCTCTCCATCTAAAGGAAGTGGTCCTCTATTCCATCCTCCATATCTTCTTCTATCATATGTTTGTAATAGAGAACGATCACGAGCTGGAAATGAATAATCTCGAGTCGTTTCAGTCTCTAAACCAGGAGGTAGAGGATTTCTAGAAACCTCTGCTTGTAATTGATAAACAACAAGCACATGACGTGTACAAGGTATATTGACATTATGAGAAAATTTATCATCATCATCATCATCATCAAGCAAGTATTCCTATATATCAACAGTAATTTGATTTTGTGTATGGTTTTTAAATAAAATAATGACATTAATTTATATAAAAAATACATACCCAAGCATTATCACATTGATTAGGTGATGGTGCATGCTCAAAGTACCATACTCTGCCTCATGTTCAATACATTCCAATCGTGGTCTTTGATACGTGCCATAACAAGAGTTACACCAACATATAATATGCTCTTGATAGTAAAATTCATCACAATTCCTATCAAAGGACACATGTGAAGTCGTTGCATGGGTAGGAGGTGGTGGAGTACCCCCTGATTGATCAGAATCTAATTATAATAAGAAACAAAAAAATATATAAGTTATGTATCCATCAAATATATTTAAAATTAAATGTTTGATATACTTTTAGTATATAGTCATTGCACGATGAGGAGACGATGGTGGAGTTCCATCTGATTGATCAGAATCTACAAATAATGGTATTTGATATTCACATACACACATATTCACATATACACAAATACACATTATTGTGGGATAAATGCATGTATTTTGTATGAATGAGTGTATATGCATGCATGTGTGTGTACGTATATAAGTGGATATGTATATGTATGTATATGTGTATATGTATGCAAATATGTATGCGTATATGTTTGCATGTATATGTGTATGTGGATATGTGTATGTGTATGTGTGTGTATATATGTGTATGTATTCTGATTTTTTTTTCTGTTTGAGATTAAATTAACAGGAGATATTGTATGGTGGAAAAAAATAAGAGGCGACCTAACATACCACCTGAGACATGGCAGTTTTTTCATAGACAGCTACGTCTTCACGAGTCATTTCCTCAGTAGAAGGTATACAAATTAATAGTTTATATTTATAATTTTCATATGTCTAGTAATTTTTTATAGTTAATTTATGTATTTCCTTTTTCTTAAATAAACAGGCTGCTGCAAAAAAGAGAGTTGAGTTGGGCCACACATCGCACCTAGGCCAAATGGGCCATCATGGTTTTGTAGCTACATTTGTAAGTATATGTGTTATTGTGAGTATATTTTTTATTTTAGTTAAAATGCAAGAAACTAAACTTTTTTATTTGTTTCAATGCAGCGAAAGGATTATGGCCGATATCCTACGAAACATGAGATCGAGTATGCTACACATTTTGGATATTAGCATTTGAGCGAGTATATGCGAGATCATCTGGATACCTTTGTGAGTATTATTAAATTTTATATAATTATTTTACTTTTATGAATGGTTTAATTGTTTTACTTATTTATGTTTGTTATATGTAATACAGGAGTATTATGGAGAGGAAGATATGGATGAGGTGGAGAGACAGACACAGGAGGGACGATCTTGATGGTCACAGGGTGATCATGATGATGAGGATGAGGATGATCATGATGTTACTGATGATGATGATGATTAGGATTCTTGATTATGACTTTGGATTATATGTATTTACATTGATATATATATATATATATATATATATATATATATATATATATATATATATATATATATATATATATATATATATATATATATATATATATATATATATATATATATATATATATATATATATATATTATCTATATATTTTTCATTTCAATTATGTTTTGAATTGTGTGTATGGTATTAACTAATGAAGAGTTTTTTTCTATTGATTGTTATTATTGTTTATATTAAGCATGTGTTTTAATACTTTAATTATATAATTCATTCATATGTGTGTACGTAAGTGTATATGTATGTGTGTGTATATGTATGTATGTGCATGTGTATGTGTATGTGTGTGTATATGTATGTATGTGCACGTGCATGTGTAAGTGTATATGTGTGTATATGAGTATGTGCATGTGCATGTGTATGTGGATGCATTTCCATTTGCATCCATATGCATGCATGTGGATGTGCATATACATGTATTTAAGTATATGTTAATGTATGTATGTGTGTGTGTGTGTGTGTGTATATATATATATATATATATATATATATATATATATATATATATATATATATATATATATATATATATATATATATATATGCAATAATGCATGCATGTAAGTCTTTTTATGTGGTTGTAGAAATGTTTGTGCATATGCATGTGTATGTGTGTGTATGTCTAAGTGTATGTGCACATGTATCTCTGTGTATATATGTGTGTGTATGTGCATGTGTATATGTGTATATGTGCGAAAGTGCATCTTCATCATGTATAAGTGTATATGTGCATATCAATAAGTGTGGGTATGCTATCTAATGAAAATAACACAATTCAAATGATATACAAAGAATAGAAATTGTACTTACAATAGTTAGCCATACTTTTTGCTTGGTTAGCTTCTTGAATAACCTGCAATAAAGAGAGAGAGAGAGAGAGAATTGAAAGAGAGAAAGATGTAGAAAGAGAGAAACACAGATAGAGAGAGACAATAAGATAGAGCTTAGGCTAGACAACAATTCTGCATATACTTGTTTGATCTCGTAAGCACAGTGCAATTGCGAACGCTGTAGAGCTCTTCGATCACATGCGTGAAAATGCCGATCGAAGAGCCTCCAACGTTTTAATTTTTTTCCATCAATAGGCCGTCGTGTAAGCAATGGTAACGCATCCTAAAAACCACTGGAATTGGCGCATAAGCGACATTTTTTTAGCGTCGCTTATGCGATGCAAAAAGCATCACTTATGTAACGCTTATTTAAACTGTCACATAAGTGACGCTCTATGCAAGCGTCGCACACCCCATTGTGCCACACGTCAAAAAAAACATCATTTGGCTCGTCGTTTAATCGACGGTCCACGCTCGATGCTCATTGCAATGCATTTTGCAATTTTATAGCAATGAAATTGTGTCGCCTTAATCGTCACTATGCGCCCGTATTCCTTATTGTGTTTTGCTTAGATATTCTAGCATATGGCCTTGTATATACTCTTATCCCCATAAGAGTGCTTAAATGATATTGTTTTCTATGCCTTCTATGGTCTCATTCATATTCTCTAGGAGCTTCAAAATCTCTCAATAAAGATTAGATATGTTGGAATGGAGTGTAGGAATGAAAGATAAATTAATATTAGGTTTCAAATGAGCTGTTGGATCATGCAGCTAAGCTTACCAATGAGATATAAGAAGAAGTAAGAGTGTAGAGGTTGCGTTTGGAATAATGCCATTCAACTTCTTGAACGTCTCTAGTATCTTGCTATGGGTGAGGAAAATTACACTCCCTATTCATCTACAAGGGTTTTTGTAGGGTTTCTCTATTAGATTCTATGACTATATGAGGACAAACTCAATTTAGAAATCCAATCTGAACAATAGTAATGTTTTTCCTTTTGCTTCAAGAACAGAAAGTTTATTTGGGAATATAGAGATATTTAGGACTCCATCTCCATCCTTCAGTTTTGTATGAAGTGTTAATCTTATGATTAATCTAAATTGTTAACTGATCGATATGTGGGTTCTTGGGATGGTCAGGTGTCTGTAATACAAAGGCCCGTTATGTATTTTCCCCAAACACTTCCTTATATTCTGACAAGTACAACAGATTCAACTACCACTTTCCAACGCATAGCAATGTCTTATTTACTTCAATACTAAACCTTAGCAATACAGGCGACACCACAATTTAATAAACTTGTGACATGATCAAACTTCAGTCGATCGCCCAGACCAAACATCTTGGAAACGCGTCTGTCATTCTCTTCCACTCACTGCTCTATTAATCAGAAAGGAATTACAACATTTTGCATGACACCCTTTCAGTGCGCGTCTTTTCCTAATTACAATTAATCTGCTGGATAATATTCCAGCGGCCTGACAGAAGGATGCAAGTAGAGAATGTAACATGCACTAAAGTCCAAAAGAAAAACAATGAGGTAGAAAATATTTTCGTTGCTGACGAAATAGATTATGATCTCAAACAATACTAAGTATAGAGATGATTTCTAAGTCATAGGAGATTATCATGTACCATGCTAGGAAGTAGTCTCAATTAAATTAGGCTACTGATAGATTGATGATAACATAATTTGTGATGATTGATTATGATAAAACAATATCCTGCATCATCCTCTAAATAATTTATAGAATGGCACATGCACTTTCATGTCAATTGATGATATTGTGTGAATAAAGAGGAGAATAGGGAGTTTGGTGACTGCTTGTTGTGGAGTGTCCCTAGGTTCTGCTAGCCCGTGCCCCGTGGCATGAATTAGCTATCAATCAAGTGTCTCTAACTCATCATCTATATTTTTTAAGCTTGGATTTTTGCAACATCTTTTAGGGCCAATGCTTTCAGAGTTGATCACTTCTTTGTTTGCAGATTAATTATGCTATGTTAATTTCTCATGTCTTCAAAGCACATCAACTCTTGATTAAAATTTCCTATACAAAATTTGAGAACCGTTTTGAAGATAAAACTATTGCATTGTGTGTTGAGAAGCGCTTGCTGCTATGACTATTTTTTGTGCTCGTGTGTGATTGTCTAGGGCATTGATGCCGTCTTTCACTTCTTCCAGTGATGTAGATAAATTATAGGTAGAAATATTAGAGAGGAGATTGAATGAGGCACAAAAGTGCATTGAAGAGATTCTTGATTCTAGATTTTACAAGACAAACACACGAGAAACATCCAACCTTTTCCTAGTTCAGTAGAGTATTCCAATGACCTCATGAACTCTTTGATTAATCAGATTTGGGTGACATTACCATGTGAAGGTTTTATGGCATCAGTTGAAAGAGGTTCAATGTAATCTTGAAGCCATACGTGCTCATAAAGCTTTAATATTATTTGAAAAGAAAGAATATTATTATAATATGCACTCATACCATGATATGATGGTGAAATTTGCAAGGCAAATGCAAGATGTGTGGATGAGTGATCTAGAAGACAATTTTATCGAGAAGATCAAGCATCAACAAGGTTCCAAAACATCAGAAGAACAACACAAAGCTGTGAAACTTTCAAAGGATAGATGAAAGGTAGATTTTCAATCTGGACGTGTTTCACTTGTGGATGGTGAAATGCCAGTATCAAGGAGTAGCTTGAGGGCTCCATTGTATGGCTTCGATGAGGAATTAATTTTGGATAAATGCTTTGGTTCAAAGAAATTGCACCAAAAATAGTAGCTATGCTATGCATAATGACACCATACTATGGAAGTGCACAAACTCATAATTTTGGATCCACCAAAAAACTTGGTTGCAGTTGCTCTTTTAGATCAAGCTCAAATTTTTGCATACCCTAAAGATGCACACAAGGACTTTTTCATTTTCTCAAACACATGCTTTTTATGGGCGGCTATAAGTTTTGTGATAAAAATGAGCATGAAAATTTCCTTTCCAAACATGAAGACTCCTCCAATGCACTTATAAGAACAAGACACACATGCTACTATTTTGAAGTTAAGCATAAGTTTTTGAAGCCTACATTGGGAAGGTTTTCCCAATTCTTCTATCTCCTTTTATAAAAATTGAGCCCATGGAGCATGAAGTTCAGAGAGTGGATTCAGAGTTTGAAGGGCATCTGCAAAGTGATGGTGATTGGTTATCCCAACCTCAACACAAACCTACTGACCAACATCATCCATTTAGCTACTTCACCTATAGGAATAAGAAGGGTCTAAGTGAGCCTATAGCTAGAGGTGTATATATGCAAGGAAAAATCTTGGAAATGTATGATAAATATTATCATGCTGGGCGTATGAAATTAACAATGGTTAGTGGAGAACCTTTGTAGACTTTCATGTCATGTTCCAATGAGTTATTGAATGAAATTTGGCCTAGATTCAGTAGTCCATTACACTTCGAGTGGGAATGTCTAGTCAGGAATCTAGAAAATTATATCGAGTGAATTCTATAAAAGATCAACATTTCATGCCACTCATATGGAAATTTCCTTGCCGATGCTTACCTCAAGAAACCATATGACTAAATATCCAATCTTGTAGGTCATGAGGGCACTGGAAGCCTATTCTCTTTATTTAAACACCATGGATAGGCAGCACATTTGTCTCCTGGAGAAGGTGAGGGTGGTTTTGAGTAGGGTGATAGGGGAAAGGAAAAGCACCCAGTTCTTCAATTTATCATGGATGGAGGCTTCTTAAAAGATGGTTCATCTACGGTCCACCCCTATATTTGGAAAGGTGGTGCCATGACACTCTCCCCGCATGTGACAAAGGAATCTAGAGGGTCCAATACACATGATCGTCTTGCTAGCCAATGTCAAGGAAGCACTGGATTGTTCTCTTTGGCGACACTAGACAAGATTTCCAAAATATAGTTCTGATTTTAAGATCACTCATGTAGGAAACTAATACAAGAAATAATACTGATACAAGACTTCCCACAACTCGAGATTGATATGTATAGATAACTCAACTAGAGATAATGCAGAAGATCCCACAATCCGGGACCGTAGGTATGAAGCAAGGTCTCTTGATTACGAGAATTCCCTTTAGGGAAATGAACTACATACAAGAAATAACTAGAAAAGATCTTGTACTACAAGATTTCAAGAGGACAAGGCTAGATTTCCAAGAACTATACTACTTAGGACTAGAACAAGGAACAAGAAAAGAATTGGAACTGGAAATTTGAAAGTACTTACTTGGTGATCATGACTCCTTGAGCTCCCAAAACTAGTAGTGGAAAGACTGGGTATTGTTGGAAACAACTTGAATGATCTGTCTGTGACTCTCCTCCCATCCATATTTACCCTTTGATCCATGTGGATCAATATCTAACACTCTCTCCCTCTTCTAAAGATCATTGTCCTCAATGATCAATGAGGGAAAGTACTTGCGAATGAGAGCTTATGATTCCCAAGTAGATTCAACAAGTGGTAATCCTCTCCAGGCTACTAGGTACTCTTGGATGACAGGATTCCTCAATTGCTTCTATCTCTGATCTAGTATCCCGTCTGGAGAATGATTTGTGCTTTTTAACTATCTTCCAAGGTCCACAAAACCATGGTGATAGCCTACTACACTTCCCTGTGGAGAGTGAAGTACATCTAGCTGGTTCCTAAAGAAAGATTCTATCTCCCTCATCCAAGGATATAGGAGATCTCTTCCTATCAGCGTACTCTTTAGCCTTATCAGCTGCTTGTTGCATCTTAGCTTTAGATATTTCTAACTCTACTTGGATGTTCACTGAGAACTCCGAAGCACTAGGAAATTTTCATGGCATGCCTATGGTACTAAGAGCATTAGGATTCATGCCATAGTTCATCTCAAAAGGAGACATACCTGTCACCTTGTGAGGCCTAATGGTATACACAAACTCAACTAGTGGAAAATAACTATCCCAATCTATCTGTCTCTTAGACACATATGCCCTCAACATGTTCTCTAAAATCTAGTTGACCCTCTTAGTCTCACCATCTATCTGAGGATGATCACCACTGCTCATCTTTAATAACATCTTCAGTTTATCAAATACAAACATCCAGAAGTGTCTTGCAAATCTGACATCCCTATCTAAAACTATGGATGTTAGTAACCCATGCAATATGAAGACATGTTGGATAAACAACTCCACTACCTGTGGATCTTCTATTGCATCCTGCATGGGTATGAAATGAGCCATCTTGCCCAATCTATCTACTACAACTAGGATAGTATCCCGCTTCCTTTGGGTCCATGGTAACCCGACTATGAAGTCCATAGATACACTGTCCCAGTTACGATCTGGAATCTATAAAGGATGCAAAAGACCTAGTGTATTTATCCTTTTTGCTTTGTTGACTTGACACATAAAGCATTTTTGAACATAAGTGTGGACATCTATGGCTATCCAGGCTACCAAAATGTTCTTCTAACAAGCGATATTGTCTTGTCAACACATGGATGTCCTACACAAGGAACATCATAATTATCATGCATGATTTTTTTCTTCTCAAATCTCAAGAATTTGGTATGAAAACCTTTCCTTTCCATCTGACTATATGAGAAAGTGGAATACGGAATGGACTTGTTCGCTCTACTAGGGGAAGAAATAATTGAAACTGTCCCATGTCCTATAATAGAGTCATCACTGATGGCTTGAACAAGTATGGATCTTCCACCTATGCTTCCTTTATCTCTTGAAGCAATGAACTTTCTAGAACTGTAAAGCTCATTTGATACATTATCCATGATAACGCATCATCAACTATATTCTCTTTGCTCTTGTATACAGGATTTCCATGTGAAACTCTTGTATGAGCTCAACCCAACAAGCGTGAGTGCCTCAAAGATCTGGCGGGATACAAAAATACATAGCTTTATGGTGATTTGTGTATACCTTCAAGGCTACACCATACAAATAGTGTCTCTAGAATTTAAGTGCATACACCACTCCATACAACTCATATTCATGCACTGGCCACTTGCGCTGTGCACTAGTCAATTTCTTACTCTCAAAAGCTATGGGCCTGCCATCTTGGCTCAAACCTATCCCTATGGCTATGCCACTAGCATCTTTCTCTATCTCAAAAGGGGCTTCTGTGGATCTACCACTTTGAGTATAGGACCCTCCAAAGCAGCTTGTTTTAGAGTATCAAAAATATCAGTGCATGACACTTTGATCCCTAGGATTAGCTCGATTGATCCCTGTGGATCAATGTCTCACACTAGAACTTTCTTGTTGCTCTTGCTTCCATGCAAATGGAGTTTTTGTGTGAAGCAAGTTCATCATAGGTGCTGCTATCGATGAATATGAAGAGATGAGTTTCTGATAAAAATCAAAAAGTCCTATAAATTACCATAATTGCCCCTCATCCTGAGTAGGCCAAGATAATATAACTGAAACCTTCTTGGGATCCATCTGAACCCCATTAGTAGATACTCTATCCTCACAAGAAACAATGAAGTCTTCTCTGGATCAACTGAGTCTTATCATGATCTCTTACTCTAATATGATGATATCCACTTGTAAAATCTATTTTACCAAATACAATGGCTCTATTTAGAGCATCTAAAAGATCATCAATCTTGGGCATAGGATATCTATGTCTGATAGTAATCTTATTGAGTGTTGGGTAGTCGATGCACATCCTATAAGATCTACCTTTCTTCTTCACTAGAAGAAGTGATGTTGCAAAGGGTAAATAGCTGGGTCCAATCAACCTTTTTTTGTAAGTCTTTCAAGGAAAACTCTTGGAATTTTGCTCTCGCTTTCGCTGAAACTAGTAAAGCATTCCAATTACAGTCTCCATGACTACATGAATCCATCATACTACATGATAAATACACAAAGCAAAGAAAAATAAATAAACTATAATCAATTTTAAGCAACTTGGTAGCATTTACCAATCGTGTCTCTTGGAGATCTAGTCCTCCGCAGATCAGTAGTCGCCTCCCCTCATGCTCAAACTTGATCGATATTTATGATTTACTAGAAATATAAACATCAAACTTGTTTCTCAACTTATCTTCCATTTGGAACTGACTTTTTTACTTGTAGACCTTGCATTGTTGTATAATCACTCCCTACTAGAGACAGCCTTGCCTTGCTTTATGAATGCAAACCATGCCTTGTTATATACCCTTGTCTCACTCCCTGTTAGGGACTTAGACTATAGCCTTGCCTTGTTTACTCTATGAAAACCTTGTCTTTTTGTGTATCTTGGGCACTCTAGAGTATGTGACCTACAGACTTGCCTTGTTTCTCTCTGCAGATCTTGCCTTTCTGTGTATCTTCACCACTCTACAGTTCTTGGCCTACAGATTTGCCTTGCTTGCTTACTAAAAATGAGTCCATCTAGTATCTCTATTCTTCATTCTTAGGTAGATAGGTAGATGAAACTACTCCTTCTGCTCGTATTAAACTATTATAGAATCAAGATATGATTTCTTATAGAACTAGAAACTTGAAAGTCTATGTTTCAACTCCTACACCTAGGAAGGCCTTGCACGACTTTTCTTTTACTATTTCTAACTATGGCATTCTAGTCAGACTTGATTTGCCCTTTTTATCCCAAAAATCTAAAGTCTATATGTCTTGTGAAACAAACTTCTTTGTTCTATACACATAGAAATGTGCACTAGAACTCATGGCTATGTAGTTATAGTAACTACTAATGAACTAGATACTTAATTTATAAGCATCCTAAACTTGTAGGTGTTCTTAGAGTGCTCTTCTAAGATTTCAAATTACCTTGAGACCTCTCACCTCTAAGTTTCTAACTCATGAGACCTTGGTAAAACTAGCCCTTGTCTCACTTTTTCCTTTCTATAAAAGGTTAATTCTTTTTACTTGAAAATTCTCATATCTTTCTAAATGTATTACTTTACATGTTTCAAATCTTGAATTTATTCCTTTTGATCAAATGCCACTTGCATTCTTCTGAATCATAGAATCTTTGAGGATGAACTATCCTCTATTCTAGATTCTAACTAGGAATCTTAGAATTCTTAGCTCTTTAACTATTAAGTTCCTCATTCTAATGAGGGTGGCAACACTTGCCCTTGTCTTAAAACCTCCCTTGGTCTTATACTTGAATCAATTTCATTATTATATATCCACAAGCTTATACAATTCTGTGATGAGAATGCTACTAATCATTCATCTTGATCATTATATAGTTTGGCTATTCTATGGATATTTAAAACAAGTAAGTGGCAGTAGAAAAGAAACTACTCGCAAGCCTTTGCTCAATGGAACATAAAGAAATAAGAAACTTTTAGTATGTTATATAGGCTTGGATGCATATGCATACTAATTCCATGAAAATTTTGGTAGTGTAATGACGTAATTTTGAACTTGAAAGATCTATGAAAGGGCTATCCATAGCAAGAAGAATTTTTGGATTTGGATCTTGGATGACCAAGATATGATCAAAAGAGTGAAGATAAGTGGGTTAAATTGGCTGACTTTGGTAAGCTCTAGGCTATGGCACACAATTTACTCTTCAAAAATTTGGCACCCTCAAATCTCTGTATAAGACTCTCCAGCCCAAAAGCACGCACTAATCTTCTTATTCCATGCTAAAAGTGAAGGATTATATTTATAACCAATCAGTCGCTCAATACATAGAAAAAAAAAAGAAAACAAAAGGCCTTTTCTCAGTGTGGCTTGCATGTGAGCTTGGCGGAACACGCATGGCCCAAAAATGCAGGTACATGCACACACCATGAGAGTCTGAGTGGACAACAATTGGCGCTCTAATGTGCGGGCAACAACATTGAGACTCTCGGAAGAGTTCGGGTAGGTCATGGATCGTGGGCACTTGTTGTTATACACATAGCGGGTCATGTGGGCACGATCCTCTTTGAAGAGTGCACTGCTACAAAGGTCCAATGCGCCTTCAGAGCGAGGGTCATATGGCTCCTCTCTCGAGGTGCCTTTTTCTCCAAGTTCCACTCAAAATTTCACAGGTGAAGAAGAAATGCACGCTCTTCGAGAAGATGATGGCGGCCCCCCAAAATCTCTAAAAAACAATTACGCAAAAAAATGATGAATTTCCCAAGAACTCTTGTTGCTCTAATAACAAGTGTTGGAAATAGCTTGAATGATGTGTGTGCGACTCTCCTCCCATCCATATATACCCTCTTGTACTCTAAAAATAGCAATGGTATACTCTAACAATTACAATGATCTGGAATAGTCTAGTGTGAACATGTGGCCATCATGCAACACTTATTCCCATTACTACCCAAAGTAGTTCCCATTACTACCAAAGTACCTTAGGGTATCCCCCGAGCTTGAGACCTTGGCAAGCTGGCCCTTACCCCTCACACACATGGAATGATCCCTATGGATCAAATGGATTGATTTCTATGGATCAATGCCTGATACTCTGATACTCTGATCCCTGTGGATCAACTCGATTGATCCCTATGGATCAATGTCTGACAAGTATGTATGTAGCCAACCCCTCCTTATATAAGTTTTCAAGCCGATTCATCAAAGGTGGTTACGAATTGATGATGTCATCAATTCCAAACATGATCTTGGGATGTCAAAATCAAGTAAGAAGACAATCAATCTTAGGGTTTTGGTAGGTTCCCAACAGAATGGAAGCATTGCTTTCTCCAAATTTAGAACCAATAATGAGATATATAAGTCACATGAAATTTGAGGTTAAGCATGGATTCCTTTGTCCATGACATCACCTCCCCCTCAAGCAATGCATTCCATGAGGAGCAGTCATGATCTCTAGTCTCGATTTTATTGGATTTTTCTTATGGAATTCTCAAAACTTGATTGGTGCTCTATGAAGGTTCTCTCCAGGTTCCCAAGTGCAATCACCGATGCCATACCCTTTCCAATGAACAAGGTACTTCAATCTTCCTCATGATATTCTTGAATCTAAGACATGCTAGAATTTGAATCTTCATGATCATCAATCTCCATAGGTGGTGAAGGAATAGGTCTCTCCTCCCTCAGTGATAAAATCTGATGTGGTTCCAACATAAATACATGGAAAACTGGATGTATTCTCATTGTAATTGGTAATTGGAGCTTGAAGCTAACTAGATTAATCTTGGCCAAGATGATGAATGGACCAAATCTCTGATAGTCTAGCTTTGCATGAGGCCTCAAAGTCTGCAAATTACTTTTGAGTAACCACACTTTATCCCCAATGTGATAGGATGGATTTTGAACACGATGCTGATCTCCATAATACTTTTATTGTTCTTGAGCTCTATGGATCTCTTCCTTGAGTTCTTTGTGTATATCCATGAGATACTGGGCCTTATCTTTGGCTACTGGGTTCTTGACATGATTTGAGAGTTTTATATCCATACTTGGATGTTGTCCATAATTTCCAAAGAAGGTTGTTTGCTTGGTAGATGTATGAAGACTATTGTTATAGGAAAACTCTGCAAAGGGTGAAAGCTCAAACCAATAATTTTGATGATATTTGATGGTGCAACAAAGATATTGTTCTAGGAGTTGATTCACCCATTCCGTTTGTCCATCAGTCTCTGGATGATTTGTTGTAGGTAGTTTAAATTGAGCACCAAGGAGCTTGAAAGTCTGTTCCAAAAGTTGGATATGAATTGCCGAACTCAATCACTGACAATATCATCAGACAATTCATGAAGCCTAAAGATGTATCTAAGAAAACGTCTACCAGTGGTTGCACCTATGATTGCCTTGATAGTTGGAATGAAGTGTGCCATCTTTGTAAATCTATCCAGTATGACAAGAATGGCATCATACTTATCTGAATTTGGTAGATTTGTGATGAAATCCATAGATAATAAAGCCCATGTTCTTTCTAGAAGAGGTAAAGGTTGCAAGAGGCCATGAGGTTCATGTCATGGTACCTTAGATCTATTGCAAGTGTCATAGGTTCGGATATATTCTTTGACTTCCTTCCACATTTCAGGCCACCAAAAATCCCTTGATATGAGTTCTATTGTTTTATTCACTCCAAAATGTCTTGATGCAAGGTTCTCATGACATTGTTGAAGTACTTGGATCCTAGGCTTTCCTAGAGGGACATACAATAGGTTCTTGTAGAATAGTAACCCATCCTTTTCCTAAAATTCATTTACTTCTTGGATTATTCCTTCTTGGTTTTTTTGCTTAATGTTACAAAATAATTCATTTAAAATAATTCATCTTGTGGTAGAGTCTCACGGATCAAATTCATTTCTTTCTCCAAATTCTGAACCAATCATGATATATAGAAGTCACATGGAATTTGAGGTTCAGGATGGTTTCCTTTGTCCATGAAAGCTCACGTACGACTACCTCACAAGGAACATACAAATTCCCAAACATTATGATTATGAATGATCATGATTCATTTATGTCCTTTTGTAATTATGCATTGTGGATAAGCTTTACTTACTAGTCTCAGTGTGTAATAGTTGATGAATCTCAAGAACATACTCTAAATACTAATCTTTTTCTTGCTATGTTGAAGTAGCATTTAGATAAGAGGTTTGATTTTAAGGATATCGTCATGTTTTCCATATATGATGGAGAGAGATTGACATCATATTGGGTTCTATGCTAGGTATCATCTTGTTGAGGTGCACTTTTGAAGAACTTGGATATCTATTTTCAAGGCAATGGAAAATGGCATTGGTTTCTCTGAAGCATTGCTAAAGGAAGATTTCATTATGCTAAAAGAGTAAGAAAATACACTAGAGCAGATCTTAATGAGTGTTGTCTCTTTTATCTTCAAATAATGCCAACTTGAATGCCTCAGTGGTTTTAATTCATAAAGATTGCACCATGTAGAGCTCAATGAAAATGAGGGTGGTTTACTATTTTTCCAAGTAAATTGGGAACTTGATTATTTGGCATCATGATAGGAATGGATGTATCTTACTATAAGTTCATGAATGGAGAATTCTACTTGGAATCTTTAAATTGTGTGGCCTACAAGAACAATATATATATTTTTGAATATCATTAATAGTTGCTTATTAAATTTGAGAGTTCATTGTTTGGCTATGTTTCATTGTGATAAATGATTTGTTCTAGGAAAATAAAATGAAAACTAGATTGAATTTTGTAGTACAACATACATTTTACATTAGGTGAAAGGGCTTAATACGTATGCATGTGTGTGTTTTTGCGGTTCCTTTGCTAGGAAAAAAATAAACCAAACCATTTGGTCTTTATATGTCATATGGACATATTCAATTGTTATAGAATGATACATTGTGGGTATCAAAGAGCAATTGAAGTACCCCCAATGGTTGAATAACTAATGATCTTTGACTTTTTGGAACAAAAGTTCAATGGTTTCATGACACCCTTATAGGAAATGGAAAGTTTTGGAAGAACCAAATTAGCAAAAATATATATAGTTTCAAAGGAGGTTATCATCAAAGTTTTTCAAAAAAAAAAAAAATCAAATGGAAGTTATCATACGAATTTGCCAAAATATTTATAGGTCAAATGGAAGTTATCATTAAAATTTGCCCAAATATTTATAACTATAATGTGACATACTTAGTGAATTTCGGCCATATTTATATAATTTTATGTGATGAGGGTGGTCTTAATTTTCTCCCTTGTGTGTATGCATGTGTTAGTAGGAAAGGATTAAGACCAAGACGTGTTGGAGAGATAATTCTCCTCCCAACCTTATGCCTTTACATATAGCTCTCTCCAAAGAACTAACCTTTTTCATAGGTGGATACTAAGCATCAAAGTGTCGACCATATAACTACTTGTGTCAAGTCTTCTAGCTAACAAGAGTTAACTCAAGTGGATGCTTCTACAAGGCTCTAGAGCTCTTGAGGCAAAACACTTTCCCACAACTCTCATAAGAATTAAACCCAAAACCTTCTCCTTCCCATCCATATGACTTTACCACTAGGCCAAGCACATTGACTTGCTTAGAGAACACATGCACCTTTTCTTAAGTCTATTTTCCAGACTTTGACTCTACACAAGAATGACCAAACAATGTCAGATTTTAATATCTCTAAGCTATTTGGAAACCCATGTCATAACCTTAATTAGTTTATAACAATATGTGTATATGTGTACATGTATTCTTATGTACGTGCTTATCTATGTACATATTTTTACGTGTGTGTATATATGTGTGTCTGTTTATTGTTATAGTAGTCACCATAAGTGTCCTATAATAATGGTTATAGCTTTGATAGTGTACGGTGCCATATACACCTCAACAAAATGGTGTTTCCGAGCGTAAAAATAGAACTCTACTTGAAATGGCACGATGTATGGTTAAAGGAAAGCATCTTCTTGATAAGTTTTGGATGGAAGCGGTCATGTGTGCAAACTATGTGTTGAATCGCTGTCCTACAAAAGGATTGAGAGTCATCACTCCTTATGAGGCTTGGAATAGACATAAGCCTATGGTTAGTCATATGCGTATGTTTGGTTGTTTGTCATATGCTCTTGTGCCATCACAACAACGTCACAAACTTGATGACAAGGCAAAGAAATGTATATTTTTTTTGTTATAGTGCTGAAAGTAAGGGATATCGTTTGTACCACCCATTGAAGAACACAATTATTGTGAGTCGAGATGTGGTATTTGCTAAAAATTCAGTTTTCCCTCTACTTGAATGCAAAGAATAGCCAACAATTAGCTCATGTGTTCGATACACTCGTGCCTTTGTTCCAAAATGGTGCGATTGACTATGGCCATGCAGACCAACCAACTAAGGCTCAAAAGGCTGAAAAATTCCTAACAAATAGGGCTGAAAATGTAGAGAATTTCTAGCCAAACATGGCTGAGAATTTTGAGCCAAAAATTGAAAACTGGTAGAAAATTCTAGCCTCATATGGCTGAAAATTTGCGTCAAACTATGGCTGAAAATGAACATGAAATTCTACCCACGCATGATGTACATATTGATGATGTATTGCATAATGAATGCATGTCTATCAAGAGTGCACAAACTATGCCAAAGTGTGGCTGAAACAAACTTTGCAGGACAGCAAATTGAGTGCACCTTTACTGGGTAGAACAAGATCAAGCCCTCACCATGCATCAAGTAATTTTGTGGATTATTCTCTTATTGCAACAACATGTAATGAAAAGCCACTTTCTTTTGAAGATGCATGTGACGATCCACAATGGATGAGTGCTATGCAATCATAAATGGATTCCATACATAGGAATGGTACTTGGGAGTTATGTGAATTGCCAAAAGGAGTACAAAGTGGCTTTACAAGATTAAGAGAAAGTATGATGGTAGCATTGATCGCCACAAAGCTAGATTGGTTGCCAAAGGATATGTGGAACAATATGGCATTGACTATGAGGGAACTTTTGCACCTACTACCATTTGTACCGTGGTTGCATTGGCTGCCCATCGAGGTTGGAAAGTGCATTAGTTGGACATAAAAACATCCTTCTTGAATGGTGATTTGCAAGAAGAGGTATATGTGAAGCAAGCTCTCGGATTTGCTATGAAAGGGAAAGAGCATATGGTTTGTCACTTGCATAAAGCCTTTTATGGTCTCAAGAAATCTCCACATGCATGGTATGAAAAGATCCATAAGCACTTGATTGCTCTTGGATTCACATGTAGTCCAATTGAAAGCACACTCTATGTACGCAAAAATGGGCCTGATCTTACAGTGCTTTTTCTTTATGTCAATGACATACACTTGACTGGGTCATGTGATGCAAAACTTGACATTCTTATGGCTGATTTGCAGCATACTTTTGATGTCACTTTTCTTGGTCTTTTGAGCTACTATCTTGGCATCCACTTTGTATTCGTTGAGGGGGGAATTGTTATGCATCAAGCAAAGTATGTTGAAAACCTACTTCATCATTTTGACTTTGAGGATTGTAAGCCAATTTCCACACTAGTTGAGATAGGATCCAGGTTCTCAATTGAGGATTCTAGTGATGCATTTGACACTTCTCTTTATCAGCAACCTATGGGATGTCTTGTATATGCATGCAACACAAGGCCAGATATACAGTATGCAATTTTCCAGTTGATTCAATTCATGCATAGCCCTAGCACTAAGCATTGGCAAGCGGTGAAACATGTGTTTAGATATCTCAAAGGCACTTTGAGCTTAGGTCTCTTTTATGGGAAAGATATTCAGCCATGCTTGCATGCTTTTACAGATAGTGATTGGGCTGGTTGTTATGATACTCGCATGTCCACCAGTGGTAATTGCTTTTTCCTTGGAGACTCATGTGTATCTTGGTTGAGTAAGAAGCAACCTACACTGGTGACATCGAGTTGTGAAGCTGAGTACAGTGTATATGTGTGTATGTATATGTGACATGTGTGTGTATGTGTATGTGTATTAGAATTTATGTGTGTGTATGTGTATGTATGTAAAACCCTAAAACCCTAATCCTAAAACCTAACCCTAAAACATGTGTATGTGTGTATGTATATGTGACATGTGTGTATGTGACTTTACGTGTGTGTATTTGTATGTGTATGTATGTATATATGTGTGTATGTGTATATGTATGTATGCATGTGTGTAAACCCCTAAAACCCTAATCCTAAAACATGTATAAGTGTGCATGTGTGTATGTATATGTGCGGATGTGTGTTTGTATATGTGACATGTGTGTGTATATGTGTGTATGCATGTGTGCAAACCCTAAAACCCTAAAACCCTAATCCCAAAACCCTAACCCTAAAACATGTATATGTGTGTAATGTATATATGACATGTGTGAGTATGTGTGTGTATGTGACTTTATGTGTGTGTACATGTATGTGTATGTATGTATATATGTTTGTATGTGTATATGTATGTATGCATTCCAATCAAACCCTAAAACCCTAATCCTTAAAATCCTAACCCTAAAAGATGTAAATGTGTGCATGTGTGTATGTATATGTGTGTGCATGTGTGTATGTATATGTGACATGTTTGTGTATGTGTATGTGTATGTGACTTTATGTGTGTGTATGTGTATGTGTATGTGTGTGTATGTATATATGTGTGTATGTGTATTTGTGTCTATGTATGTGTGCATGTGAGTGTGCATGTGTGTGTATGTGTGTGTCTATGTGTGTATGCATATATGGGTGAAAAAGTGTGTGTATGTGTATATGTGTATGTGACATGTGTGTATGTATATGTGCATGTATGCATGTGTATATATGTGTGTATGTGTATATGTGTGTATATGTGTATATGTGTGTATGCATGTGTATATATGTAAAACCCTAATCCTAAAACCCAAACCCTAAAACATGTATATGTGTATGTGTGTATGTATATGTGATGTGTGTATGTTTATGTGTGTCTATGCATGTGTATATATGTGTGTATGCATGTGTATATGTATGTAAAACCCTAAAACCCTAATCCTAAAACATGTATGTATGCATGTATATGTGTGTGTGTGTATGTGTGTATGCATGTGTGTATGTATGTAAAGCCCTAAAACCTTAATCCTAAACCCTAACCCTAAAACATGTATATGTGTGTATGTGTATATGTGTGTATGTGTATATGTGTATTTGTTTGTATGCATGTGTGTATGAATGTGTATATGTATGTAAAATTGTAAAACCCGAGCCCTAAAACCCTAACTCTAAAACATGTGTGTGTATGTATATGTGTGTGCTTGTGTATGTGTATGTGTGTATGCATATATATATATATATATATATATATATATATATACACACACACACACACACACACACACACACACACACACACATATATATATATATATATATATATATATATATATATATATATATATATATATATATATATATATATATATATATATATATATATATATATATATATATATTTATATATATATATATATATATATATATATATATATATATATATATATATATATATATATATATATATATATATATATATATATATGTGTGTGTGTGTGTGTGTGTGTGTGTGTGTGTGTGTGTTTGTATGTATGTATGTGTACGAGTATATGTGTGTGTATATATGCATGTAAGTGTATGTGTGTGCATTTGTTAGTGTATGTGCATGTATGTATATGTGTGTGCATACATGTATGTATATGGGTGTGTATGCATGTGTATGTATGTATGCATATGCATGTGTGTAGTATATGTGTGTATGTACATATGTGTATGCATATGTGTGTATTATGCATGCACATGCATGAATAGGCATGAGTGTGTATATATGCATGTGAGTGTGTGTATATGTGTGTGTCTATGTATGTATGTATATATGTGTGTATGTGTGAAAATGTGGGTATGTGTGTATGTATGTGTGTATGTGAGTGTATGTGTATGTATATGTGTGTCTCTTATGTGTGTGTATGTATTCATGTGAGTGTATGTGTGTGCATTTGTGTATGTATGTATGTGTGTATGTATATGTGTGTGTATGCATGTGTGTATGGATGTATGCATATGCATGCGTGTATGTATGCATGCACATGCATGAGTATGCATGTGTGTGTATGTATGCATGTAAGTGTGTTTGTGTATATGTGTATATGTCTGTGTAAGCTCTAAAACCAATATTAAATGTTAATAAACATTAATTTCATTTCTATTTCCTTTCATCTCTCTCTCTAATAAAGAACAAAAGAATACATGCATGCACATAAATCACTTACATGGATGTAATTTCCTCCGGATCACTCATCAAAGCACAATTGACGTCCCCTCTCATCAAACAACAAACCGACACCAAAAAGCTCCTGCAAAAAAAAAATGAAAGAGAAACTAGAAAACAAAAACGAATAGAGAAAGAGAGAGAGAGAGAGAGTGAAGGAGTGCATCACTCACCAAGATGCAAGAGAGAGAGAGACAAAGATCTTTGTGTGTGTGGAGAGAGAGATCTCTGTGTATATGGAAAGAGAGGAGGGTGGATGTGTGTTAGGGGAGAAACAAAAAGCCCAAGGGGAGTAGAATGTAGGTGAGATTGAGATTCTCACACATGAATTTGACTAAGAAAACTGATCACAATTCAAAACAGAGGACTAGTTGACTTTCGACTCTCGGGTTATTAAACATGTCATCGATATATGCGTCGGTATGTACATCATATAAGTGTCGGTAAGCACTGGTATAAGCACCAATATAAGCCTCAGTGTTTTTGGGAAATACTAATGCCTATATCAATGCACATATGGACATGTATAGCGATGCATATATTGGTAGTAACATTTTTCGATGTGCATATATGTGATAATTTTCCAATAGTTATACTAACACTGGACTCATCATCGATATGGCTAAGGTGCTTTTTCCAAAAATTTTGAACGATCATACTGATGCCAGGGTATGACCATGGGTATGGCTAGCATCTGTATGAGGCTCATATGTTGTAGTGATTCCTTGGAATCTTCTTGATTCATTAAAAAAGGCATTAAGACCGATGAAATTGTTGAAATCATAAGCGTGACATTTCTATGCATCATTCCACAAGATAAGATTGAAGTCAACTAATTTTGTATGTATGTATGCATTCCATGTATGAAAAATTGTATATTCAAGAAGCTGTGGTGCGTGATGAACGTTAAATAGTCCATATGGTCTATGTCCATAAAAGTTAAAATTCATAATGTCACTTGATATAAAAAAGGAGCAAGAGAAACATAATAATCTTGAAAAATCCAAACGTGAAACATATAATGACTTGTACAAAGGACTTTCGTAAACCAGGTTGAAGTCACTCCATCAGATCCTATGGATATTACTAATTTGGAAAACAAACATGTTGTATGTAAATCCTCTCAAACATAGGTGCTTGCATGCTGTTGTGAAGATGGTCTGACACATGTTATGTGCGGATCAAACAAAAAAATGTCTTTAAGATGTTGATACTTGAACACTAGAGGCCGTTGATGAAGGACTTGGGGTAGAGCAAGATGTTTGAATCTCCCCATGTCACCCTATAGGAACACCAAAAGAATCCCTTTTCTTCATAGATATAGCGAATTTCCTAAAGAAGCAACTCTTTGAGCAGCCATTGCGTCATAGTATTGGTTATCAAAGGTATTGGGTGTGATCACATCCAAATTTGCAAAGTTTGTGGAGCTTATTGTTGGAGATATTGATTCAAGGTGTGACTCAAAATCTGCATGTAGGAATGAATACAATGTCAATCTACTAGAAAAATAAGAACAATGTGCCCTTCCAATAGTATGTCCTCATATTGACAAAAAAGTATGAAACCTTGGCTGGAGGGATAAGACTCTCTCCCTCCCTCCCTTACCTGAAAGTGCCATGAAATTGACTACATCAAGACCCACAATCTCAAGGGCACTCAACAGCTGTGACATACTTTCAAATGAACCTGGCAACATTGAAAAATCCATGCTCATGTTAGCAAAGGTCAAGGTATCCCTTCACCCAAGAGCAGGAAATAATTGGGTCCCCATCGCCTACACATATATTAGCGATGAACTTTATAAATCTTACAACTGACAATACACTCATATCAAGAGCACTATCCCCATATGTTTCTTTCCATTTCCATATCAATACTAAACCTCTTGAATAAATGATAAAAATGTTGAGAAAGCTATGGACATATCAGAGAGTTGATACTACTATGGGAATTCATCGAGCATACATACACACACATGGATATGTATACATGCATATGCATACACATAAATTCACACATATGCATACAAATACACACATAAACACATGCACACAGACACATACATGCAAGTGCTTTTAGTTTACAACCATTAGGTTTATGTGAATCATGTTTTATGTACTTGGGATGAGTCTATTTAAATTATGTTTTTCTTATAAAAATTTCTTTTGTGCATGGTTCGAAGTGGAAAAAAATATTGCTTTTATTTTTTGATGCTGCGAGTGTTTTTGTTATGGATTTTGTGCCTTTATACATGCTTGCATGCCTTATGAGTTTTATTAATTTGTTTTCTGAGTTTCCATATCTAAGGATTGGCGGCATATCAGATATTTAGCAAGTGAGAAAAGTGCATGGAAACCCACAAAAAACAATGGGGCTCATTTTAACTTGTGTTATACTTATTTGATTGAATAATAAAGTATTACCGAATCGTGCGAGATATTTTGTTAGAATTGTGGTTTTTTGAAATAAGCATTTATTTATTTATTTTAATCGAAATAACATTCACACACCCAACATAGTAAGGTAGCTGAGGCAGCTCATCATGAGAATCTCATGGACATATCCAACCAACCTTGAAGTGAGAACTTTCTCCCACTACGTTACACGGGCTCGGAGTCTCATGAAGACCAAAAAAACGAAACCTTAATCGAGTATCCTTTCGAAAGAGAACATGTGCTACTCGCAAGGTTGAGGAGCGTCGTACGGACTCGATGGTGGATGGGCGTTGTGAAAGAATTGAAGTTTGAACAACATTGCTAGCAAAGCCGAATGGTGGGTGATAGTTATTGTAAGCAGTACGAAATTAAATTTAAGTTTGGGAAAGTATTGCGCCGAGAGTGATTGGCTACAGCAGCAGCTGTTGTCTCCGGTTTGTATAAAGGCAGGGAAATGGAAGGAGGTTTTCTGAGCTCCTCCTGCCCGAGTTTGTGTCAAGGTTGTCTGCCTTCTATCGTGTCACAAGATCTTAGCCATGTCTCCGATCATCGTTAAGCTCAGAGATAGCGCTGATATATGTATGGCTGTAAACGTGTTGGCTATGGCATGCCTGCTAATGACGTTGCCCAACCTCGGGGATGCGGCCATTTCTTGCTTTACCGTTACAAATGACATAGCCGGCTGTGCAACGTATTTAGTTAACGGCGGCAGTCCCTCAGGAGCGTGTTGCAGCGGGGTGAAATCGCTCTACAGCAGCACCGTTTCATCCAGGGCGGACCGCATCACGGCATGTAACTGTATTAAGTCGCTTGCTTCTAACTTTGGTTCCAGCCTGAAGTCATCAAGCGTCTCCGGCCTGCCGAAAGCGTGTGGAGTGAACCTCGGCTACACCATCAGCCTCAGCACTAATTGTGCTTCGTAACTACTCTTTGTCTCTTTTAATCTCCATCGCTTGTCTAAACGTGAAGATTGACGGGTTTTCGTAACTAAACGATGCTTTTTCTTGCGTTCTGCAGTATCCCTTGACGTGAAGGGTTTGAAGGGAGCTCCGGTCTTAAGTGGATCTTCTGCTTTTGACTGCATATACATATCTAGATATGAGCAGCGCACCTTTTTGCTGTCTGCATATTGGAGATAATATCAGAATAAAGATGAAGGGCTTTCTGCTCGATGTGAAGCATCCAGTGCATTCTTTTCCTCTCAGGCCGAATCCCTGAGATGCATCGTTCCCGCGTAGTTCTCCTCATATTTTATGTATGATTGCACCTGTTATCAGTTTTATTGATGGAAATATATTTTAAAGTGTCAAAAAAAATGTAATATTTCAGTCTTTTCTCTCGCGTTATCATTTATTCACGGTTTGCATACTGAGAAACAAATGTCAAAGAAAGTTGTAGGCCTTCTCATTGCACAGACTCTTATCTTTTTCTGAGAACCTCCTTAAGCTTGCTGTTGTTTTTCTCTCTATACACCATTCTACTTCCCTTTTTTTCTCTTTATGAATAACTTTCTCTCTCTCTCTCTGTTTACTCTCCCTCGTATCTCTCTTTCTCTCTCTCTTCCCCCTTATTCTTCCCTCTTCGCCCGCCATTTGCCTTTATCATCGCTTATCTATGTTTCAGATGACCAGAAGCAAATGCACTGTACGGGGAATAATTGCGGCGGGTTTTGTTTCATCTTGGAGATGGGAATATAGTTTATTCTGAAAGCTTTACTGAATGCAATATGATACTAAGTGGATGAACAGAGGCTATCGCCAAAACAAGAAGTATTTCCACAGCAGCTTAAATGGTGAAAGAAAAGACGTGTATATTGCACAACAATCTAGGAGTATCACATGGAAAACCTTACCTGAAATCTCCGTGTTTGGTTTCAAGACTTAATTCAATGTTCAAAAAGTTCAGTGGGAATCTTGTATTTTTTTGGAACCAGTTGGCCTTGAATTGTTATCTTTGGCTATCTTTGTTCACTTTTCTGTATGTATGTGACCTTTGAACTTTATTTTAAATCAACTTCTTTCATATTACTCCTTTGAGCTTTGCATGCTTTGTCCGGTTAGTAGTATGCTTTTGCAGTACGTTCATTCTGTAAGGCCGTGTTGATTACACTTTCATGGAATGTCCAATGTCGTAATGTACTCTAATAGGCAGCTATTTTTCTGCATCTGTTTTTACCCTCCAACTGATGAAATTATAACATTTTAATCGCTCGATATGAAACATCTTTGCTATTGACCAGTTATCAGAAACAAACTCCCATAATGTTCAATTTACATGTAAGATGTTTCTGCATATTGCGATTTCCAAAAACAATATAAAGATAACCCACTAGCAATAATATATAATACATTAGAATTACATGTCCCCTTCCAAGTTTTCAAGAACTCTGTTACATGCATACAAACGGGAAGATTGTGGTGAGAGAATAAAACGAGAGATTACTGTGACATTAACATAAAAGAGCTTTTGTGATTTTCTTCTGTAAAGCCGAGGTTCAGTAATGCTTTCATAGCTATTGATGTCTTCAATCCACTTCGCATCATCAAAACTGAACCTTCTGCTGATATTATTTTTTTTGCGTGAGGATGTCAACTTTTCATTCTTGATCATCTCAAAAATCAAGTGCATGCTTTCATCGCTTAAGCTCATCACCTGGATATTTATAAATCTTTCTTCCTCGAAAATACTGAGTTTCCCATAGCCCTTCATCTCTGAAGTATCTCACGCGCACAGGTGACAGTTAATTGCTACGCAATGACGTTTTTGTACGAGGGTCTCCTTCAAGAATTATGATGCAATTTCAAACTTTATCACATGTATAATAAAATCTTAATCTATCTGTATAACTTCGATTGTACTATAAAGGGTTTTTTTCGGATCTACAATTAGTAGGATTGGGGCAAACGCTACAATTTTCTTAAGTGTGTCTATGACCCCATGTGAAGTTGGTGCCTTTTCTTTAATTCCATATAGAGATTCCTTGGTAGTATCTTGATAATACCGAAAAATATTGAAGTTTATTTATAGTTTTGAGACGATTCTAGTTTTTAATAACTTGAACTTTTTGAGTATCAACTTCGATTCCCTTTTTAGAAAGAATATGACAAGGATAGTGAACAATTTTGGCAAAATGCATGTAAGTATTTGAAAGATTTCTAAGATGTTCTAGAGGTTATGTGATTTGGACTATAGATATCTATATCATCTAGAAAATCAATAAAAAAACCTACCAAGATAAGGTTGAAGGATAAATTGAATTTATCAAGTTCACAAATGTAGTGGAGACATTGGATGGTGCTAATTACATAACAAGAAATTTTTTAATCCCATACTTGGTCCAATACATTGATTTAAGGACATATTAGGGTATCCATATCATACATTTATTTTTATCTTTGATAAAGATAGTTTGATCTCTTAGTTGTTAGAAAGAATATTCAATAAACAATCACTCTTAGGCGTAGATTTTTTTATCATTCACCATAATGTTCTTAGTGATCTGAATTTCACATTGAGTCTCCTAGAGCCATCTTTATGTTTTTCATAGAAGTATGGGTGTCACACAAGGAGATTGAATTGTTTGAATGAAAACTTTGTTGAATTATATCAATTTTTCTTTGACCTCATATGGTAGGACAAGGGGAGTCATTCTCGGTATTTACATATAGGCTTAACATCTAGAAACAATTATATTGCATGATTGATTTATCCTTTGAAAGGTGATAAGCCTTTGCAGAGCTCCTTTGAGCATACATGCTAGAAAGTTTCCACTAAAATGTTAAATTTATTGAAAATATTTTCACGAGCACAACATGAGATATAAGGAACTCAATTTATATTATTAAAATTATTAATATTATTTGGAAGTACCATGAAAAGCTTCACATGATTGTATTTTATATGTTTTCTTAATAAGTCAAGCCTTCCAATCAAGAGAGTACTTAGTACTCAATGCTCCTTGTGAAGTAGGAACTTAACTCCATTTTTTTCAGGCTCCAAGATATCTAATTTGAAACTTCTTTTAAAGAGCCTAGAATCTAGAACCATTCCTTTCCCAAAATTGCACTTTCTCCTTCCATATGCATGACCTAGGAAATCAGCTTTATCATTACATACTTGAATTTCAATTTTTAAATTGGATACCATTGTATTTTAGACCTAGAAATCTTTATTATGCATCAAGGAAACAATGTATTGATATGGTGATTTTTATTAAGGTAACCTAAATCTCCAAGTATGTGGTTATTACTATCAAGTTCTTGGACCATTCCTTCCCAACATGGAATTTCTCCTTCCATATGCATGATCTACGAAATCAACCTTACCTTCACATACTTAAATTTGACCTAGAAATCTTCTTCGTGCATCATTAAGATAGTTGAGGAAACGTTTGATGGTAGACTCATGACACTTGCTCTCTGTCTATTCACCTTCCCATGTAACTTTGTTTGTGTGGTCCAAGATCACATTTCATTGATTTTCATGGGTGGCTTGAGGATCTTCCCCAACTTGGACATTATTACTTATATGATTCACTACAAATCATTTAAAGCAAGGATTCTCCTTCTTTGAACAAATGTTGTGCACAAATGGCAAATCAATTGATATAATAAGGAGAGGTCTGTAGTCTCCATCTCACCAGCCCTCTCTATATGTAGCTCACCTTGAGAGCTTATTATGAGGAAAGCTCAAACATGTAGGCATTGTTTCCAAGGAAACTAGAAGAATGCTTGCCATGTTTCCTCATTAATGATAGTTAATTATACTTAGATAGTTCTAGAAATCTTTAGATTCCTAGAGAAAAAGTTCCTTCTTCCATTGTAGTTGAGCGATTTGAATAAACCACGTCTCTAATATTGTTCAACAATCTAACCACTAAACCAAGTATCTTTGTCTAGCAAACATCAAAAAATATGCTAGAAGACTTGAATCCTTGCCATAGTCACTTTATAACATAGATACACATACATATCTATGTGTGTGTGTGTGTATATATAAACATACATACATCTATATGTATATAGGTATTCTCTCTTATTTATAAGCTCAAAAAATGGAGATGGATAATCAAATGAAAGCAGTCTTGTTGCTATGCACCTTCCCATGATCATGCAATGCATTTTGCAATGTTATTAGCAATAATGCACTTGGTGGTAAGCTAGCTTATGATGACATACTTGGAGCACTCTTGAGTGAAGAGATTGGAGAAATTGTATGGTTGGCACTCAGAGTGGAGATGCATATAATGTTTGTGATTCCTACCAAGAAAAGGATTAGCAACATATAGGAGCAAGAAGAAGGGAAAAGAATGTTCAATGGAATAAGGGTAGAAGTAAATAGTTGAAGAGGGATATTGAGTGCCATTATTATCATACGAAGGGAAATATGAAGAAAGATTGTTATGTGTTAAAGAATGCTAAAGGTAAAGGATGGAATGTTGAAGGGCATGTTAAACAGTTATCTACAACATCTGCTTCAATTGTGAAGAAAGAAGAAATTAATGCTATTATTGATGATATGTGTTGACAATTGGCTCACTTTATCCTTTATTTGCATCACAAAAAGAACACTTTTTACTTGTTAGTGAAAAACCTATGGCTTGTATTTGGTATGGTCATTTGGTCCACATATCTCATAATGGAATGGAAAATCTTTCTCATTTTGGTTATTTCCTTGTGTTATCTTTCTTTGAATTTTGATTTTGTGAGCCTTGTCAATATGGAAAGAAAACTAGGAATGTCCATAAGATGCTCATTGACTCTTCAATTCAGCCTTTAGATATCGTTCATATAGATGTGTGTGGTCCTATGCCCACAAGATCATAAGGTAGTTCTCTTTACTTTGTTACTTTCATAGATAATGCTACTAGAAAAGTTTAGGTATATCCTATCAAATCAAAGGATGAGGTAACCCCTACTTTCAAAAAATGGCTTTCTTTCATTGAGACTCAAAATAGAACTAAACTCAAGGCTTTACATTCTATAATGGAGGTTAGAATACCTCACATGAATTTAGCCTTTTCTGTCAGTCGAGGAATTTGCAGAGATTTTACAACTCCTTAATCCCAATAGAGAATGGTGTGCTGAGAGGATGAATAGAACTATTCAAGATAGAATAGTTTCTATGTTGCATGATGCAAGCCTTTCACAAGGCTTTTGGGTAGAATTAGTGTTGATTGAAGTTCATGTGATTAACCTTTCACATAGTACTAAAAATGGCACAAAAATTATGGATTGGGAAGCCATTATATTATGATCATCTTAGATATTTTGTTTTGAAGTTTATGTTCACATGCCCAAGAATCTTAGACAAAAGCTAGACTATAAGTCAAAGTACATTTTTCTTGGATATGGTCAAGATGGTCAATTTGGATATCGCTAGTGGGATCTTGAAAAATGACCAATGATTAGAAGTAGTGATGCCATTTTTGATGGGTCTATGATGCATTAACAATCCATTAAGGAGGTTGAAGTAAGAAGAGTGGCTTTTGAAGATACTAGTCTTTCAGTTAGGATGCACAAGAATGCTACACATAGGGATGTTGAAGAGAATGTCTTATTAGAGCATTTTGCAGATGTTCTTGTTCAATAGCCATTGAGACATTTCACACGTTTTTCACATCCACCTAATAGACATGTTGTAGGTTTGGATTTTTTTACGTTGATAGATGTTGGTAAACCTTCTTTTTAAAAAGAGCCTATGTAGACAAACGAGCATGTCAAGTGGGAGTGTGCCATGAAGAGTGAATTGGATTCTATTCACAAGAATGTTACTTGGGATTTGGTACCTTTTCCAAAGGGCAAGAAAGCTTGATCCTATAAATAGGTATATAAGCTGAAATTCACATCAGATACGGATTCTTGAAAGTATAAAGCATGAATTGTTCCAATGGGTTTTAAGCACCACCTTCAAGGAAATCTTCTCTTTAGTATTCAAGATGGCTACTCTATGCATGTTTCTTGGATTTGTTGCAATGGAGGACTTAGAGCTAGTCCAATTGGATGTGAAAACTATTTTCTTGAATGGAGATCTTAACCGGAGGGTCATGTAGTTCTTGGCAAAGAGAGTTTAGTTTGTAAGCTGAAGAAGGGCTTATACCGATTTAAACAGTCACCTAAACAATGGTACCGAAATTTTGATGCTTTCTTGAATTCTCAAGGCTACCCTCAAAGCAATGAACATCCTTCTCTCTACAAAAAGAGATGCTCAAATGGAAGCTTGATATGCTTGATACTTTATGTTGATGATATGATGATTTTTGGGAAGTCCTCTGATGTCTTTTCATTGCTAAAAGAGAAGTTGCATGAGACATTTAATCTAAAGGATTTGGGGTATGCCAAACATATATTGGCATGTGCATTTCTTATGATAGGAGTAAAATATGCATATATTTGTCTCAAAGTGAGTACATGTTCAAATTACTTCACAGGTTCAATATGCAAGGCGGTAACACATTGAGTACACCTTTACCCTACAGATGTGAAATTGAGCAATGATCATTGCCCCAAATTAGATGAGGCAAAGGAATTCATGAACAAAGATCCTTATCAATCTGTTGCTGGTAGTCACTAGATTTATTTACTGAGAGTGATGGCACTTTTTTGTTTCTTTCCAACTCACTCATTTACGGACATTGGGATTTTCCTTATGTACTATTCTTTATATATTTCACTTCTTGTATTGTTGTATTGTTGTATTGTTGTATTAGGTCATTCTTGAACATTTGTTTTATGTAATAGAAGAAGAAGAAGAAGATCATTCTTCCTTGCCGTAATCTATGTGTGCTCCTCTCTTTCTGTGTGAGAGATACCTTCCTTATCTCTTTCTCTTGACATGGTATTAGAACTAGTGTGGATGTAGAGAGCTTGTGGAGAAGGTCGAGTGTGAAGAGTACTTGAGAAGGTGTGGAGAATGCACGCTTCAGAAACAATCTCAGATTGCTATGAAATTTTGTGTGAAGGTAGAAGGCATCTCAACCTCCGTTTCAAGCCTAGAAGGTGAGGCCCACTAAGAAACAAAGTTAGTTTGCAAAACAATTAACTTGCATACTATTATGCAACACTCAAATTTTGGAGATCTAGAATATCAAGAAATTCTGTGTATTGTTGATACACGAAAACTATGTTTTTTTGAGATCCAACTATCATGTCATAGTGTGATAGTGTTTAAGTAGAGCTACTACTTCTAGTGCTTTTGTAATGTTATGAATTGCTACAAAAATGGCAAATGCTAATTGAATGAGTCAACTTATCTGCAATAAGTTGGACAAGAACAACTTTCATGCTTGGAGATTCAGAATGATGAATTTCTTGATGGGAAAAGGCTACAGGAAGTACATCAAAGGAGAGAATGAAAATGCTCTACAATTACTAGAGAGGAATCAGACTACAAACCAATTAAGAGCATATGAAGAGTGGAATCAAGAAGCATGGAAGGTAATGTATTGGTTGTCTATTATGATACAAGATAGCATGATTAGGCACATAGATGATGCTTAAACTCCGAAAGAGGCTTAGAATAGTTTGATCACATTGTATGAGACCAATATAAAGGCACAAAAATCAAAACTTAAGAATGAGCTACATACACTAGAGAAAAAGAGCATGTGAATAAGTGACTACACCTTGAAAATTAAAAGCATATGTGAGTCACTTGCATCTATTGGGATTAATGTAGATGATGAAGATAAGGTGGAAGTGTGCCTTCATGGTTTAGGAGCTTCATATAAGTAGTTCAAAATTTCTATCTAGACTAGGGCAAATATTCCAAATTTCCTTGATCTAGTGTCCATGATAACAATTGAAGAAAAGAACCTTGGTGAAGACTCAAAATCCCAAGGAAAAGTTGTTTCTAAGTAGGTATTCTACTCTAGCCAAGGAAGATACTTTAGAAGTGGAAGAGGAAACAATAACTAGTACCAAGGTCAACAACAAAATCATGCAAGAGGTAGAGGACAGTTTCAAGGCGGGGGAGCCAAAGGGGCTGCAAAAATTAATAAAGAAATGATTCAAGTAATGAAAATAAAGGATGCTAGAATTGTGGTAAATGTAGTCACTTTGAATGTGATTGCAGGTTGAAGAATCAAAATAATAGAAGGCAACAAAATAATTATGCATTACCAAGTGTAGATGATTCAGAGAAGTTCTTCATGGTCCAACATCACATGATGAATATGATGTCTATTGATGTTTCAAAATCAAATAGTAATGTCTAGTATGTTGATTTAGGTGCTTCAAATCACATGATAAGTCATGTAGAATGGTATAGTAGTTTGCAAAAATTACCAATTCTTGGATATGTTGAAGCAAGTGATGATACATTGTGGGATTTGACTTCAATTAGCAGAGCTTCTTGCCATATCAGACTGTGGTCTTAAGGAACACACATGTACCAGTAAGTCCATTGTAATTTCCATTCAATATACATTTGATTTTATGATCAATTGTGACCATATCTTCATGGCTATATGAGTGAACTATTCACTATCATAAATCTCAATTTTTTAGTTAGATTGGAGAGATGATTTCTCTGAGCATGGTGCATCATTTCAAGTGATTTAACTTGATCATCTATGTGTCTACATCTTCAGCTTCTTGAAAAGTCGGTCTCCTAGTATGATCAATAATTTTAGTTGGAATACATCCCAATAGGTTGCTTTGCTTCCAAATTAGATTCCTCTAAAAGCTCTCTAGTCAGTTTTGATAGGAAAAAGAGCACTGAGTAAAATACTAAAGCATATATGACCAAAACAAAAAGCTTCTTCAAGTTGACCATTGGTCAAACTTGTCTGTCTTGATTCATCTTTTTGTAAGTGATCTTCCAAGGTAAATAGGGTGTCTAATAGATCTATTAGGAAGCTAAAAGGACCCACCACACATCTCTTGAGTTCATTTGGCTAGTGTAGTACAAAGATTTTGCAGCACCACTTCATCTTCAACAAGTACCTATCCTTCTCCTCATAGTGGTGTCACAACAAGGTTGGACAACATGGTAGATGGATTTCCTTCATCAATTGATAAATTGGATAGAGGTAACTACTCAACTTGGTCATTAAGGATGCAAGCTTATCTTCAAGGCAGGAATTCATATGGTTATGTAGTTGGAGATGAAGTTATGCCAAGTTTTAGGAATAAAAGTCAACCTACACAAGAAGAGCAAGAAAGATTAAGCACATGGTACTCCAAGGATGCACTTGCAAGGCCTTATCTCCTGAACTATATATCATATTTTTTGTTACCTCACATTAGAAGTTGTAAAACATCTCAAGAAGTGTGGAATGCACTTGAAGCCTTCTTCTCTTCAAGCACAAAGGCCAGAAAGAATCAACTATGGTTGGACTTCACAACCCTCAAGAGATCTTCCAAGTAAAATGTGACTAATTTTGTCGTAAAGATCAAAGATATTGTTGATCAGCTAGGAAGCATTGGAGAAGTGATAGATGGAGAACAAAATTGTAAGGCAAGTCATCAATGGCTTGAAGGCAGATGACAAGTGGGAAGCCTTTACAACAGTAATGAATATATACATGGATATGCATTTACGAGATTTCAATACACTCATAGGACAACTAGTTACTCAAGAGGCCAAGCTTATGAAATGGATAAAGATCGAAAGTTAATCAATCCTCTGCTTTGTATACTGATAAAAGTAAGTCCAAAGACAACAAAGGAAAAGGGAAGAAAGTGGATGATGAAGCAAGTATACATCAAGCTAACTATGCAGGTAGAGGAAGACATGGTAGAGGCAGAGGAGGAAGACAAGGCAGGGGGAGACCCCAAGACTCTAATCCTTGTTCTATTTGTGGACTAACCAATCACACAATTGAAAATTGCTTTAGGAATTCTAGGAATCAAAGAGGCAGAGGCTA
Source organism: Ceratopteris richardii (assembly GCA_020310875.1). Classification (NCBI taxonomy): domain Eukaryota; kingdom Viridiplantae; phylum Streptophyta; class Polypodiopsida; order Polypodiales; family Pteridaceae; genus Ceratopteris; species Ceratopteris richardii. The sequence goes on along the minus strand of CM035435.1, from coordinate 93,057,858 downwards.
CAATAGAAGAAGTTATGGCTACTCAAGAGGAAGAACCAACAACTTCAATGGCTATCACAACAATTACAACCATTCAAACTATCACAGAGGCAATAGAGGAAGAAGAGACTTTAATAACTACACAGAAGAATCAAATCAAGAGGATTCATTGCTAATCGTGAATATGGCAATGCCCCAAGGTAAATCTGATGAGCATGTTTTCTGCATAGATTCAGGTTGCTCAAACCATGTGGTAGGAAATGTGGCTCTCCTATCAGATTTAGAAGATCCAAGGAACAAGCATGAGGTACAAACATGTGATGATACAAGGAACCTTGTGGAGAAGATAGGAAATGTAAAAGCACTTGATGGAAAAATCAACTTACTTAGCAAGGTACACTATGTCCCTACCATCACAAAGAATTTGATAAGTGTAGGAAATGTGGCTCTCCTATTAGATTGTGGAGAAAGGTTTACAAGTAAGGTTCACAAAGGGAGGAGCATTTGTTGAAGATCCAAGTCAAGGATTCATGAGGATTGCAAAGGGTTAAAAGACAGGTAGATTATTCACATTTGAATTACAAGGCACATGGAACATTGCTCTCTTTAATTATGGTAGTCAGACACTCATAGAATTGGAAGTATGGCACGAGGTTAGCACATATTGATGAAAGATCATTAAAGCAAATATGTAGGGACCAAAGTGTACTTGGACTCCCTAATTTGTCAAAGCATATCAATTTGGAAAGTCTCATAGATTACCATTCATGAAGAAAGGATATATGCATGGAGATCTCTTGGACTTGGTTCATATAGATGTATGGGGACCTAGTGAGGATGCTTCAATATCTAGATCATGGTATTATCTTTCATTCATTGATGATTGCAATAGGTGGACTATCCTATACTTTATGAAGCACAAGGATGAAGTCTTTTCATGCTTCAAAAGGTATTTAGCCCTTGTGTAAAACCAAACAGGTAAAACACTAAGAGAGTAAGGTCGAATGGAGGGGGAGAATACTTCTCCCATGAATTTGATTCCTTCCTTCAAGAAAGGGGAATCAAGAGAGAAGTCACGACAAGGTACACTCCCGAAAAAAATGGAGTGGATGAGAGAAGAAACAGGACAATTGTTGAAGCTACAAGGTCTATGTCAAATGAAAAACATCTACCTAATTATTAATGGGTTGAGGCTGTATCCACAGCAACCTATCTAATCAACATGCTTCCTTCAAAGTCCCTTGATGGCATGAAACCATATGAGGCTTGGAATGGAAGAAGACAAAGCATGGATCATTGTAAGATTTTTAGATGTATTGCTTATGCTCATGTTCCTTCATAGGTTAGAGGAAAGATGGATCCAAAAGCAGAAAAGTGTGTATTCATTGGATATGACAACAATAAAAAAGTATATAGGCTATACAACCCAAGCAACAAAGGTTTTTTGGTGAGTAGAGATGTAGTGTTTGATGAAAATAGTTCTTGGTATGAAGATTCATGCAAGAAAGTCAAATTACCTTATGACATGGAAGAAGATTTTCCAAAGCTTGTCAAGGACAACCCTCCTAAAGTTGAAGAGCAGGATACCTTAGAAGATGATGAAGCATCTCAAATTGAAAGATTCAAATTATGGAAGTCTTCAGGCAAAGCTAAAGTGTAGGAACTTGGACAAGAGGGAGAATAATCACATCATGGTCTAAGAAGGTCAATGAGAGAGAAAAGAAAACCAGAAAGGTATGGGTTTGATACTTTTCTAGTTGCTAAACATTCAATCTATCTAGCATAGGACATAAATCAAGAGGAACCCTCAACATTTGAGGAAGTCAAAGAGAAATCAAAATGGAAGCATGCAATGAAAGAGGAAATCAAAGCACTAGAGGAAAACAACACTTGGGAATTTTCCCAAGACTTCATCAATGAAAGTAATAGGCTCAAGATGGATTTACAAACTAAAGAAGAATTATGATGGTTCCATTAACAGGTATAAGGCAAGTCTTGTGGCAAAAGGCTTTGCACAAACTCAAGGAATTGATTATGAAGAAACCTTCTCTCCTGTGGCAAAGATGCCTACAATTAGAGTACTACTTACTATTGCTTCTTCCAAGAACTGGAAGATACTCCAATTGGATGTAAAAAAATGCATTCCTTAATGGATGGATAACAGAGGAGGTATATATGGCACAACCACCTCGTTTTGTGAATCAAGTACATCCTGATTATGTGTGTAAACTTAGTAAAGCTCTATATGGACTCAAATAGGCTCCAAGTACTTGGAATCACTAACTTGTTTCATTTCTATAGGACAAAGGATTTCAATCTAGCATGGCAGATCCATCACTCTTTATCAAGAAGAATAATTTTGAAGTCATCTATTTATGTGTGTATGTGGATGATATTATACTTACAGGAAATAATGCACATGGAATGAAGAAGATCAAGGATCATATGAGAGAGGAGTTCAAGATAAGTGACCTAGGTTCACTTACATACTTCCTTGGGTTGGAAATAGTCTACAAAGATCATAGTTTATTCCTCACTCAAAGGAAGTATATTAAAGATATGTTGAAAAAGTTCAAGATGCAAGATTGTAAGATTGTAGGTACTCCTATGGAAATGAATCACAAATTGAGCTCACATGAAGGTGAACTCATAGAAGATATCACAAGTTATCAAAGCCTTGTGGGTAGTTTGAACTATGCCACATTGATAAGAGTAGATATATGTTATAGTATGAGTGTGCTAAGCCAATTTATGCACACAACCAAGAAACCTCACATGGATGCTGCTAAGAGGATACTCAAATATCTCAAAGGGACCATAAATGAAGGGGTATATTACCCATATGTATCTCATTTAAGTTTAAAGTTGTTCTCTGATGTAGATTGGGTTGGCTCCAAGGAAGATAGAAGGAGCACCTCATGATACCTTAGCTTTGCAAGATCAAAACTTGTTTCATGGTCATCTAAGAAGCAATTTATAGTTGCTCTCTCTTCTACAAAAGTTGAATACAAAAGTCTTGCCATAGCTACTTAGAAAGCAATGTGGATGAAGACTCTATTCACAATTCTTGGTTTGGAGTTTGGAACTCCACATATATTAGGAGATAATATGAGCTCCCTTCACTTGGCTACTAATCCAATTTTTCATGCTAGGACTAAACATATTGAAGTACATTATAACTATGTAAGAGAGAAGATTCTAAGCAAGGAAATTCAACTATCATATGTGTCAATTCATCAACAATGTGTAGACATTCTAACAAAGGCATTGGATGGTACTAAACTCAACAAATTCAAATTTATGATTGGTTTGCAAGTAATCTTGGATGATTGAAGAACTCAAGCCTACTTGAATTAAGGGGGAGCTGTTGGAACAAGTACATGACAAGTCTAAGTATTGTCTTGAGTCTCCAAATATCATTAAAAACGTATGATTTGACTTCAATTAGTAGAGCTTCTTGCCATATCTTAGTGTGATCTTAAGGCACACACACGTACCAGTAAGTCCATTGTAATTTCTGTTCAATATACATTTGATTTAATGATCAATTGTGACCATATCTTCATGCCTATGTGAGTGAACTGTTCATTGTCATAAATCTCAATTTTTTAGTCAAACTGCAGAGATGATTTCTCTGAGCATGGTGCATCATTTTTAGTGATTTAACTTGGTGATGATAGCTTTCTAAGTCTACTATAAGATCTCAAAGTTTCATTGTATTTTAAGTTCTCAATTTTGAGAAACATTCATTAGAAGTCATCTATGTATCTGCATCTTCAGCTTCTTGAAAAGTGAGGATTACATATGTTATTTGCTAAATTGATTTCTCCTACTATGGTCAATCATTTTAGTTGAAATAACTCGCAATAGGTTTCGTTGCTTCCAAATTAGATTCCTCTCAAAGCTCTCTGGTCAATTTTGATCATGGAAAGAGCACTGCGTAAAATACTAGAGCATATATGACCAAAATAGAAAGCTTCTTCAAGTTGACCATTGGTCAAACTTGTTTGTCTTGATTCATCTTTTTGTAAGTGATCTTCCAAGGTACATAGGGTGTTTAATAGATCTATTGGAAATCTAAAAAAGGTCCCACCACACATCTCTGGCATTCGTTTGGCTGGTGTTAGTGCAAAGATTTTGCAGCACCACTTCATCTTCATCGAGTACCTATCCATCTCCTCACACTCCTTTTATCCTTTTACAAGTGCAAAGCTCTAGGATTTTACATTGGGTAAATGATCGTGAAAAATCCTTTCGAGAATACCATAAAAATACATATTTATGGACAAATGCTTCAAGGAATATCTTTGGTATATTCCACATAATGTTTTGATGAAGTACAACAAATCCACCTCAAGCATAGTGTAAGATTGATGTATTAACAGAAAAAATAGTAAGGCAAGTAATCAATGGTATCAAGGCTGATGAGAAATGGGAAGCCTTCATCACAAGTATGGACCTCTCCATGGACATGCAAGTTCCTAATTTCAACACACTCATGGGACAATTGTTCACACATGAGGCAAAAATTTTGAGGAATGCAAAAAACTCAAAAGGTAATAAATCCTCTACTCTCTATACAGATAAGAATGGAAGCAAGGATAACAAAGGCAAGGGTAAGAAGTGTGATGATGAAGGTAGTACATCTCAAGAAAACTTTGTAGGTAGAGGTATAAGCTCAAGAGGCAGAGACAGAGGAGGTATACAAGGTAGGGGGAGAGCCCACAGATCATCTCCATGTGCCATATGTTGGGAAAGATGGATGGATGCTCGAAGAGATTGAGTAGGTACTGCCAAAACCTGCTTTGTACCAGCCCTCTTTTGCTTCAGACTTGATATGTGGACCTCCTTAGCTTTCCAATGACACCATAAAATGGCCTATGTACTTTGGACGTGATGTGTGCAATGATTGAATCAAAACAGATAACTTTGAAACTCACAATCTCTTCTATTTATGTCTTGACACCTGCTGGGTATTTTGCTTAGTATGACCAGCATAGTAGGAATTGGAAAAATTCCTTTTAGGGGTATCTAACTAGCTTAGCAAACTAACTATTCCAAGTGGAATTATGTAAAAAGATAAACTATGCTAAGAGAAATCATTTTAGCAAGTAAAGTTATACCCTCAATTTTTTAGGACTGTAGCAGACTTTGACCAGTGATCACCTTGACGCATATTTCTCTGAAATGGCTCCATAGAATCTCTTCAAGCTTTAACAACATGTAGATAACGTCAAGCTGGATCCAACAAGCTTTGAATCACTGAATTTGATCGAGAAATGACTGAGATATGCACTCCACAAGTTGACAGACTTTTGAGTAGTATGACAGAGAACTTAGAAATGAACAATGTGAATGTATGTATTAATGAACACTTGTATACAAATCCATTGGCATGAAAATCATTGCCTAATGGTGTAGATAGGTGTGGGCTAGAGTGTAGGCCTCACACACACTCAAAATCAGTAATGAGAAGCTCGGGAGTGATGAGTTCTACCCGTGACTTTTCCATGACCATTTTTATAAGGAATGAGTAAAAATTTGAATTCAAATTCCAACTTTTGGATCCCTATGATCAAGCTCCTATATCCTAGGAGATATTCCTTCAATCAAATACCTAACTTTTTCCACGAGTCCTTTTGGTAGGTGATTACAAAAGATTCCAAGTCAATTTGACTTTTACAAGGAGATAAAGTGGTAATTAACCACTAACACTAGTTCCTATGCTTCTTCACATATGTAGAGTCTTCAAGATATCTTTCAAGCCAAATGTGTAGGCTTGCGATTTACACCAACAACTCCCTCTCCAGCCAAGCATTTTGGCTTGGTCTTCGTCTTCAATCTTCATGTATATCCTGCAATCCAATCATTGCTTTGAATCTACAAAGTTTGGTTCCATCCAAAGCTTTAGTCAACAAATCTGCACATTGCATGTTGATTGACACATAGGTTAGTTGAATGTCTTTGCTTATCAACTTCTCTCTCACATAATGGTAATGGACCTCTATATGTTTGGTCCTAGCATGATAGATAGGATTAGCTGCAAGGTGAAGAGAACTTGTATTATCTCCAAAGATTATTGGAGACCTAGTATATAAACCCAATTCTGTATACAAAAGCTTAATCCATATGGCTTCTTGTGTGGCATTAGCCAACCCTCTATACTCTGCTTCTGTAGAAGACAATGCAACAGCTGGTTGCTTCTTTGCTGACCAAGATATTGGCTTATCACCTACAAAAGAAATATATCCAGAAATGGTCCTCCTATCATCCTTGCATCCTGCCCAATCTGCATCTGAATAAATTTTGATATCAATATCTGAAGTATAAGGAAAATACAAACCATGGTTCTGTGTACCCTTGAGATACTTCAAGATTCTCTTGGTAGCCTCTAAGTGAGGTGTCCTTGGCTTGTGCATAAACTGACTTAGCACACTAACTCCATATGCAATATCTATCCTTGTTAAGGTAGCATAGTTCAAGCTACCCACTATACTTTGATAACCTGTAATGTCATTGACTTCATCACCTTCACGGGCACTTAGTTTTAGGTTTACCTCCATTGGAGTGCTTGGTACTTTGGCATCCTGCAAGTGAAACTACTTCAACATATCCTGTATGTATTTTTTCTGAGTAATGTATATTCCTGAGTTAGTATAAACTAACTCAAGCCCAAGAAAATACTTCAATAGACCAAGATCATTGATCTTGAACTCCTTCATCATCTGGCTCTTGATTTGTCTGATTCCATTGACATCATTACCTGTAATTATAATGTCATCAACATAAACACAAAGGTATATTACCTCTGAATTACTTCTCTTAATGAATAGAGAAGTATTTGCCTTGCTCATAACAAAACCTTGGTCTTGGAGATATGTAGTTAACCCGTAATTCCATGCCCTAGGTGCTTGCTTCAATCCATATAAAGCCTTTTTTAATTTGCAAAAATATGTTACCTTCTTAGGGTCCTCATAGCCAGGAGGTTGTGACATATATACCTCCTCTGAAATCCATCCATCCAAGAAAGCATTCTTGACATCCAATTGGTACATGTTCCAATTTTTTGATGCAGCCACACTTACCAACACTCTGATAGTTGGCATCTTGGCCACATGAGAAAATGTCTCTTCATAGTCAATGCCTTGGGTTTGTGCAAAACCCTTGGCTACCAGTCTCGCTTTGTACCTATTAATTGTGCCATCAGAATTTTCTTTTAAGCTTATAGATCCATCTGGATCCTATTACCTTCATGGAGTCCTTCTTTGGTACTAACTCCCATGTATCACTCTCCTGTGCTTCAATCTCCTCATCCATAGCTTCTTTCCATTCTGTCTTGGTTATGGATTCTTCATACGATCCTCGTTCTTCATATGAAAAATCTTTGGCAAGAGAAACACAATGTTTAGTAACAAGAGATGTATCATACCCGTATCTGATAGGTTTTTTGCTTTCTCTTTGTGATCTCCTGATTTATTGAGTTGAAGATTCAGGTATGTCTTCAAGCTTCTTCATCTTCATTTTGCCCTTGGACTTCCATGCCTTGAACTCTTCAAGGTTGATAGTATCTTCATCATCTCAACTTGAGTCTTCAATCTGAGTAGGTTCCTCCTTTGCAAGACTTGGAAACTCTTCTTCCAAATCATAGGGTAGTTTAACCTTCGTGCATTCATTCTCATACTAAGAATCATTTTCATCAAAGACACCATCTCTACTCACCATGAATCCCTTATTGGAAGGGTTATAAAACATGTATCCTTTTTTATTTAGATCATATCCAATAAAGATGCACTTTTCAACCTTTGGGTCTAGCTTTCCTCTTATCTAAGAAGGAATGTGTACATATGCTACACATCCAAATATCTTGCAATGGTCTAGTGAGGGTCTCTTACCATGCCATGCTTCATAGGGTGTCATCCCATCAAGGGACTTAGATGGTAACCTGTTTATGAGGTAAGTGGAAGTAGAAACACTCGCTGCCCATAGATAGTTAGGTAACTTTTTTTCATTAAACATAGACCTAGGTGTCTCAACAATCAACCTATTTCTTCTCTCAGCTACCCCATTCTGTTCAGGAGAATACCTTGTGGTGATTTCTCTTTTGATGCCTCTGTCCTGCAAGAAGTTTTCAAACTCATTGGAGAAGTACTCACCTCCTCCATCTGACCTTAGACTCTTCAAATTTTTTCCTGTCTGATTTTCAACAAGTGCAAGATATTTTTTAAAGCAATTAAACACCTCATCTTTGTTCTTCATGAAGTACAATACAGTCCATCTGCTATAGTCATCAATAAAAGATACATAGTACCTTGATCCTGAGACTGAGGAGTCTTTGCTTGGTCCCCATACATGTGTATGGACAAGTTCTAGGTAGTCTTCATGCATGAAACCTTTCCTTGAGTAGGGTAACCTGTGCGACTTCCCAAATTGACAAGCATCACACTTATAAATCATATGTTGCTTGGATACATTTGGTATTTCAAGCACACATTGGTCCCTGCATATTTGCTTCAAAGTTCTTTATCCTATATTTCCTAATCTTTTGTGCCGAATCTCAAGCTCTGAAAGTGTTTGATCCTTATAACTGTATAATGCAATATTCTTTGTGTCTTCTAACTCAAAAGTGAAAAGTCTACCTGATTTTTCTCCTTTAGCAATCCTCTTGAACCCATGTCTTGGATCCTCCACAAATGCTCCATATTGGTTGAATCTAACCTACAAACCTTTCTCCACAATCTGTCCAACACTCATCAGAGTTTTGGTAATGGTTAGTACATAGAGTACCCTGCTCAACAAATTCTGATTTCCATCACAAGTCTTAACATTTCCAACTTTAACTACTGAGTGCTTGGTGTCATCACCTGTTTGGACTTGATGCTTACCTTTTGGTTCCTCAAGATCAGAGAGTAGTGCTACATTGCCAGCCACATGATTTGAGCATCCTGAGTCAATGTAGAATAGGTGTTCATCATTTGTACCTGATTTTGAAGTCATGTTCATGATCAGAAGAGAGTCATCCTGCTCCTCTGTGTAGTTGTTGTAGTCCTTTCTGGATTTGAATCCTCCTTGGTAGTTGCCATTGTAATTATTGTTGTAATTGTTGTTGTAGTTGTTGTTGTAGCCTTGGTGATGGTTGAATGTACCTCTTCACTGTGAGTATCCACCCCTTTGGTATCCTCTTCCTCTCTGATTCTTGTAATTCGTGAAACACTCATCTGTAGTATGATTTGCTAAACCACAAATGTTGCATGGTGAGGAGTTATAGGATCTCCCCCTACCTTGCTTACCTCCTCTGCCCCTTCCTCTTGATGATCTACCTCTCCTTGCATAGTTGGCTTGGGAGGTAGAGCGTGCATCTTCCATCTTCTTGCTTTTTCCTTTATCTTTAGACTTCTTATCAGTGTATAGGGCAGAAGAGTTATTACCTTTGGATGTATCTCCATTCTTGTTGAGCTTTGCTTCATGAGTAAACAATTGTCCCATGAGAGTTGTAAGATCTGGAATTTGCATGTCCATGTAAAGATCCATGGCAGTGGTGAAGCTTTCCCATTTGTCATCTGCCTTGATCCCATTGATCACTTGCCTTACAATCTGCTCTTCTTTAATCTCTTCTCCTATGCTTGCTAACTGATCTGCTACATCTTTAATCTTGGTTACAAACTTTGAAACAACTTGTTTAGGGTGCTTCCTTAATGTTGTGAATTCAATCCACAACTGATTTTTCCTAGCCCTTGTATTGGAGGAAAAATAAGATGACAAGGTTTCCCAAGTCTCTTGGGATGTCTTACAATTTCTAATATGTGGCAAAAGAAAATCAGAGATGGAGTTGAGTAGATAAGACCTTGCCAATGCATCCTTAGCACACCATGTGTTGAGCTTTTCATGTTCTTCCTTTGTTGGCAATCCTCTTGTTTTGAATGAGGGCAATTCATCATCTCCTGAGATGTATCCATAGAGACTCTTTCCTTGTAAGTAGGTCTTCATCCTTAGAGACCATGCTTGATAGTTGTTCTTGTCCAATTTATCAATAAATGAAGGAAAACCATCTCCCATTTTACCTTAGTTTGCTCCGATACCACTGTTGGGGAAGATGGATGGATGCTCCAAGCGATTGAGTAGGTACTGCCAAAACGTGCTTTGTACCAGCCCTCTTTTGCTTCAGACTTGATATGTGGACCTGCTTAGCTTTCCAATGACACCATAAAATGGCCTATGTACTTTGGAAGTGATGTGTGCAATGATTGAATCAAAAAAGATAACTTTGAAACTCACAATCTCAAGAAAACCTTCTATTTATGTCTTGACACCTGCTGGGTATTTTGCTCAGTATGACCAGCACAATAGGAATTGGAAAAATTCCTTTTAGGGGTATCTAATTATCTTAGCAAACTAACTACTCCAAGTGGAATTATGCAAAAAAAATAACTATGCTAAGAGAAATCAATTTAGCAAGTAAAGCTATGCCCCCGATTTTTTAGGACTGTAGCATACTTTGACCAGTGATCACCTCGACGCGTATTTCTCTGAAATGGCTAAATAGAATCTCTTCAAACTTTAAAAGCATGTAGATAACTTCAAGCTGGATCCAACAAGCTTTGAATCACTGAATTTGATGGAGAAATGACTGAGATATGCACTCCACACGTTGATAGACTTTTGAGTAGTATGACAGAGAACTTAGAAATGAACAATGTGAATGTATGTATTAATGAACACTTGTATACAAATCCATTGGCATGAAAATCATTTCCTAATGGTGTAGATAGGTGTGGGCTAGAGTCTAGGCCTCACACACACTCAAAATCAGTAATGAGAAGCTCGGGAGTGATGAGTTCTACCCGCGACTTTTCCATGATCATTTTTATAAGGGATGAGTAAAAATTTGAATTCAATTTCCAACTTTTGGCTCCCTATGATCAAGCTCCTATATCCTAGGAGATATTCCTTCAATCAAATAGCTAACTTTTTCCACGAGTCCTTTTGGTAGGTGATTACAAAAGATTCCAAGTCAATTTGACTTTTACAAGGAGACAAAGTGGTAATTAACCACTAACACTAGTTCCTATGCTTCTTCACAGCTGAAGAGTCTTCAAGATATCTTTCAAGCCAAATGTGTAGGCTTTTGATTTATACCAACACCATATGTGGTATAACCAATCACATTTCTGAGAATTGTTTTAGGAACCCAAGGAATAAAAAGGAAAGAGGATACAACAAAGGAGGCTATGGAAACTCAAGAGGCAAACTCAACAATTCTTATGGATACAATAACAAGTCAAACAACAACAATAATTACCAAGATGGATACAAAGGAATGAGAGGCTACAACAACTATGTTGATGATCAAACTCAAGAAGACTCACTTCTTCTCATGAACACGACTATGAAGGAAGGTAAAGACTCAGGATGCTCAAATGATGTGGCATGCAATGTAGCTCTACTCTCATATTTGGGAGATCCAAGGAATAGGCATGAAGTCCAAATAGGAGATGACACAAGGCATCCAATTGAGAAGATAGGTAATGTGAAGACTTCATATGGTAACGTGAACTTGCTAAGCAGACTATTGTATGTGCCAAATGTTACCAAAAACCTCATAATTGTAGGTCATATTGTTGAGAAGGGATTGTAGGTCAGATTCACTAAGCATGGATCATTCGTTGAAGACTTACATCAAGGATTGAAGGAGAGAGAAAGAGGAGACAAATCAGGTAGATTGTTCATATTTGAACTTCAAGACACCAATAATATTGCATTATTCAATGATGGCACCCAAAGTCTATTAGAAATGGAGATTTTGCATCAGAGTTTAGCTCACATGGGTGAAAGAGCTCTCAAACAAATCACTAGGGATCAGAGTGTACTTGGTCTACCAAATATATCCAAACAACATATGATTTATAAATGTAGTCCCTTCACCAAGAAATGTTACATACATGGAGACCTATTGGAGTTGAACCACACAAATGTATGGGGACCAAGCAAGAAGACTTCTCTCCAAGAGAGAGGGATCAAAAAAGACATTAATACCAGATATACTCTTGAGAAAAATGGAATGGAAGAGAGAAGGAATAGAACAATAGTGGAGGTTGCAAGATCAATGCTCAATGAAACAACTACTTGTGGGGAGTGGAAATATCAAAAACTACATATTTAATTAGTAGACTTTCATCAATGGCTTTGGATGGCATGAAATAGTCATGATCATTGCAGAATCTTTGGGTGCATAGCATATACACACATACATTTAGAGATTAGAGGCAAGTTGGATCCAAAGGAAAAGAAATGCATCTTCATTGGTTATGACCTTAATCAAAAAGTTTATAGGTTATACAATCCAAGCAACAAAGGCTTTTCTATAAGTAGAGATCTTGTGTTTGATGAAAAAAATTCATGGTTTCAAGATGATCCCAGGAAGATTAGATTATCTTATGATCTAGATGAGGACTTTCCAACCTTACCAGAGAGAAATTAACACACAATTGAAGCATCAAGTGATTCTGATGATGATCAAAGGACCCGAAGAAGAGAAATCAATTCTTGGAACTCTAAAGGCAACTCCAAAGTGCAAGAATCAAGAGATGTGGTAGAATCCTCTCAAAAAACCATTATAAGGTCAACTAGAGAAAAAAGAAAGGTAGAAAGGTATGGATATGATACTTCATTAGTCACTAAGCATTCAATATATCTAGCACATGACTCAAATTCTAAAGAACCCTCATCATATGAAGAAGCAAAGGAGAAGCTTGAATGGATGAGTGCTATGGAAGAAGAGATAGACGTTGTGCAAGAAAATCAAACTTGGGAATTGGTACCCAAGACTCCATCTATGAAAGTCATAGGTTCAAGGTGGATACATACAGTAAATAAAAATTTTTATGGATCTATTAACATGTGCAAAACAAGGCAAGTGTCCAAAGGATATGCACAAACATGAGGTATTGATTATGAAGAAACAATTTCACGTGTTTCAAAGATGCCTACCATTTGAGTACCTATGAGTGTTGCATCTTCCAAGAATTGGAGGACTTATGAAATGGATGTAGAAAAATGACTTTTTAGATGGATGGATATTTGAGGAAGAATACATGGCTCAACCTCCTAGTTTTGAAGAATCATGTCCAAAATATGTATGCAAATTAAGCAAATATATTTATGGCTTGAAGCAAGCCCCTAGGACTTGGAATCATAGGCTTGTTATCTACTTGCAGGACAAAGGATTTAATGTGATCAAAGCAGATCCTTCCCTCTTCATTAAGAGGAACCAATCATAAGTCATATACCTATGTGTATATGTTGATGACATTACAATTATAGGTGATGATGCTGAAGGAATTAAGAAGATCAAGCTTCATATGAAAGAGGAGTTCAGGATCAATGATCTTGGTCTACTCAAAAAGAGGAATTAAGAAGATCAAGCTTCATATGAAAGAGGAGTTCAAGATCAATGATCTTGGTCTACTTCTTAGGATTGGAATTAGTATATACAAAAAGAGGCATGTACCTTACTTAGAGAAAGTATATCAAAGACATGCTTGTGAAATTCAGAATGGAGAAATTCAAAGGTTGTAGGTACTCCTATAGAGATGAACTTGAAATTAAGTGCTCATGAAGGTGAGCGAATTGAGGATGTAACTAGCTATTAGAGTCTACTAGTTAGAAGTTTGAATTATGCTACACTAACGAGAGTGGACATTTGCTATGGACTAAGTTTCCTAAGTTAATACATGCATACTCCAAGGAAACCTCACATCGACGCAGCCACGAGAATCCTCAAATATTTGAAGGTTACAATCAATGAAGTTTTGTAATATCCATACACCTCTGATGTAGACATCAAACTCTTCTCTGATGCATATTGGGTAGGATCAAAAGATGTTAGGAGAAGCACATCTGGATACCTCACCTTTGTAGGTACAAAGTTGGTTGGTCCTCAAAGAAGCAACCCATAGTTGCACTCTCATCAATTGAGGCTGAATATAGAGGACTTGCAAATGCTACATAGCAAGTAATGTGGATAAAGACTCTATATTCTTATTTAGATCCTAAATCATCCATTTCTCCTATCTTTGGAGATAACACGAGTTCATTGCATCTTGGTGCTAATCCAATCTATCATGCCATCACTAAACACATAGAAGTGCAATATCATTATGTAAGGGAAAAGATTACATGCAGAGAGATTCAATTATCATATGTACTAACACATCAACAATGTGCAGTATGATGACAAAGGCTTTAGATGCAATCAAGCTAAAAAGGTTTAAATCAATGATTGGATTGTAAGAGATATCAAAGGACTGAAGACTCAAGCTTCTTAGACTTGAGGGGGAGCTGTTTGTGAAAATAGCAATCCTAAGAGCTTTTCTAAGCTTTATGGAGTACTCTCACAAGTTATCCCATTCAAACATGGTCATGAAAGCACATGCTTCTAAAACCTCTTAGAGTAAAATCTTTTATATTTAGTTTGGTCATTTGTGAAATCTACAAGTGGCAAGAAATCTCATGCTGATAGGAAGCTAACTCCATGGATTTTGTTAGTTGGAATCAAAGTAATGTCATCCCTAAATCTAGGATCAAAGTGAATTGCAAGAGGCTAACAAATTATGACCACCACGTCCTATAGAGATGACTCACCTCCCAAACTTATGCCTATATATATAGCTGCTTAAATCAACAAGGACCACAAATGTAACTAGAGTCCACAAGTGCATGTGCAATCTCCTCCGCTCCTTTAATACCTTCCACTAGAGTCTACTAGTGGTTAGAGTGATCTTGTCCGCTGCTTTAGTACGTTCCATTAGAGTCACTAGTGGTTGGTGTACTCACCACTCGAGTTAAGTCTTCACACCAGCCAACTGAGACTTCAGAGTTGATTAGTAGACCTTTTGAACTTCCTAAATCCACCAAAATATCAGCCAAGTATGTTGGAACATGTATCCCAAAAGTTTAAGTCAAGATAGACTAGTTGCGAAATGACTAGCTCCCAAAAACTTGCTATTTTTGGACATACACCTATTGGAAAAAATGAACAGTGCTCTCAACCTGGTAGGAATTAGATAAATTCCTTTTGGACATAGCAAATAGACTTAGCAAGCTTCCCAATACAAGTTAAAACACTTCAAATGATGGACTGAGCACTGAGAAGAAGATTTGTCAATTTTTGGAACATGCCCACCATTCTCGGGGCTCTGTAGAGATAGACCAGTGAGCAGTAAAATGCAGATATCTCGAGAACTGTAAATCCAATGACCATGAAAATTGATATGCAGAAAGTAGACAGTAGGATCTAGCCAACGCATGTTAAAACACTGAAAAACGTTGCCTAGAACTTGAGATATGACCTTCTGCAAACACTGCTCTGAGTGAGTATAGCAGAGAATAAAACAGAGAAGTAGATAATGATAAATGTATAGATTCACATATGATTAAAACCACATTGGCAATGAATCTTTGCACAGTGGGAGTAGAATGATAGAGCTATGGAGTAAGCTCTTCAATCTCTACAAAATGACATGAAGTGGTCACGTACAAGGCTTGCTAATCGCCTCTTCCTTCTTGCTCTTTTTATAGCTATTCTTGGAGGGAGTTTTGAATTCGAATTCGAATGGCTCCACCTAAAAGTGATCCCAAAGTTAGGAGATATTCCCTTAGCTCAAAAATTCGTGGTTTTAGGTAGTTAGAGCCACGAGTTTGCTTTTACATCATGGATGAGGTAAGCCATCCTTTTCCTTTATTCTTTTTTCAATTACAAGAGATAAAATGTACTCTTTTACAAGAGGTGTTCACATGACTACACATGTGACTTACAAATGAGGAAAATATCAAGCATATCAAGCATGTAGGCTTGGGTAAAATGCACCAACAGCTCCCCCTCAAGCCTAACATGCTTGGCCTCCAAATAAGTCTTCAATTGTCCTTGATTTCTTGCAAGCCAATCATCAACTTGAATCTACTTAACTTTGTACCATCAAGAGCTTTAGTTAACATGTCTGCACATTGCATATCTATAGAGACATATGATAGTTGAATATCCTTGTTCATTAGCTTCTCCCTTACATAATGGTAGTGGACTTCAATATGCTTGGTTCTAGCATGGTATACCGGATTAGCTGCTAGATGTAGTGAGCTTGTGTTGTCACCAAAAATGTGAGGTGTTGAAGAATGAAGTACAAGGTCTGTGTACAAAGACTCTAACCACATGATTTCTTGAGTTGAATTAGCCAAACCTCTATATTTGGCTTCAGTAGAAGATAATGCCACGGTTGGTTGCTTCTTCGATGACCAAGAACTGATTTTTGAACCTACAAATGATATATACCCGGATGTGCTTCTTCTATCATCTCTAGATCCAGCCCAATCTGCATCTGAGTATAGCTCAATATCTGAAGTATATGAATAGAACAAACCTTCATTCATGGTCCCCTTTAGGTACTTGAGGACTCTCTTGGTCGCTTCCATATGTGGTCTTCTCGGCTTATGCATAAACTGACTCAATATGCTAACACTATAGCATATATCCACCCTTGTAAGAGTTGCATATTTCAAACTTCCAACCAAGCTTTGATAGCTTGTGATGTATTCAACTGGCTCTCCTTCATAAGCACTAAGCTTATGATTTTTCTCCATAGGTGTACCTGCACACTTGGTATTTTCCATCTTGAACTTGACGAGCATGCCATGGACATATTTCCTTTGTGTGATGTATATACCTGAATCTGTGTAGATCAACTCCAATCCAAGAAAATAAGTGAGTGGTCCGAGGTCACTTATTTTGAACTCCTCCTTCATTTGACTCTTTAACTGTTTGATTCCTTCAAGATCATTGCCTGTGATAATAATATCATCAACATATTGTTGCTCTAGCACAATGGTGGGAACCACGTTAAGAAGCTCCACCTCCTTAATGTCAATCCGCGAAAGAGATAGGAGTGATATGAAGATCGTGAATGTGAGATGAAGTGAGAGTGAAGGTGAGAAGCATAGAGATGCACACACACATACACACACACTACGAAGAGACAAGCAAGACACAATGGAAGGTGAGAAATCAACTCTATTGCTCAAGATCTCAATTACAAGCTCAAATTAGCTCTAAGCTCACACTAACCAACCTCAAAAATGAGCTCTCTAGCTCTTTTTATAGATTCTAGACTAGTTTTGACCGGTTTCACATCTAGTGACCGGCATAGTTAAAAAATAGGTCCTAAGTGCTATTTGAAGGGGTAAACGGTGTCTAAAAATAACCAAAATTGATATGCTCATTCTACCTAAGCTCCTCAAGCTTGAGGACTCCTCGGCTTGCACAAAGTGGAGCTATGGATTACAAAAAGGGTTTTTCTATGTTACATATGTTACATATGTTACAATAGTGATGAAAATCACTGTTGGAGGTTTTTTGAAGAATAGTTATAAAACATAATCTTTGAAAAATTGATTCGACTGGCTCGCTGCTCTGGCTTTACATGCTTCCGCGTCTTCTATGCCTCTGGTTGTTGCCAACACCCCCCTCCTTCTCGCTTCTGTCGTCCTCGACAGAACCTTGTTGTGCGGTCTTTCGGATGTAGTTATGTAGTAGTTCCCGAGCGAGGGTGTGTTCTGATATTCGAATGCCTCGGGCCAAATCTCCCTCGAGTTTCTCCCAATCAATTGGTTGCGGTTCATCAGGTGGTGGGAGTCAATAATGTGTGGAATAAACCATCTATTCACAGGTGAATAATTGAAGCAAGTGGGTGGGCCTGCTGATGAACGCTTCTGAATGGTATTCCCAGAAACCGATTGTGAACATTTCTTCGAAGGTTTTTTAATTCTGCAATGCCAGGCATAACACACCCGTAGCGATGGCATTGTACTCATATCATATGCAAGATCTAGATTGCCATGCTCGAAGCCCGGGGTGTTTACATGAGGTGCCTTGATGCATCTGAAGACTTTAAAGACCATTTGCATCATGTCAAATATCTTGACAGTCATGTGCGCTGCTATATTCGTCCATGTGTTTCAAGCGAGGGATCCAGTGGCGAATCGTGGCCATCATGTATCCAATTGTGGGTGGTCCTGTAGGTGGCCTGAAGTATGGGTAGTTTAGCCAATCCTGGCATTGCTTGTTGTTTTGTATCTTAATCGCAAATGTCTTCCAGGAACGGTGACGTGGCACTGGTCCCCAACATGGGTTGTATTTTAAATGTAAAGGTGCCTTAACCCAAGTACTCATCATCTCAGGATATTCTTGTAAAAGATCTTTATGCCAATCTGGTTGATAGATCTCGCCTTGCTGCACATCTAGTGGCAAATCCTCAGGTTCAAATTGAGTAGCGTGAGATGGTTTCTTGCTTGTTTCTTTCTCTATGGCCAACTGATATTCGGCCATTAACATGAAATACGGTTTGTACTGTAACTCATGCCTTGATATGTATCTACGCGGGGCCAAATGAGCAAAGTAGGGCGACTGTAAAATTCTTTCCTCAATCATTGCCATTGCGTGCAACTGCGCCTCTACTCGTGCTGAGTGGGTGGTTCCAAGCTCTTCAATTTTCTTCATCCATGCGGGAGTAGGAAGTTCGTAAGTCGTCTGGCCTTCAGCCGTGACGCGTCCGCCTGGGATGGGTTGTGGCTCATAGGCTTCTTCAAAGGTTTCCTCCACCGGAATAGTTACATTTTCTTCATCAGCTGGGAGCTCTGGTGGGGAATCTGGCCTTGGTGGTGCTTCATATATAGCTATCCGCGATTCAAGAGTAGATACCTGGGCCCGTAATGTGTTGAGTTCCTCTAGGATGTCAAGAGATGGGTGCGCAGGAGCTGGTAGTCCTTGTGTTGCAGGTGCTCTGAGCTAGAGTAGCTTATGATCGTCTTTTAGCTTCTGATATTCTTCGTTCATTCGATTGTATTCATCGAGCAATCTGATGTGATCATCGAGCAACATTTTCATTGATTCGGAGGGCACTGCTTTGAACCGGCTAGGACTTAATGGTTGGTCTGGATGATCGAGAGCAGCTTCTAAATTTTCTCTATTCTGCTCTTGTAGCCGCTGGTTCTCTTCCTTTGCTGCTGCTAGATGTCTTCTGAGTAAGCCCATGTTCCGTGTAAGCGTCGCATTGTGAACTCTCTAGGCCCTTAACAAATTGTCAAGATCAACAGTGGCCTCTTTGGCTTTCTCTTCACTTTCTACTTCCAGTTTGTGGTATGCCTCTCGGAGTTCTTGGTAGCGAGTATTCAATGAGGCATTCTCTATCGACAATGAATTAAGCTGCGACTGTAAGTCATTGGTTGTCCGCTGCAACTGCTGATAATGATTTCCAAGAGATGTGAACTCATCTCTTTTTTGAGTCATACAGGTGAACATCTGTCGAAATGCTGTGTCTATGGTGGGTGATAATATTCATGGTGTGCTAAGTGAAGATGCAGTGGGTGTAGATGCAAAGGGAACGGGGAATGGGGGTGGGAAAGTGGATGTTGTGGTGATTGTGGAAAATTGTGGTGTGCTTAAATATTGTGGTGCCACAAATGAAGTGAGTGGAGGTGCAGTGGGGGGTGATATATCCATATCGCTCGATGTGGTGTCGAGTGCGGTGACTGTGAATAGTGGTGTGATCGTAAATAGTGGTGTGATCGTGGGTAGGTGTGTGGGTGTAAATACAAGATTTACAAAGGTTGAGGAGTAATTTACAGAGGGGTTGTCTTGGACGGCTTGGTGGAAAGGGGAAAGAGGGGTTACGGTGGGTCAGGGAGGTGAGACTGGGGAGAAGGTTAATGGAGGTGGGAATGGGAAAAGGGGTCTTGGAGGTGTGGGTAAGGATGGAAAAGATGGATGGAGAAATGGGTTGGATAGAAAGATGGATGTGTTAGAGGGTAGACTAGGTTGAGTGGGTGCGGGAATTGTGGGATGAATGGGAGTAAGGACGGCTTCTGCTACTCCACCGGAGAAGGAGGATGTTGTTCTGGGAGAAGGAGGGTGTATGGGGGAGACTGAATGGATGGGAGGTGATGGAGGAGCGGTTGGGGTGGTCGGTACTTCGACGACTGTGGTGGTATGTATAGCGGTAGTATGGGGTGGGGAGTCAACAATAATGGTGTCCTTTGCCAATGAGCTTTCAGGGACGAGACGTGCTTCCCTGGCCTGTTCTGAAGACTGACCGCTGGTGGGTTCCCGAATGTATTCACCCGGTTTGGTTAGTAGGCGGATTCTGCGAGGATCATACTGCGGTAGCGGTTTTCTCTGCAAATATCTTAAGACTTCAGTGGGTCCAACTGATTTGACAAGCTCTCTGAAACCTCTGATGTATACTTCTTCGAACCCGCCCGAGACAAGCTCTTGTTCTATGAGGGTTTGGCTCTCTTTGTCAGTCAACTTCTTACGCGCCCAAACCTTTTCCATAGTACGGTATAACTTTTTGATGGCGAGTGTATAAGCTGCTGCTTCGAAGGTTTCTTCTTCGTGTGTGCTCGTGTCACCTTGGTTGTCGGTTTGTTGTCCTTGTTCGTCTGTTTGCACATGTTCTTGGGATTCATGAGTTCCCTGACTGGCTTCGTCATCGCCTTCATCTTCGTCGATTTCTGTTCTTTCTTCCTCGGAACTAGACACTACTTGTCCTTGTGGTTGATCTTGCGGTGTGGTAGGGTAGCTGGGCCTTTCATATTCCTGAGAGAAGATCTAGCCTTCTGAAAACTGAAATTCATTTGAAAATACATCCTGCATCTCAAAGTCAAATGTGGTGTCTGCTTGTTCTCCTTCTAAATGGGGTATCGGAAAAGAGAAGGCTTCCGCACCAATAGTGGTGGGAACTTCTGCTGTAGTGGTGGTAGGTCCTAGGACTGTGGCTGCTTGAGTAGTGACTTTGATGGTAGTGCCCTCCGTTGTATCTCGTCTTGATAACCTTATGCAAATGGGTTGTACAGGGGGTTCAGTAGGAGACTGTTCAGGAGAGGGTTGTGGTGAGGGTGATTTCCGGCACTTGAAGGCAGGGGATAGTTCCTCTCATTCGCTTTCCTGCTCTTCCTTTGCTAGGCTTCCTAGCTTTCTTCGTTGTCCCTTTAAATGCTTTCAGCTCCTCACTTGTCAATGCTCGCTCGATCGGCAAGTCATATGCTAAGCACATATATACAATTCTAGGCAGTGCGCTGCATCCATTGATGACTTTCTTTCTTTCCCATCTAGGTTGTGCTAAATACATCTGATCAATGATCCAGCTAGCTAGATCAATTGTCTGGGGTCCAATACAAGATAAATACAAACCAAACCATATTCGTTTGTGAGACATTGTGAATCTGTCCTGAGCGGGGAAAGCAAAATGCTGCATACATATCCGTAGTGGTTTTGAAAGCTCAGGTGTGATCGCCGAAATCTCCTCCCACTTTGTAACATCTCCACGTTTCATAGGGTCTGGAACTAACCTTTCTCGCTCTATGGGCGTGTGGGTTCCATGAATCTTGATGGCAGCTCGAATCAGATCTTTAGAAAGATAAAATCTTTTATATGGTGGATCGTTCACTAAAGATGGAAAAATAAAAGTTCCGGGAAGATCCTTGTTCTCCGAAGCTATCAAAGTGGTGATTAAGTAATAGCATCTTTAGAAGTCAGGTTTAGGAAAAGGGTCACTGAAATACTCTGTAAAGCCGGCTCTTGCCCAAACATGTGTTAAGTCTTGTGTGTTCTGTAGCCCTTCGAACTCTCTTGAGAGAAACTGATATTTGCCCCAGATACGGTCATCAAAAGTCAAATTAGCCTCAAATATAAACTCAGCATCCGCCAAGGGTCTTGCTAGCCCTTGAAACCAGTGAGAATTGCGGTGAATCTTCTCAGTATACCCTCTAGGAGGATCGTCAATAGGCATCGGTCCTGGGAAACCTTGAAATTCTGGCGGTGGAGCCGTCAGATAGGGCTCAACAAGTAAATCACTAATAGTAGCCCTGGGTATACTGGTTCCAGCTTCAGATGGTCCTTCTTCGGTTTGCATGATGATTGACGTGCTAATGGAAAAGATATGCTACAAAAGATTAGCACATTAGTATGGAAATTAATTATGATCCCATTAAGGTGAGACCGCAATCCCTTTCCATAGCCGATGTGTAACCCGTGTAGCCAAGTGTTGTGATGTGATTGATGCAATGCTTCTTGCAGAACTAGTGCAGGTCTCTAGACACCTATATGTTTTTAGATATTGCATGCAGTTCTTTGATGAGATGTTATTACATGTGATGTTGGGTTATAGTGTGTGGATTTATACAAGGTTCAGTCATGAATGAGTTATTACAAGGTTGTAGATTAGTCAGGGTGGTAGTTATGTTAGACAAAGGGTTAGGAGAAGACTTCTGGATACGTTTCGGTATCCACTTCCTAAGAGTTTGTGATCGGGTGATAGGTCAGTGCGGAGGGACAAAAGATGATATCGGATTTGGTGGTATGGAGGGGTGAAGAGATTTCTGAGGGGTGTATACTACACGGCTTGAGGATTGAGCTATAATACACTGTTTGGGTACCCAAATCTGCGTGGTTGCGGGTCGGTTCATAAGGTACTTCTTGGCGATCCAAATTTGTCGAATGTTTGTAGTCGTAGAAGAAGGTCGAGGAGATCTTGGATACTGTTTCTGCTTCTGCCTTGACTTCTTCTTATCGTTGTTTGCATTGTTGAAATCTGTTGGTGGCTTCTGTCCTTTTGGCACCCATATCTGTCTTGTGCCTCTTGCTTTCTAATGCTGATACTGCTGCTTTCTTTGTGTCGTCTGATATCGTCGTCGGCCTGGGTTCCTTTTTCGTGGTTGACTCCTTTGTGGTTGAGGTTGAGAGGTTGGATGGACACTCTACTTTGGAAAAGAAGGGAGGTCCAACACTTGCGAAACCTGCCCATTAGGAAGTGCTCCATTTTGTACTTTTAATCTAGGCTAGTCCGTAGTAAGTGTGGAAGGATGGGCACCGCAGGGTGTTTTGCCCATGTGGACGCTGATGAAGTCCACCTGAGTGCTGATTGTGTCCATTTGACCAAGCAGTTGGGTAATTGCCCCTTCTAATTTGCAGGAAGCCCAAGGGAAAATCTCCTGACGTCCTCTAGATTGACAATTGTCCATCGCCAAGCCCGCGTGGGTTGGTGTAGACATAACATGACTGATCTGACCAAAGATCTTCAGGTCTTCCGTCGCATGCATTTCATAGGGTCTAGGGCCACAAACCTCAGTGGGAATGCCAATAGGGAAGTCAAGCGGTATCACTCGCTTCTGATCTAAGGTTCCAATCTGTAAGGAGCCTTGTCTAAGATTTAGGTCCACTGAGTGATCGTATAGCCAATCTTGGCCAAGGATTAGGGGTTCTATCAGGTCCTCGTCATGGCACACTAGTAGCTTCACTTTCAAGGTCACATCATGTATGAGGATAGGAAGGTCCACCTCACCCATGCAAGGGGTTTCCATGCCTCCTAGCCCTATGAGGTATGCCTCAATTGGCCGCATTTCTATTCCTGAATCCTTATAGTGGGACCATCTAATCGCACTGGTCGCAGCACCTGAATCAATTAAAGCCCTGAGCTCTTGGCAAGGGTTGCCGTGCTCTAGCCTGACTGTAATGAATGGTCTCCGATCCACTATGCTAGGATGGGTACTTGACTTTGCTTGACACATGGCCATGGGGTATCTGGGTGTAGTTTCCAGATGGTTATAATGTTCTCTCCCTAGTCCTTGTCTTCTTAGCTTCATGCGCTTAATGCGTTCTATAGCTTCTACCTGAGCTTCAGCTCGTATTCTATTTTCTTCCTCCTTACGCTTCTTTGCCAACGTGAGTCGTCTAAGCATATCCTCAGTAAGAGGTTCCTGGTATAACCTGACTCTACAGCCACTGATGTAATTAGGCAGTATGTCTCCTTCTAAGGTGGCTAATTGTATTGCTCCACTTGTTGAGAGTCTGTTAATGATCATAGGTCCATAACCTCGCTTTTCTAACTTCCGTGCGTGCTGTTTCAGCGTATATACTAGGACTAAATCTCCTTCTTTCAAGCCTTTATCTTTCACATGTTCATCAAAATATGCTTTCTGTCGCTTCTTTGCCGCGTATATTCCTGTTGCTGCTTTCAACCTGGTTTCTCCTAATCTTTCCAAGTCCATTATTCTTGCTGATAATTCATGGCCGCTCCACTGATGTTCTTGTGCAACCTTTAGGGTCGGTATCAAGAAGTCCAAAGGAAGCACAACATTCTGACCAAAAACCATCTGAAAGGGAGTTGCATTGAGTACGGTCTTGTAGGCCACTCGATATGCCCAAACAGCGTGGTGTAACTGTTTGTCCCAATCTGAATGTTTGTGGTTCACAAGTTTCATCAGTACGTTACAAAGGATCTTGTTCGTGCTTTCAGCTTGACCATTGGCCTGAGGATGATATGGTGCGGATTTCTTGTGAATCACCATAAAATCTTGTAACAAATATTCAATGACTTGGTTTAGAAAGTGAGTTCCTCGATTGCACACAACTCTATAGGCAATCCATATCTTGTAAAGACATTTTCAAATAAGAATTTTGCAGTCGTGTGTGCATCATTCTTTTTTGTGGCTTTTGCCTCTACCCATTTGGTAAGATAATCTATGGCAACAATAATGTATTCCGCATGTGTACCTTTTGCAGGGGGGTTAATGGGTCCTACAAAGTCTATACCCCATTTAGAAAATGCACGTCTGCCCATCATGGGTTTTAATGGCATTTCATCTCTGCGAGTAGGAAATTGAATTCTTTGGCATACATCACATCTCTTTACATAGGTATGAGCATCCATGTGAAGAGTGGGCCACCATAATCCTGCAAAGAGGATGGCTTTGATTATCCTATCTGGTCCAAAGTGACCTCCTGCAACACCCTGGTGTGCAGTCTCTAGTATGCTCAGATAATCGCTTTCATGAACACATTGTCTTAGGTATCCATCTCGTCCTCGTTTGTATAGATTATCGCCAATAAGTGAATAGTCTTGAGCTTCCTGCTCTAGACTTCGTTGTCGTGCTAGGGTCATTCCTTGAGGGAATGTTTTCGTCCTCAAGTATGTCACTAAAGGTTCACTCCAGTCTGGTGTGAGAGACACGTGATATAATGTAGCATGTTCTACTAGTGGTCTTTCACAACAACCATGGCATTCTTTACACAATTTGTAGACATCTGCTTCCATCGTAGGCCAATATACTCCTAGTCTATGCAGAGTCTGTAAAGTACGATGTTTCGAATGATGTTGCATTAATGCACCTATGTGTGCTAAATGCAACCAATTTGCATGTTCTGATTCATCCACACAACAAGCAAGAATCTTTTGATTATCCTGTTTATATATGCTTCCTGCTATGATTTGATATCTTTGAGACTTGGTAATCTCTCCTTCCTTGATCCTTATCCTAGGATTCTTGGGTCCATATGTTAGAATAGGGACTATTGGCTTAGCCCATTCTGGTGCTATCTCAAGGTTAAACAAATATGCATCGGGTAATTCATCCACTATTCCTTGAGGAGCTTCTCCTATGGTTAATCTTGAAAGGTGGTCAGCTCTAAGACATGTCTTTCCTTTCCTGACTACCACTTCAAAATCGTACTCCATGAGTAATAGAAACCAACGTATTAATCGTCCTGTGTTACATGGCTTGTTGACTAAGTACAATAGGGCTTGATGATCTGTAAAGAACTTGAACTTGTTTGCCAACAAATAATGCCTAAATTTCTTTACCGCGTAGATCATCCCTAATCCTTCTCGTTCGGTAGTGGTGTAATTTCTTTCTGTTGCATTCAATTGTCTGCTTGCGTAAGCTATGGGGAGGTCTATATTACCTTCATTCGTGGGTTGTGCTAACACACATCCTATGGCGTAATTGGATGCATCCACATGTACATGGAATGGCTTACTCCAATCCGGGGTTGCCAATATAGGTGCTAAGCACAAACGTCGTTTGAGTTCATTGAATGAATTCTCACACTCATCTGTCCATTCAAAATTGGTCAAAAGAGAGTACAGAGGCTTAGCTATGATTGCATATATGTGTATGAATCCTCTATAATAACCGCAATGGCCCATAAATGCCTGTACCTCTTTTACATTAGTTGGTCTAGGTAGATCTGCAATCACTTTCACTTTTTCTTCATCTGTCAAAATTCCATTCTTTGACACAATGTGTCCTAAAATTTTGCCTTGTCTGACCATGAAAACGCACTTTTCTGGGTTCAAACAAACCTGATATTCTCGACATTTGTCAAATACTTGTTTTAGCTCAGCGATATGTGTCTGTCGTATATTTGAATGAGCACATAAGTCATCGACATAAACTTCCAAATTCTTGCGTAAGAATTCCTTAAAAACATGACACATGAGTCGCTGGAAAGTAGCGGGTGCGTTTGTTAAGCCAAATGGCATCACACGAAATGCAAATATGCCCCATTCAGTGGCAAAAGCCGTCTTGTGTTGATCTTCTGGAGTAATGGCTACTTGATTATAGCCTGAGAAACCATCAAGAAAGCTGTAAACTTCCTTGCCCGCGACTCTTTCCAATAAGTGTTCTGTGATAGGAAGAGGATAACTGTCTCTAATTGTGGCAGCATTAACTTTTTTGAGGTTAATACACACACACAATTTTCCGTTCTTCTTGGGCACAACCACAATGGGGGATACCCATTCGGTATGCTCAATTTCGTAAATAAATCCTGCTTCTATCAAACGATCTATTTCTTCTTTAATCTTCGCAACGTAATTATCATTGTACGTGTATGGATTTTGTTTCGTGGGTTTTGCATCTCGAGTCATAGGGATTCTATGAGAACATATATCTGGATCTACTCCTTTCAAATCTTTGTAACTCTAGGCGAACACATCTCTATATTCGCGCAATAGGGCAACTAGTTCTTCTTCTTCTTCTGTCGTCAAATCATGCCCTATGTATGTACATTTTCCTTCTTCTCCTTCTATGGCTACTATGATTTTCTTGGTCTTCTCTCGGTTATCATATACTTCTCCCACTTCAACTTTTCTGTTAGGCATTCATACCATTATTCATCTATCTTCTATTTCATACTTTTTGAAGTTCTTGGGAATCTCAAACAAAGATTCTTCTTCTTCTGACATGGTTTCTTTCTTCTTTCTTTTCTTGCCTTCACTCTTGCTAGTCACTTGTGTGGCTATTCTCACATCATTCATAATTTCTTCATGTTTCTGAGGATGAGTTTCTACTTCGTAAAAATATTCTTCTTCTGATGCAAATGGAGGGTCCATAATAATTGATTCTAAATCAAAATCACTCGCGTCCTCAAATGCATCAGTGCTAGGTTCACATTCTTCAATAATCGAATCACACATGATTGGTTCTATCGTGAAAACTGAGATGTCATAGCCATCCTCGTCATAGTGGGGTGTCCATTGTTCTTCATTGATGGCTACGTCCATGGTTGCTAGGATTTCTGCCCAACCATGAGGTTCAAATTCTTCATCTCGAAACACTATAGGTGCGTACGCTGGGTCTTGAAGAGTTCTTGGGTGTTGATCTGCACCTAAAGTCCTTGCTTCTAACCGTTCTTCCTCTTGTTTTGCTACTTTACACATCCATAAGTGAGTGTCCTCGTGCAACCATGAGGGGTCTGACTCTAATGAGTGTACAGATTCTGTTTCTACTGGTGTCTTATGGATGGTATTCCATTGTATTGGGGGTACATCTCGATGTGAATAGTCTTTAAGATTGACTTTAGTAGTCACTCCTAAATGTTGCAAGTACAAAGAATTAGTTCCCCAATCTTGTACAATTTGCAACTCACGCATGAATGGTCGTCCCAATATCATCTCATAAGCATGATTTTTACTAAAATCACAAATGGCAAAGGTATGCTCAAACTCCACACCACAAGTGGTGAGAGATATGCCTTCTAGTAAGCCTAATGGTTTTTCTATGTGTCCATCAGCCATTTGTAGTTTCATCTTGGTAGGTCTTAATGCTGGCTTACCCCAACGTTTCCATAAAGTGGTGGTAGCGATGGCTACTCCGGCTCCTGAATCTAAGATGGCTTTCGTGGTGTAGCTCTGATGGGTTATTGGAAGATAAGTGTTACCTTCCTCTCCTTCACTTACATCTCCTATCTTTTCTACGGGCATCTCTAGTACCTTCTTATGTGATCCTATCTGAGAGGAAGTTGTAGCAAGCTCAGGGAATTGATTTGCTACATGTTTCCATAGTTCTGGTTTAACCTTCAACAATTCCTCAAGCGTGAGGTGACACTGTACTTTAGTGTTCTTTATCACTTCCGTGTTTCTAGGGATTACTGATTCTTTATTCCTCACTATTATAGTGGGTGAACTGAGATAATTCTTGTAAAGAATTGGATTCAAATCCTGTGTGTTCAGTTGTTCTTCCTCTACATCATCGTAAATAGAGGGAATATCTTGGGGAAATTGCTCCTGCAAGTCGTCTATTTCTTGAATAGGAGGATGGGTTCCTTGTTCTTTTCTCCACTTTTCTTCTTGGATTTCTCTCAAAAATTCATGTGAGTACCTATGTATGGAAGATAGGTTGTCTTGACTTTCTGTATTGGGTACTCGAGACAGGGATGGTGCATTCCTTTCCTGTGTCTCTGAGGCAATAGGGTTCCTATGCGGATTCTTTTTCTCCTTGCTATCAATCAAATATTCTAGCCTCTCCATTAATCCTTGAAAGTGTAATTCAGGTTTTGCCATGTTATTCCAATTAAGATATCTAGAGGCTTCGAACAAAGCTTGTGCTAATTCTACCATCTTCATGCAAAGTTTAGTCCTCTCTATTTCTAAGTGTGCTCGAGGGTAGTTCTTACTCATTTCAGCTACTTGAGGTCCCTCTTTTAATCTAGCCTGATATGCACGAAACATCATGTCTAGATTTTCTGGTATGGGTTCCGCTAAAACTGATCCTGATTTCTGAGCTGGTTTCTCTTGATTCAACTCCTGTGAAGTCAATTCTAGGATTTTGGCTCTAGATTCCTTGAGACTTCCTTCTAACTCAGTGATTTTTTTACTCCACTTTCTCTTGATTCTTTCTCTAGAATCTTTCCAAGATTTCGTCTTTTTATTGCTAGATTCTCCAATTTCACTACTTCTGGTTACTTTCTCTTGATTAAGCTGTTGATTCTGTAAGAGCGCCTGGGCTCTTGTTATAGCTTGGATAGGCACGTATGTAGGGTTGGATCCATCTGCGTTGTTTACAATACCTATCACGTTGATCGGTGTCACATTTGAAGCATTCACAAGGTTCTTAGGACAATCTTTGATTATGTGCTCTTTGCCACAATTGGCACACAAACCTTGTATGTTATAGTACTGTGACTGTCCTGCTATTGGAGGATGTGGACAATCCTTTATGAAGCGATCTCCTTGGCACCTAAAGAATGGTCCTCTAGGGCCTTGTGGTCTTTGTTGTCTTAATTGGGGCCGCGGATTCGGGTTTGTGTACATCACATTAGCATAGTCGGGCTCCCAACTCGGTTCCACTAGTGGACTATCATAATGATATGTTTCCACGTGTTCTGGTGACTCTGTGTAATAAGCGGGTGGACTATCTACATGAGTGGAGTCAAAACTGTTTGAGTTCGGATCACTCTCTGTGATCAAAGGTGAAGAAGGCACTAAGGCCCTACTTAGGTTCTCTTCTGTAGTAGCGTATTTGACTGAGATGACATTTGCTGGTGGGGGTGGCTGCTGAGCTAAAACAGGTTGAGGTGTTTGTTGCACCTGATAAGGGTAGTTCTGAGGAGGCCTATAGTAATAAGGCTGAGCACTGTATTGGCCTTGATACCTACCTGGCTGTGCATATGCTTGTGGGTAGTTCTGTCTCACTGCCTGTTTGTTGTATGGGCAGTCCTGAGCTGTATGATTCGTGTATCTTCTCTCGATCGTACAGTATTGGCCACTAGGGTTGGCTTGCGGTTGTGTTGCATTGGGACACACATTTGCCATGTGATCACCACCACAGGTGTAACAACACTTGTTTGTTGTTACCCTAGGCATCTGTTTACTAGAAACTCCTAGTTTCTGGGCCACTTTTTCTGCTAGGTCCTCTATTGAGCTAGACAATTTTGTGGATGCTAGAGATGAACAGTCTGAGTCCTTGTAGACTTTTGAGAGTTCCAACTCATCTCCTAAGTTGTCCTCAATGTCTATGAATATTCTTACACATTGCTCTAGCGTTCTGGGTTCTTTGAAGTACACATAGGAGCGTAGTTTAGAGCTCAACAAGCCGTCTAGAAACAATGACACTTGTTTGGCCTGTGAGGGTAGCTCTTGCATAGGACATCTCTCAACATATTGTCTAAACCTACGCCCTGCAAGTCTAACTGTTTCCTCAGGGATCTGTTTGAAACTATGAATCAACGAAGACGTGTCATGTCTGATCCCACTTTTAGAGAATTCAGTGATGAATGACTCTAAAAAGTGATGGATGTCTCTAAATTGCCTTTGTTGCAATGGTTGGAACCAAGTTAAAGCGGTATTCTTTAACGTTAGTCCAAATGCATTATATTGCGTGAACATGTCTTCGACTTGCTCTGCTCTGAGCACTTGCTTAAATTCCGCTACATGGTCATAGGGATCTCCTGTCCCATCAAAGTAATTTTTCATGGATTTTACTTACTGAGTGGGTCTTAATATTCTTGCGTGTTCACGTGGTCTAGGTAGAGGAAAATCATCTGTACCACCTGGCATTCTTTGTCTTTCCACTATGTCCGTGTCTACGGTGGTTCTATCTCTTCCTATGGGATGATTGAAGCTTACTTCCGGTCTTTCTTTGTTCTTTTCTCTTTGCATGCCATGGGCTGAGGATGTTCCAGCCCCTTGTTGGCTCGCGTTTACGTTTGTTTGTGATGGAGGGAATACTAAATCACCTCTCCATGTGTAGGTATTTCTAGCGTGGTCTGGCACCACAAAGACTCTTTCTGAAGTTTCATCTAGGTATACAACCTTTCCATGTGTATCTAGGTCTTTAAATTCGTAGATTATGATGGAGCCTACCTCACTAGGTTGTTCCGTTCTGTACCTCCAAAATGCTTCGTCAGTTTCTTTATTCACAAACAACTCTATGCTTCTGTTATCCTGAGGGGTCCAATCTAGAACTAGTACTCGTGTCAGTACAGATTTCCCTCTAGGTGTTCTAGGTTCTTCTCCTACTGGTTCTTTTCCTTGGGATTTAGCTTTTGTTTCCAACTGAATTACGCCAAACTCATTTGTATTGTTTGGCTGCGTACTTAAGATGTACATCGTTCCTTCCTTGTCTATGTACGCGTCTCTCTCGAATTTCACCACTGGACGTTCCAATCCAATGGGTTGATCAGGGTTGTGCATTTGCACCACTTGTCTTCGCAAACCATCCTCATAGATGCGAGCACCTAAGCGATTGGTTCGGAGAAATTCTAACTGAGTTCTATAGGGTCCTTCGGGTCTTTCTAAATAAGCTACATTTGACCCTCCTTCTGGCCTTTCCGTGCTGAAAGCCATTTCTGATTCACTCGTGTCTAAGCTCTCGTAGGGGTAATTAGTGTTCAATTGTTGAGCCCACGATCGTGCAGTAGTTCCTACACTTGCCTCTGATGATCTAAGGCTTCGTCGGTCTGACTTACCTATATGTTTGCCCGATTTAAGGTTCATGAATTTTCTTCCTCTAACCGTTAGTATTCCTTGTTTCTTACTTTCTTGATTCTTTTTAATTTCCTTTAGATTCTTGTCTCAATGTATGCGTCAGGAATTCGACTTCTGTGGCACTTTGAGTTCTCGTTCCGTCAGACTTATGTTCTTTTCTTTAGGTTTTCATATCACACACCTTTGTCTTTAGTCTTAGACTTGATAAATTAATGTGTTGAACTTGATCGTTCCTATTGTCGTTAATCCACAAAGCTACCGTTTAACCTAAGCTAGAATTGATTGAGGGGGTTGAGTAATCTTCCAACCTCGAGTCAGCTTTTTTGGTTGCTCTGATTGCCCAAGAAGCCGCGCTTCCCAAGCTTTATGCCCTTCACTGCCTTGCCTTGCTTTGATTTGATTGCCCTTGATTGTCCTTGCTAGACCTGGAAAAATCCACTATTAGACCAATTCACAGTGGATGATCAAGCACTTGAATATATACACTTTTAAAAGTCCTTTCCCTTTTGCCCAAAATTTCAATGCCCCCTGGCTTTCTAGTCCCAGCTATGTCAACCTCAAACTAGCTTATCTAAAAATCAATGTATTCTTTATGAACGAGCTATAAAGCTCAAAAAATGGACTTCGGATGAAAAAGATATGACCATTCAGGCTCTCGGGGGTGAAAACTGACAAATAGGTTCTTCTCCAAATATGAGCTAAGGGGTCTCCTATGAGTGCAATGATCCAAAAATTTTCAAAAAATAGCCCCAAAATTGGCCAAAAATTGAAACCCTAAAATTTGCATTTGGGGTGAGCAATTGCGATGGTCTGGGACCGTCGTGATGGTCCAGGCGAACCGTCGCGATGGCGTGTATGCTAACCGTCGCGATGATCTGAAGTGCACAGTCGCGATGGTCTAAATGTGAGCAATCGCGATGGTCGGGGTGAGGCGTCGTGATTGTCCGATTGAGTGAACAATCGCGATGGCGTCAGTCAACGATCAACGTGAACCGTCGTGATGGTCTGAAGTGAACCGTCGCGATGGTCACAGATGCGATGGTGTGAGCCAATCGTGATGGTCTAATTTGACATGTGGCACTATCGAGGCGATGGCATGGGCCAATCGCAATGGTGTGGGGTCGACGGGATCGTCGCGATGGTCCAAGTGAACCGTCACGATGGCTCAAGTGAGCCGTCGCAATGGTGCGAGACCCTCGCGATGGTCCGGCCGAGCCGTCGCGATGGCGTGAGCCAATCGCGATGGTGTGACACAATCGCGATGGTCTGAGCCAATCGCGATGGTCCACCAAAATGCAAATTTCCAAGATGTGTCTGTGGATTCCTATGTGCGCAAGTGTGCTCTACACGCTGTTGTGGTCGCCTACCTCAAATTCCGAACTTTGCAGACCATCGTGATGGTCTGACACAGTCGGCAATTTTTGACAGAGAGTACATTTCTTACCTTTCTGCAGCTTTCCTGGTGCTCTGGAGCTCTGTACCTGCAAGAAAACTCAAAAACACACAAGTACACACAAGCACAAAAGCTCTCTCTCTCTCTTGCACATGCACAAATGAGAGGAAATGAGGAGAATGGGTGGATATGGTGATTTTTCTGATCTTTTTGGAGTTGGAGATGATGATGCGATGATGAAGATGGAGTGTGGGGGAGGTGAAAAACACAAAAAACTAACTAAAAACAACAACAAAAACTGAAATTTTTACCTTCCAACGCCACTTCTTGCTATACTCTTACCATCACACATTCATCCTAGACTCGATCCCCGGCAACGGCGCCAAATTTGGTGTTGCTCTAGCACAATGGTGAGAACCAGGTTAAGAAGCTCCACCTCCTTAATGTCAATCCGTGGAAGAGATAGGAGTGATATGAAGATCATGAATGTGAGATGAAGTGAGAGTGAAGGTGAGAAGCATAGAGATGCACACACACATACACACACACTACGAAGAGACAAGCAAGACACAATGGAAGGTGAGAAATCAACTCTATTGCTCAAGATCTCAATTACAAGCTCAAATTAGCTCTAAGCTCACACTAACCAACCTCAAAAATGAGCTCTCTAGCTCTTTTTATAGATTCTAGACTAGTTTTGACCGATTTCACATCTAATGACTGGCATAGTTAAAAAATAGGTCCTAAGTGCTATTTGAAGGGGTAAACGGTGTCTAAAAATAACCAAAATTGATATGCTCATTCTACCTAAGCTCCTCAAGCTCGAGGACTCCTCGGCTTGCACAAAGTGGAGCTATGGATTACAAAAAGGGTTTTTCTATGTTACATATGTTACAATAGTGATGAAAATCACTGTTGGAGGTTTTTTGAAGAATAGTTATAAAACATAATCTTTGAAAAATTGATTCGACTGGCTCCCTGCTCTGTCTTTACATGCTTCCGCGTCTTCTATGCCTCTGGATGCTGCCAACACATATACACATAAATAGATCACTTCAGATCCATTCCTCTTTATGAACAAAGAGGTATCCGCCTTGCTAGCTTTGAATCCTTGGTCCTGCAAATAAGTCACCAATCTAAAATTCCAAGCTCTTGGAGCTTGCTTCAATCCATACAAAGCTTTCTTTAGTTTGCATACATAGTTAGGATGATGTGCATCCTCATATCTAGGAGGTTGTGCCATATACACTTCCTCAGAAATGCATCCATTCAAGAAAGCATTATTTACATCAAGTTGATAGAGATTCCAATTTCTAGATGCAGCAAGACTAATGAGAACCCTAATTGTAGGCATTTTTGCAACAGGAGAGAAAGTCTCCTCATAATCAATACCATGGGTTTGAGCAAACCCTTTAGCAACTAACCTTGCTTTGTGTCTATTTATACTTTCATCTGGATTCCTCTTGATTTTGTATATCCATCGAGATCCAATTACCTTCATAGATGGCTTGTTAGGTACAAGCTCCCAAGTGTCATTCTCCTTCAAGGCTTCCATTTCTTCATCCATTGCATCTCTCCAAGCTTTCTTGCTTTGTGCTTCTTCGAATGTGGTAGGTTCTTCATTGGTTGAATCCTTTGCAATGTAGATTGAGTGCTTGGTGACCAAAGAAGTATCATAACCAAACCTGTATGGTTTCTTCTTCTCCCTTGAAGACCTTCTAAGTGGTTGATGTGAGCTCTCGGGTCCATATGTAGCATCCTGCATCTTTTCTTTACCTTTATTCTTCCACAGCTTTAGTCTTTCCAAGTCTTCTAGGTCAATCTCCAAATCACTTTCTTCAATCTGCTTTGGCTCCTTTGGTTGAAGTCATGGAAAATCTTCATCCAAGTCATATGGCAGCTTCACTATCCTGTCATCATCAAACCATGATTTGATTTCATAAAAAATTACATCTCTACTCACAGAAAATCCTTTATTGGCTGGATTGTACAATCTATATCCTTTTTGGTTTTGATCATAACCAATGAATACACACTTCTCTACCTTGGGATCCAATTTCCCTCTTACTTGAGAAGGAATGTGAGCATAGGCTAAGCATCCAAAGATTTTACAATGCTCTAGACTAGGTCTTCTTCCATTCCACACTTCATATGGAGTTGTTCCATCTAGTGACTTAGATGGAAGTCTATTTATGAGATATGTGGCTATAGACACAGCCTCTGCCCATAGGTAGTTTGGAAATCCCTTTTCGTTGAGCATGGACCTTGTAGCTTTGATAATGGCTCTGTTCCTCCTCTCAGCTACACCATTGAGTTCGGGTGTATACCTTGTAGTGACTTCCCTTTTAATGCCTCTTTCATGCAAGAAGGCATCAAATTCAGAAGAGAAGTATTCTCCTCCACCATCTGATCTGAGTCTTTTCAAAGTCCTACCTGTTTGGTTTTCAACAAGAGCAATATACTCCTTAAAGCAATTAAACACTTCATCCTTGTGCTTCATGAAAAACAGAATGGTCCACCTGCTACAATCATCTATGAAAGACACATAATATCTTGAGCCTGATATAGATGGTTCCTTACTTGGACCCCACACATCCGTGTGCACTAGATCCAAAGGATTTTGATACATATATCCTTTCTTATTGAATGGTTGTCTATGAGCCTTGCCGAGTTGACAAGCTTCACACTTATAAATCATGTGTTGCCTTGTGATATTAGGCAAACCAAGTACACTTTGGTCCCTGCAAATTTGTTTGAGTGTCCTCTCACCAATGTGAGCAAGCCTTTTGTGCCATATCTCCAACTCTGTTAGAGTTCGAGATCCATAGCTAAACAAAGCTATGTTCTTTGTATCTTCCACTTCAAAAGTGAAGAGCCTTCCTGTCTTTTCTCCTTTGGCAATCCTTCGAAAGCCTTGCCTTGGGTCTTCAACATATGCTCCAAATTGGTTGAATCTAACCTGCAATCCTTTTTCAACAATCTGTCCAACACTTATTAAATTTTTGGTAATTGTAGGGACATACAAGACTTTGCTTAAGAGGTTCATATTCCCATCTGATGTCTTCACATTACCTATCTTCTCCACTGAGTGCTTTGTGTCATCTCCTGTCTGCACTTCTGCTTGTTATGAGGATCTTCCAAATCAAAAAGTAAAGCCACATTTCCTGCTACATGGTTTGAGCATCCCGAATCAATGTAAAATATGTGATCATCATCCTTACCCTTCTTCACTGATAGATTCATAATCAATAATGAATCTTCTTGACTTTGGTCCTCTGCATGGTTATTGTAGTCTCTCCTTCCTCTATGGCCACTTTGATAGTTGTTGTTGTTGTTGTTGTAATTGTTGTTGTAGTAGTAGTTGTTGTAGCCTCCATTGTACCTGCCTCTATTTGATCCATAGCCACATCTATTGAATCCTCTTCCTCTTGAGTTCCTTGGATTCCTGAAACATTCTTCAGTAGTATGGTTAGATAAGCCACATATGTTGCAAGGTTGAGATGATTGGAATCTCCCCCTGCCTTGCTTTCCACCTCTGCGTCTTCCTCTAGCTCTTCCTCTACCTGCAAAGTTTGCTTGGAAAGAGCTACCTTCATCTTCATTCTTCCTATTCTTTGAGTTGTCCTTGACCTTAGCTTTATCAGAGTATAAGGCAGAAGTTTGATTACCTCTTGAGGACTCACCACCTTTGCTAATCTTTGCTTCATGAGTGAAGAGTTGGCCCATGAGTGTGTTGAGGTCGGGTACATGCATATCCATGTATAAATCCATGGTTGTTGTGAATGACTCCCACTTGTCGTCTGCTTTGATTCCATTTATGATTTGTCTAATGATTTTCTCCTCTTCAATTACCTCTCCAATGCTTCCAAGTTGGTCAGAAATCTCCTTCATCTTTGTGAAATAATCAGTCACACTTTGCTTCAGGATTTTCTTCATTGTTGTGAACTCCATCCACAATTGGTTCTTCCTTGCTCGAGTGTTGGAGGAGAAGAAAGAAGCAAGTGCATTCCAGGTCTCTCTTGATGTCTTGCATCCCTTGACATGAGGTAAAAGAAAATCAGAGATTGAGTTTAGAATATAGGACCTTGCGAGTGCATCCTTCCAACACCAATTTGAAAGTCCTTCCACTTCTTCATGTGATGGTTGTCCTTTGTTCCTCATGCTTGGCATTGCTTCATCTCCGGATATGAATCCATATAGATTCCTCCCTTGAAGGTAAGCCTCCATCCTTAGAGACCATGCCGGGTAGTTTTTTCGATCCAATTTTTCAATTGTTGATGGAAATCCATCTCCCATGTTGCTTGACTATGCTCTGATACCACTGTGAAGAGAGATGGTGGATGCAATCCAAAGATGAGTAGGTGCTGCTACAACTAGCTTCACACCAGCCAACTAAGACTTAAGAGTTGATTAGTAGACCTTTTGAGCTTCCTAAATCCACCAAAATATCATCCAAGTACTTTGGAACATGTATCCCAAAAGTTTAAGTCAAGACAGACTAGTTGCGAAATGACTAGCTCCCAAAAACTTGCTATTTTTGGACATACACCTGCTGGAAAAAATGAATAGTGCTCTCAACTTGGTAGGAACTAGATAAATTCCTTTTGGTCATAGCAAATAGACTTAGCAAGCTTCCCAATCCAAGTTAAAACACTTCAAATGATGGACTGAGCGCTAAGAAGAAGATTTATCACTTTTTGGAACATGCCCACCATTCTCGGGGCTTTGTAGAGATAGACCAGTGAGCAGTAAAATGCAGATATCTCCAAACCTCTAAATCCAATGACCACGAAAATTGATATGCAGCAAGAAGACAGTAAGAGCTATTTAACGCACATTAAAACACTGAAGAAGGTTGTGTAGAACTTGAGATATGACCTTCTAAAGTCATTGCTCTGAGTGAGTATAGCAGAGAACAAAACAGAGAAGTAGATAATGATAAATGTATAGATTCACATATGATTAAAACCACATTGGCAATGAATCTTTGCACAATGGGAGTAGAATCATAGAGCTATGGAGTAAGCTCTTCAATCTCTACAAAATGACATGAAGTGGTCACGTACAAGGCTTGCTAATCGCCTCTTCCTTCTTGCTCTTTTTATAGCTATTCTTGGAGGGAGTTTTGAATTCGAATTCGAATGGCTCCACCTAAAAGTGATCCCCAAAGTTAGGAGATATTCCCTCAACTCAAAAATTCATGGTTTTAGGTAGTTAGAGCCACGAGTTTGCTTTTACGTCATGGATGAGGTAAGCCATCCTTTTCCTTTTTTCTTTTTTCAATTACAAGAGATAAAATGTATTTACAAGAGGTGTTAACATGACTACACATGTGACTTACAAATGAGGAAAATATCAAGCATATCAAGCATGTAGGATTGGGTAAAATGCACCAACAATAATAACCATAGGCAACCCTCAAGCCTCATGTTCTTAAACTCGAAGAACATGGTCATGTTCTAAAACTAGAAGAATATGTATCATCTCTATGGTGGGATCCCTACCCAAAATGATTCAAAACACTATTTGGCTTTGCACTTTGATAGTCTGGTCAAAGTACAATGTAGTGAATGAATTATAAGGGTGGATCTAAAAACATCCCTAGCCACTTCACTATTTCTCGATGGTAAAAGTACAAAGTAGTGAATGAATTATAAAGGTGGATCTAAAAACATCCCTAGCCACTTCATTGTTTCTCAATGTATGATATAGACACAAACATATGAAATGGATGGATTCCAATTACTAGTCCATTTCTGGGCATGACTGGTGCATGGACTTAATGGGATTCTTATCCCAATCAAGACTTTGCGAAATCTTAATTCTCTTGAAATTCATTTGGAAAACTTGAAGTTTGGTTGACCCAAACATTGAACTTGGATGTTTGTACAATGGTTTACTCCTAACCAATAGTTACTTGATTTTTTTACCCATCTAGAGGACTACTTTGTCCTCATGGGCTAGAAAATCCTATGTAAACTATAGGAGAGAGTTTTCCATTTACTTTGGGTCAAGTGTACTATAACTTGACCAATTCAAATTTAAAATGGAAGATTGTCCAACTTAGCATACTTTTCTCAAAGACTTTAGCTGAAAGTTCTCATTTGATGAGCAATTCTTGAATTCTTTATTCTAGAGTATACTAGACTCTAGAAAGTCATTAGAGTTATGCTAGAGAAATAGAAGCAAACTCAAATGAATAAGTGAATCTTGGACTTATCTCTTTTGAAGATTTAAAGTGTTCTTGTACAGAACATCTATCTGGAATGTTTAATTTAGTTATCTGGTTCTAATCGGCTAACCCTCGACTTTTGTGAAAAGAATCAAATACCATATCGGAGTCAAATCTAAAAGATTTGGAAAGCAAAAAAAGAAAGAAAGAAAACTCTATACAACCAATTCAAACTTCAAAAATACATAAACTTGCTATGAGTCAAATTCTAGATGACTCCAGACTTGAACTTTTCAAAGATCTATTTTAAAAAGATATTGAAGCATTTTTTTCTGTCTTTAAGAGAAATTAGCTTGATTCTCAAAAAGATTCATAGAGTAAATCGAAAACATCATCCAACCACAAGATAGTAGTGTGGTATCCATCATCAATGTGTCAATCTATTGAGGTTCTATTGACGATTTTTTACTCAAATAATGCTTCACTCGAGACTAAGTTCATGTTGATATTCAATCTTTATGATTGCTTATTGGGAATGCAATTCTTGTGCATTGCATTGAGTCAAAAGATTGAATCTACCGAGTTACATTAGGAACTTGGTGCTTGACTTAGTCAGTCTATTCCTTAGTTGAAAGGATCTTTTCAATGTGAAATTCCTAGTTCTTTAAAACTTTATTAAATATTTTTGAATCAATAATACTTGAAGTGTTCCATAATTCAAATAAGAACAAGTCTTTACCTTATTTGAAAAAGAAGATCTTGGAAGTTACTTAGTTTGTATCTTCTTACATACTTGATCTTGAAGTATCTTGAGATTATACTTTTATCCTCCTTGAATTTAAACTCCTCCTTTGAAGTTTTAATTCCCTTGAGGATCAAATCTAACTTCAAGATCCATTCTAAGACTATAAGATAATTATCATCCCATGATCTGATGTTCCATACCATCTTTCCTTCATCAATCTGAGTATAAAATCTCGTGTCCCATACCACCCTATTTTTTATTCACATTGATGTGTGAGTGAAAGATATCATAAAATCTAAACATATCTTTATAGATTGCCTTCTCACTTCACTTCTTTAAAACAATTTTGAAGTTTTATAACTTCATATTCTAGGTTTCCATTCCTTTTACATGATCATTTCACAATCTCGTGCTTTCCTTTGGGAATCTGAAAACCTTTTGATGGAACACCCATCCTTCTTACCTAGGGTTTTCAAAAGAAAAACCAATTATCATTCCAAGTTCTTGAATTTTTCCAATTCAATTCTGATTGATCATACTTGACCAATTTTGTAGTGATAAGAGTTGTTTACTTCTTGTCTTTAGATTCCTTTCTTTCTAATGCTTCAAGTAGCTACCTCAAGGATTTTTTTTGAATATCTCTATTGCTTAAGTCTAAGCATCTGCTAATGCTTTTGGATTTCACTAAAATCCTTTTAAGGATAGGTAAACTTCTATGTTATACCTTCCACAGACTCCATTACCACCATCACGATTGCACACTACATACTTGGAAAATTTGCTCTGTTCAGACTTGGAATAGCTTACTCATTTCACACTTTCCATTGGATAAATGGAACTTGAGTGAGAAATTCATAAAATATGTTTGATTACCAATACTTGGGCAAACATCAAAGTAGTTCCAATTGCAAGTTCTTGAATAAAAAGTTTCCAAAGTCGATCAATTTTGGTTAACCTTACGATAATAATAAAGACTTTAGCCTTTATTGTTAAGATCTCTAGTACTATCAAAATCGTCTTCGCTTACTTGTAGAAGTTTTAGAGATCTTTCCCTTAACTCAAGTCCAAGCATAATGCAATGCTTTTCAAATTCTAAAACTAAGAATCTCATCAAGATTGATAGACCTCCAGTTGATATCAACCATTGGACTTTAAGTACCACTTCTAGTGGTTTGAGAATACTTGGGAACTAGTTGCTATTAAACTTACTTGAAAGATTCCATTCTCACATCTAGGGAGATTTTTTTTCTTTCAAGGACTTTATATTCCTTCTAAGAAATCAAGTGATACTAAGGAAATGATTCATCTTGGAATTTTTTGCTTTATTGGAATTATATTTAGAAGAAACTCTTCACTTTTGGATGGGACTCAACGCTTTTAAAAATAGTTTGTCCAAAAGATTTCTTTTTAACTAATAAAATAATTAACCATACTATTTCATTTATTGGCTTATCTTTAAGAATTATCCTAATTCCTTAAGATCACTTTGAACAAGGTTTCTTATTAAGCTACAATTAGCTTAAATGAAACAAAGAATAACTCTCTAATCCTCTAAAGGAAGAGTTCTTTTTAAAGCTTCCCCCTTTTCTTAAGACTTTGCATCCCTACCAGAGATGTAGTCATGGAACCTAGCATCCATCTATTGAATAGTTCAATTGATGCTAATGTTTAATTACTTCTCTGATTTTCATCACTCCTTAGGATGAAATCAAAGTGAGAACTTCAAAAAATCTATGGTTTTTACAAATTTGGAACATCTCAACTATCTTTTGAAGTTTAAAAGTTCAATTAGTTTAAGTTCCATTGATTTTATTTGATTGATATCATATCTTAGGATAGAATCAAATAAAAGCATTCCAAATCATCTTACTTGAATGCGTGAATTTTTACATCCAGCCTTGTTGTTAGGATTCTCTAAGTGTTTCATAGACTTAGAGTCATCATGAAATTTCCAAGTAGCCCTATTTTCTTACCATTCAAGTGAGCAAGAAAATTGAATGCTTGACTTTCAGTGAGCATACTTTTCCTAAGCAAGACCCCTAATATGTGATACCTAAGTATTACATTCGGGAAAAAGTGAACTAGGTACTTGAGTTGCATAGCAGCTAAGAGCTTTGCAACTAACTAGTTTGTGATTTTCCCTAATTGTCTAACTCAAGTAAGGAAAAGTAACTAATGATTAGGAAAGTACATTTGTTCAACTACTTAGCAAAAAATCAGCAAAAAACCATGTTTCGTCATATGCCAATGATGTTCTTGCATGCAAATGCATGTAAGTGCATTCATGTGTTTGCATGTTTTTTGCTTTTCATGCACTAAACCTAAATCAAGCAGTTCTTGAGCTTAGTATGCATGCATCCAAGCATCCATGCA
Organism: Ceratopteris richardii; assembly: GCA_020310875.1. Classification (NCBI taxonomy): domain Eukaryota; kingdom Viridiplantae; phylum Streptophyta; class Polypodiopsida; order Polypodiales; family Pteridaceae; genus Ceratopteris; species Ceratopteris richardii. The sequence continues at coordinate 93,015,610 of CM035435.1, read as the reverse complement.
AAAAAAATCTACTTGCTACCTTTCAAAAATATATGAACATTCATGTGCACAAACTTGAGTGCATCTTTGTTGGCATCAGTAAGGGCACCTCAAGACAAGGGAGCTGACATAAGGAATAAGAGCAAAGAGAAGGGCCAAGCAGGCAAAGCAGTCAAAGAAGATCTGGCAAGTAGGCCATTCAATTTTTCCGATCTAATCCCTATTTAACAGTGATTTTCATCACTACATGAACCTTGTAAATATCGTTTTTGGTAGATTCAACTCCATTTTGTTCAATTCAAGGAGTCTTCGAGCTTAAGGATTATTATAAGTATTTGTGTACTAATTTTCATACTTTTTAGAGCTCATTTTGAGCCTCCAAAATAGCCTAGGAACCTAATTTTTAACTAGGCAGGACACTAGGTCTGGACAGTGCCACTAGTTAGTCAAAAAGTATAAAAGGAGCTAGAGAGCTCATTTTTGAGAAGAAAAAATTGTAATTTGAACTAAAAGAGCTCTTGTAATTGTGTTGTGATCTTAATCAAAGCGTCCATTGTCTCACTCTTTGTTCTTACGTGGGTGTGTGTGTGTATGTGTGTGCATGCTTGTGTGCTTCTCCATCACCACTTGTGTACATCACTTGCTCGAGGTCTTCATACCATCATCATGTCTTCCCAGATTGACATTAAAGGAGGTGCTACTCACCACTGAGCTACACCAAATTTTGGTGTCATTGCCAGGGATGGAGCTTTGAGGATGAGCGTGGAAGAGTAGGTAAGCATCTCTTTTACTTGTTTTTACCTTCCTCTTCACTTTTACACACCATATCCATCCATCATCATCATCATCTTCACCATCGCAACCATATACCCCCATCTCCATTCATTTCTTCATTTCCACTTGAGAGTGAGAGCGAGAGAGAGCTATGTGCACCTTTGTTTTTTGTGTTTTCGTGAGTGTTCTTGCTGGTAAAAGCTTCCCTTGTAGCTGCAGGAGCTCCCACATGTGAGAAAATTGTTTGTGCAAGTCCGGAGGCATTGATCTGATTGATAGAAAAATTTGACTATTGGTAAAACTAAGTGCACCACCACAAGGCACATGACGAGCACATTCCAAATCACTAATCACAATTAAAAAATTCCTTAATTTCATGTCAATTGCGACCAATAGACCCTCTCAATCATGACCGATAGACCTTGTCAATCGCAACCAACAGACCTGTAAGGAATTGAACTCACAACCTCTTGGTTAGGAATGTGATGGGCTAACCACTTGCCCCAAAAGCCATGGTTGAGGATTACTTCCTAATCCTCTCTCTTAGAGTGTAGTTCAACCATCTCCTATCTGGATTATGTTACATTCTTCCCCCCTTGGTCGATCATTGTCCTCAATGATCTACTCTTGTATCCCTCTAGCCTCGGTGATCAGTCTCTTGAACTCCCTAGGTGCCCTTGAATTGATGTCCCTCAACCTCGCACAGTTTCTTGAACCTTGTTCGCAACCTTGGTCTCTTGAACCCTTGCTCTCAACCTTGGTGTCTTGAACCTTCTTGTTTGCAACCTTGGTGTCTCGAGCCCTTGTTCTCAACCTCAGTCTTGAACCTTGTTCTCACCCATGCTTGGTATCTTGAACACTCAATCAAGTGCCACCCAAGGATTTTCAAGGAATTCACACTTCCAAGCTAGCTCATTGGAAAGTTCGTTCCGAGAGCTTTCCAACGGTATATTACATGCCTCAATCCGACCTACGGATTGAGAGATACACCCCAATCATTGTAAGGTGCATCCTTGAAATCGACGCGCGCCTTCCACAATTCCTACCCTTTCACATGATAGAGTGCCCAAGCGCCTTTTTTAGAGGCCATTGGGTCATTCCACCCTTCCCAAGCCTACTTCCTAGGCTCTGATACCAATGTAAGGAATTGAACTCACAACCTCTTGGTTAGGAATGTGATGGGCTAACCACTTGCCCCAAAAGCCATGGTTGAGGATTACTTCCTAATCCTCTCTCTTAGAGTGTAGTTCAACCATCTCCTATCTGGATTATGTTACAAGACCCTATCAATGGTGATCGACAGACCACGATGGATTGCCACGTAGGACACCATCAATCAGGATTGACACTGTCAATCATGATCGACTGAAACTTCACGATTTACACAAAAAAATGCATGTCCACATGTCCATCGCGATGGACACACATCCATGATTGACTGAAATCACATTGAAAATTGTGGAAAAAGTGTCAATCGTGATTGAGAGCCCTCACGATTGACTCAGTCGATCGCGATTGAGAGCCCTCATGGTCGATTCTATCGATCGCGATTGAAACCATCAATCGCGATTGACACATCGATCACGACTAACAGACCACGTCGGACACCTGTGTCAATCACGATTGACAGCCCTGTCGATCATGATTGACAGCCCTGTCGATTGCGATTGAGAGCCCTGTCGATCACGATTGATAGCCCTATCGATAGTGATTGACATCCATTTTCGACAAATTTTTAGGGATTTTTTATTTCAAACTTTGGGGTAATTGTGGGCATAAATATCAAGTAGTTAGTGCATTGTGAGGCCCCTACACAAGTAAAGTGAGAAATCTAGTTTGCCTATTAGCCTGTTTTAACTCTATTTTAACCCTAGAACACTGAACGGTCATAACTTCCTCATATGAAATCCGTTCGGAGTGATCTTTGGGGAGTTATAGATAGGGTATTTTGAAGTTGACCATACCCAGGGGGAAGAAGAATGAGGGATATCTAGGATTTTTTTTCATAGAGACAAAAGGCAATTGGGTCTGTAAATTACATGAATGAAAATGGTTTGTTATGTCATTTGAATTTAATCTTGAGCTAACTTTGGGACTTTTACAGGACCATTCAGAACATCAAAGAGCTTCCAGAGCACTAGCATACTCCGAGCTTGAGAATGGGGTTCTTGAGCACCCAAGAGCAAGGGATAAGCAAGTGAGGTTGAATCATTCTCAAGTCCCTTTGTCAATTCCTAGCTTAGGCTAAGTGCGAGTCGTGCTAGAAATAAGATAGGGTGACGATAGGCATCTGTCAAGTTGAAGATTCTTAAATACTCAAGTTCAAGCAGGAATTAAATCTCTCTGTGATGGATAACTTTAAAGGAATGAATTTAACGTTGTACGATGAACTTAAAGTGCGGAAACTTCCTGATGATGTGATCTCAGATAAGATCATAAACACAATAACCAACTAAAAAAGAACCAAGTGGCTGATATAAAGTGATCTGCAATGAGGTTGTACTTGGGGTAAAATTGGGGCTGTTCAATTAGGCATATGAACCTTAGATCCGGATGACATCTAAGGAGAGATAGACAAAGCCTTAGGTCTTTAAAGGCTAGTGTCAATCACACTGCCAGGTCTTGGGCCCAACAGTTGAGCAATTACCTACACTATCCTAGCTCTGAAACTAGCGAATCAGAGATGTCTTATCGTATGGAGAGACCCACAGGAAGTTCAAGTGTGGCTTACTTGGAAAAACCTGAAGGCCCTTACAAAATGCAACTAGAATACATTAGGACCAACTGATTAGGTGCTCGCATCTATGAGGATGGTCTTAGAAGGTCCATTGTGCAAATTAAAAACCTAGATCAACCCATTGGACTAGAACATCCAGTGGTCAAGTTCGAAAATGGTGCATACTTAGATAAGGAAGGAACAATGTACGTAGTCACAAACCAACCGGATAGAACAGATGAATTTGGTCATGTGATTCCAGAGACAGACATGGGTGACATAGATCAAGGGAACTTAGGAAGAGAGCCCAAAACTCCCCGAGGCAAATCAGTTCTTACTAGAATCATCACTCCAGAATCGGTTCCCCAAGACAATAAGAGCATAGATCTACTCTTAAACCGAGAGACTGACAAGGCTTTTTGGAGGTATAGGACTGACCTGCCTAATGAAATAGGAATGCTCGCAATCTATGAGTTTAAAGATCTTACATTGAGGATAATCTAGGAGAAGAATTGGAGCTTTCAAAAATCTACAGAGATTCAGATAGCTCTACTCGCCTCAGTTCAAATCCATCCACATCTATTGAAGAACTTGCCGAAAATGTAGCTTAGAAGTTAGGAGTCTCAAGCAAACAGATACCAAGGTTTGCCCCAGTGAAAAGATGCTATACTTGTGGAGGCGACCATATGGCAAATGTATGTCCCATTATGGCTCAACCCCAAGTGAACCCTAGCAGCCAATACTGCACCATAGAGCAAAGATACACTAACCAATCGGCACAAGACTGTCCCTATAACAAACAAATTGTCAGACAAAATTATCCTCAACCATATCCACAACAGGGAAGATACCAGAACCAATACCCACCACAGCAATATGGCAGACCATCACAAACCCTACCAAACCCAACAAAGGCCTCAACCTGTTTTAGCTCAACAACCTCCAACTCCAGCCAATGTGATTCTAATGAAGTACGCAACTGTGGAAGAGAATCTGAATAGAACCATAGTGCCAGTAACACCATTGCTTTCAAATTGTGACCCAAGTGATCATAGTTTTAACTCTACTCACATTGATAGCCCAAAGGCTTACTACATGCAATCACCTAAGCATAATGAGTCCTATTATTATGAAGACCGGAGTGAACCTAGTTGGGAGCCAGGGTATGTAAATGTCATGTATGCAAATCTTAACCCTATACCTCAACCTAGGTAGGTAAGACCCCCATTTCCTAGAGGACCATGCTATCCATGTCAGGGAGATCACCTCATTTGTGATTGCCCTATACCTGCACCTACACAACCAGAGTCTGTGACAATTCAGGGTTTTTGTCCCGATTGTGGGAAAGAGCATCTCTTACAAGATTGTCCTAAGAACCCCAACGATATGCCGAAAATCACTCCTATTAATGTTATTGGGTTAGTACTAGACCCTATAGGAAGTGTAACTTCCACTGCACTAATGCAAGTGGTCACTAGAGCTGAAGCTTTGCAGCAAAACCTAGGTTCAGGCCAAGAAAAGAGTTCCAAGGTTAGTGAGATTGAGAGCATAACGAAGAAGAGGACCAGAGCTTGGAAGGATAGTCGAGAGAGAATGAAAATGCAATGGGCAAAGAAGATGAGTGAACTCGAAGAAAGTCTAAGAGAAACGAAAGCCAAGATAATTGAAATCACATCTCAAACTCACTCTCATACTACTCCACACCCACCATTCCCATCTCCATCCAATCCACCACCTTCCAACCCACCTCACATAATCCCACCACCCCCTAGAGTAGGATCAATCTTAGCAGATCCCACTCTCGAGGATCTAGACATGATGCTTAAGGCATATCAGGCTAGAATCCAAGAAGGGCCAAACGTAACGGATCATGAAAAGTGTTACCCTAGAGCGGAACTAGAGCTCGAGCGAACTAAAATTTGTGCAAAGATGGTGGAATTGACTCAAACCATGTTTGAAGCCAGTCGCCTCTTTAACTTCTCTATTTCAGCTAAGACACAGTTGCACTTTGATGGATTGTTAGAAAGATTGGAGAGGCTAATTGCAAAATCAGAAAAGGACCCCGCCTCCCAAGGTAAGGACAAGGCAAGTGAAAGAATAAGCCTTCTTGCCTAGGAAGCTTATGTGCCTAATTCCATAAAACCAGATGCATCTTCTTCTATGAATCGGTATTCATCAGACTCCTCCCATTGAACTTGTGGATGACGTGCATGATCAATTCCCACAAGACATTCCTTCCATTTATGGAGAGCAAGAGAGTACCCAATCTCAGGAGAGATTAGACTTCGCGTCTAATTCCTTACAGGAACTACCCCATTTCACAGGCCCATGGGAATCTAAGTCTAATTCTATGAGATCACCCACGGTCATGGTAAGAAATGAAGACTCTGTCATACATAGGAACACAAAGGTAGTGAAAAACACTAAAGTGTAGTGCAATCTCACTCTAAAAGAGTTACTCAAGATTAAGCCAAAATTATGGAAACATGTAGCCAATCAAGTGCCAGAACTAGCAAAACCTTGTTCTTAGGTAGGATCTCATAGAACAGTGCCAGAGATACCCTTGGACAAGATAAGAGACATGAGCAAAGGAGAAGAAGAAAACACCTACCTTCCCATCACTCATCAAGGATACACAAACAAGGCTATTTTGGACTCAGGTGTAGGAGTTGCAATTGCTACCACTTCCCTATGGAAGTGTTGGGGTAAGCCAGCACTCAGGCCAAGAAGAATGAAATTGCAGATGGCCGATGGTCACATAGAAAGACCTTTAGGACTGCTAGCAAGTGGTACAAGATTGGGGAACCAATTCTTTGTATTTGCAACACTTAGGTGTTACAACCAAAGTCAATCTCAAAGATTACTCTGATAGAGACATACCCCCTATTCAATGGAATCTCATCCATAGAGCTAAAGATGATACTGAGTCGGTTCATTCCATAGGATCAGGATCCTCATGGATGCATGAAGACACTCACCTGTGGATGTGTAAAGTAGCAGTAGAAGAAGAAATAGCCAGAGAGGTAGGTGCGAAGGAAACTCATAGATCAGTTAAAGACCCAGCCTATGCAGTTGTAGTTTTCCCAGACAAAGAATTTGAACCTCATGTTTGGGCAGAAATTCTAGCAACAATGGATGTAGCCATCAATGAAGAACAATGGACATCCCACTGTGACGAGGATGGCTACAACATTTCAATCTTCATCATAGAGCCAATAATGTGTGATTCGGTTATAGACGAATGTGAACCAAGCACTGATGCATTCGAGGATGCAAGTGACTCCGATCTAGAGTCAATTATCATGGACCCCCCTTTTGCATCAGATGAGGAATATTTCTACGATATAGAAGTTCACCCTTAGAGACATGAAGAGTTTACAAATGATGTGAGGTTAACCACACAAGTGACCACCAAGAATGAAGGCAAGAAAAGGAAGAAGAAAGAAGCCACAACAGAGGGGGACAAATCCTTGTTTGAGGTCCCTAAAAATTTTAATAAGTATGAGATAGAAGATAGGAGAGTCATGATAAATGCCTATACATTATGCACAAGAAGGAGAGGCCTATGATAACTAGGAAACCACCAAGAAAGTTGTTCAACCATAGAAGAGGAAGAAGAAAGATGCACCTACATAGGACATGACCCGACTGAGGATGAAGAGGAAGAGTTGGTAGCCTTGCTAAGGGAATATAGAGATGTTTTTTCATGGTGCTACAAAGACTTAAAAGGTGTAGACCCTGACATATGCTCACATACGATTCCTATGACCCCAGTTGACAAACTCTCTAAACAGAAGCCATACACATATAACGATAACTATGCTGCCAAGATCAAGGAAGAGATAGATCATTTGGTTGAAGCTGGATTCATCTATGAAATTGAGCACACTGAGTGGGTATCCCCCATGGTAGTGGTACCCAAAAAAATGGAAAGTTACGTGTATGCATTAACTTGAAGAAAGTTAACGCAACCACTATTAGAGATAGTTATCCACTTCCTATGACTGAGCATCTACTAGAAAGAGTAGCAAGCAAGGAAGTGTACAACTTCCTTGATGGATTTTCTGGCTACAATCAGGTAGCCATTGCTCTAGAAGATCAGCATAAGACGACTTTGCCATAGAGTGGGGCATATTTGCTTTTTGAGTAATGCCATTTGGTCTCACCAATGCACCCGCTACCTTTCAAAGGCTGATGTGTCATGTATTTTAAAAATTCCTGAGGAAGAATTTAGAAGTCTATGTTGATGATGTTTGTGCTCATTCCAACATGAGATAAACCCAAATCCTTGAGCTGAGAGCTATCTTTGACAGATGTAGAGAATATCAAGCCTGCTTGAACCCAGAAAAGTGTGTTTTCATGGTCAAAAAAGGCAAGATTCTAGGACACATAGTGTTAAAGAACAGCATATCTACGGATGAGGAAAATGTGAGAGCTATTGTAGAGCTACCTAGGCCCGAAAATGTCAAGGAAGTACAAGCTTTCATGGGGCATTGTGGCTATTATCACGAATTCATTCATATGTATGCGGTCATTGCAAAGCCTCTGTACTCCCTTTTGAACTAACTTTGAGTGGATGGAAGAATGTGAGAACTCCTTCAATGAGCTTAAATGATGATTATGTTCAACACCAATCTTGACCACACCAGATTGGAACAAACCCTTCCATGTTCACGTGGATGCATCCAATTATGCTATTGGGTGTGTACTTGCACAACCTACCGGTGAAGGTAATATGGATCTTCAAATTGCCTATGCTAGTAGACAGTTGAATGCAATTGAACGAAACTATACCACCACCGAACAAGAAGGATTAGGCATGGTGTATGCCGTTAAAAAGTTTAGACACTATTTTCTTGCAAATAAGTTTAATTTTTTTATTGATCGTCAAGCTTTATTGTACTTGGTAAACAAGCCGTACAATATAGGTAGATTAGTAAGATGGTTCCTCTTACTAATGGAATATCTTTGAGGTAGTGGTGAGGAAAGGAAAGACTCACTTGAGAGCATATCATCTCTCAAGGCTCACATCCAGAGAGGCCCCACAAGGAGTATCCGATGATCTCCCTTATGCTTACTTGTTCAATTTGGAAGTTGTACCACAGTGGGCCAAGACATTAGTGTAGTATTGACATATGGGCCTAAACACCTAGTGATAAACACTCAAGATAAGGAGGTAGTAAAAGTCCAACGGTACAATATCATGGCAGGGAGTATGTACAAGCATACAGATCAAGGAATATTATCTTGTTGTGTGGAAGAGGAGGAGTACAGGAAATGGTCGCAATTAGCACGTGTGCGTGCATTAGAGCAACACTACTCGAGGCAAATAACTTTACAGACACTAAGGAGACTCGGAGTGCACTGGCCGACTATGGAAGTAGATGTCCATAAGTTGTGTAAGGAATGCCCAGTCCATCATATTAGACCACCTGTGGAGCACGCTACATTGTACCAAGTGTCTCTACTACCAAATTGGAGTGAACCATTGGTAGCCTTCTTGAGGACAAAAACATTCCCTCAAGATATGACCCTGACTAGGCAAAGAAGTTTAGAACAAGAAGACCTAGATTACGCACTCATTGGTGATAATCTATACAAGCGTCGAAAAGAATTATATATGAGACTATGTGTCCATGAGAGTGAATATCTTAAGATCTTGGAAACTGCTCACCAAGGTGTAACAAGAGGACACTTTGGACCAGAATGTGTGATTAAGCCAGTCCTATTTACAGGCTTGTGGTGGCCAACCCTTCAGATGGATGCACATACCTATGTGAAGCAGTGTGACATTTTTCAGCAAACTCAATATCCCATACATAAAGATGAGATACCATTGAAACCTATGATGGGTGGATGCGCATTCTCTAAGTGGGGAATAGACTTTGTAGGTCCTATAAACCCTCCAGCTAAGAGTTCACATGCTGAATACATCATTGTGGCCACATACTATCTAACAAAGTGGGTAGAAGTGAAAGCCACAACAAAGAACAATGCTCAAACAACAACTAGTTTTTTATTTGAGAACATGTTCACTAGATATGGGCTACCGATAGAGCTAGTAAGTGAGAGAGGCACTCACTTCTTGAATGAAGTCATTGAAAATCTTCTCCAAGATTTCTTGGTGATACACAAGAAGTCTGCCTCCTATCATCCACAATCTAATGGCCAAGCCGAAAGCACCAATAAAATTCTATGCAATGTGCCGACCAAATTAGTAAATAATAAACGCTCTGATTGGGACAAATAGCTACACCATGTTGTTTGGGCATATAGAGTTGCCTATAAAATGGTACTCCAAGCCACACCCTTTTAGATGGTATTTGGCCAAAATGCAGTGCTATCATTGGACTTCTTCATACCTACATTGAAAGTAGCACAAGAGCATGAGTGGATAGGGATGAACTCTCTTCAAGGATCTTTGATCTTGAATGGCTAGGTGAAATGAGACTGAGAGCTTTCGTAGACATTTGGTGTCTCCGCCATCAATGAAAATGTGGGTATGGAAAGGTGAGCATCATGTTGCTGATAAACTAGAGTCATCGGCTAAGCATCATGCTAGTGATCGATGAGAGGACACTAATGAGAAGTCTTTCAAAGATTCATATACGAAAGTAAGGTCTATCTTGATTCCCAAGAAGTCAATGAAGGCCGACCCCCAATCAAGACAAATTTGGGATCCTAAGGCTTGCTTGTAGACTCAAATAGCCATACACAAACCACGCACTATGAATCATTATTCACACACTCAAACAGCTGATATCCATAATTGTCTGGCACACACAGTCACATATCCATCCACATGCATGAGCAAGATCACTGGTTAATGGGTCCCTAAAAAGCCTCATTTTCAAGTAGACACTCTTGTAGAGTCTTCTAAAGTCCCCAAGTAATCAAAATGTAAAGCCATACATTATGTTTGGCAACTCAAATCTTGTAATAAACCCCCTGACCCTACTGTGTAAACCCACCCCACATACTAACCATATCCATACTCCATTACACCACTCCAAGTAGCACCTAGGAACCCGTCATCCACTAACCACACTTCACACTCATGATCACACTCGCACTAACTAACCCGCTAACCACATCACAATTCATCAGGTTATTGTTGTAACGAGGACAGAGGGTCACTTTGTGTCCATTGCAATGTTAACATTCATTTATATATTCTCATAGAATCGGCGGCCGATTTCCTGAACATGGCAGAGACTGCGGGAACAAGATCCTAGGCAGGCACTGGTTCTCAAATAGTGGACCTTGAAAATATCTCTATTCAGGAGGAGTTGAAGAAATGACCACAGGAGCTAAAAGCAGTACATGTCATACCCATTCAAAATCCTCTCCAGGGGCACACATCACCAGTGAGCAAGAACTCCCATTGGTTCAGTGAAGTCGTAGGACCCCTTGGGGATGGCACCTATTTATGGGAGGCTGAGATAGAGTTTAACGGATGATGGGGTCGGTACCATTTCTTTACACGAGAGTTCAAAAAGCTTCAGAACAGTGAAGGATTGTGACCTATATGAAAGAAGGCCGGATTGGATGGCTACTTCCATGCTAAGCTACCAAAGCCTGACTTCCTGAGGTGTTCATACCTAGTTAGCACACTCACTCCCAACAAAGATAAGAAGGGGACGAGCACCTTTGTACTTCCTTCTCTTACACGAGGAAATGAATTGAAGCATTTTAAATTAACCAACAATTTGGTAAGGGAAGCTCTAGAAATGAGAGGTATGCACATCCATACTGAGAAGGAGACAATGATCCGGGACAATATCAAGAACAGGAACCTAACTAAGCTAAAGGACATGGTGGCACTGAACCCAACTATTGCCATCCACCTCCAAATGTGCATGGAGCACTTCGCATTCCCTACCCAAGAAAGATTTACAATGCCACCCAAGAAGATTTTGTTTAGTTTATACTTGATAGACACCTTGAACCTGACAATCAATATGCCACATTGGATTATAGACAAGATCCATCTTGCACATCAACACTGATACAAGAAACAGAAGTCTGTGCTCTATGGATGTTGTGCACTTACTAGAATTGTATATCGATGCCTGGCATATGATGTGCCAATTCGAAGGGCACTCTTCTGGACTAGGATGCAGGACTTTCAACGAAGAGTATCAGCCATAGGGCCCCCATCAAAGAAACTGAGAGGAGCTGTTCAGATGCCATGTGTAGAGGCTCAAGGTGCTACAGTGACACCAGACATGACTCAACCACCCCAAAGGCGAGTACAACCCTTCACCATCAGATTACCAAGGCACAGTGAAGAAGGGCCGAATCTGATCTTCCCACCGATCCCCACAGATTTAGAGTTTCCTCACGACTTCACACTTGAGGATTTAAGTGATGAGGAAGTAGCCAGGATAATCAATGCAACTAACTTAGAAATCAAAACAGCACAGTTAAGTTGGCAACAAACGGTCATGGATCAGCCTGACCAAACTCAACCAGTGGTAGTCAAAGTAGAGGAAGATGAGGAGGAGACTGAAGAAGAGGAACAAGATGAGGAGCAAGAAGGACCATCTGATGAAGAGGGGCATGAATATGAGCAACACATTATACCAGAACTCGTGTGAGCCTCAGCATACACAAATAAAATAAAAAGATTGTATGATACTATGAACTTGGTTCAGGAACAACATAGACTATCGTTGGCAAGGAAGGCCTTAATGAACCAGATACTTGAAGAAGAAGGTGTGGATGATCAATTCAGAGCTTCCCTTGACATGCTCCCAGATGCATTTGGGGTGCCAGAAACTGTGCACACTGCCCTCACCCACTCTCAAAGATTTGAGCAAAGACATGGGAGACACCCTCCAAGATCAGGGAAGCACATACATATTATAGTATCAGAACCACATGGCACCACCTCCACAACCACCGACACAACACACTCCATCCAACACACTGAAGAATCCCATGCATCAAGTGCACCCCCATCACCATCCCTACCAGGCTCCCCTCCAACTCCACCCACCTCACCTCATACCACTACTGTCGCCACTACTGTCACTGCCACGATCTCCACCTCCCTTAGTGAAGCACACAATGTGAGTCAACCGTCACAACTCTCATAGTCTGACACCATTACTGTTGTGACTGCCACCACGAGCAATATAACTATATCCATGGTTATCGGAAATCCAGTTCCTCCTGTCACATTTCTAGGTGGCCCACATGCACAATTAAACACACCGGTGTACAGCTTCACTACCATCACCGCACCTACCATTCCCATGTATATGGTAACTCCTACGACTGCATCCATGCACGACCACATGGACATATCACCCACATCTGCACCTCTCCCTCCCCCCATATTCCCAGAGTCTCCCATTCCCCCACCACCCACTTCACCATTCTCAAGCACAACATCCACCATCCCTTTCCCTTTTCCCTACTGCCCTGCATTCCAAACCTTCCCGGAACCCACCCCTGTAAATAGTATGTTCAACATTTTATATCAATGCTTTTCTCAGTTACATCAGAATTATCTGCATTTAGATGCTCAACATATGAACATGTTCAGAGTCCATGAGACACTACAAGAACGACTCACAAACATGGAGAAGGGCAAGCGGCTACTACAAAAGAATTATGATACCCTGTAGAGACAATATGAGGAATTAGAGGCCAACCCGCCCCCACCAGATTCATAGGCACACTTACACCTCGCGGAAATGCTACACGTCCAACAAGCGAACAATCTCAAAACCCGCTGTAACCTTGTATTGCTAAGGAAACACATGTTAGTAGCACTAGAAGAAAATAAAAGTCTACAAAGATAGAATGAAGAAAATCTAGAAGCGGCTATGGAAGGATCACTAAAAGAGATCGACCCAGAGCAGTTCAAAGCCATCCCATTAGCCAACATGCAGATCATATTGGACACCCATGCTGACCTCCTAAAGGCATGTGATGCCCTAGAAAATGAGTGTGATGACTTATGAAAGCAATTGGCCAATCAACAAGAGGAATTGAAAGAAGCAGCACCTACAGACGTCACATATGAAGAGGTGATAGAATTAAAAGCACAATTGATAGCATTGCAAAGTAAGCTTCTCCAATATGAACATCAACCTTCTCCCCTCGTGGAGCCAGAGCCTGAAGAACTAGTTCTAATTGAAGTAGAGGAGACATTTGAGGACCCTTATGAACTGATGCCTGCACCTGGAGGCAAACAAACAAAGGAAAGAATTGATACATTTGAGATTGAAGCTCCAGAATGGCTATAAAGGCTAGAAAAGGTAGGCCCAACTCATGATGATAGAGTAGTAGTGCAAATACAGTCCATGTCTCGTCTGGAAGAAGTCATCATCAAATCGGACTACTTCAAGAACCTATCTCATCATCCATGGATTGGTGCTTCCGATGATTTGTATGTACCATTTTGTGTATTATTAGCAGATTATAATGCGAAGATCAACACCGTACCACGAAAGAGCCAACCTCCGCTACCCAATTTGCCCCAGATGACATTCTTGAGAGCATTATGTAGGGCAACATCTTTCAACCTACATGGAGAATACGATTACTAAAAGCCTATCCCAAAATGGTGTGCACATGGAACAACATGCCCTTGTACATTAAGTATAACCCCTACTATTGTCTTGTTTTTTGATGAAGATCATAGCCGGAGTTCACTAAAAGAGTGAAGAAAGTCAAAGGATGTGACAAATGGTTGAAATATGTATATTTGGCACCACCGAATGGCCCACCAATGGTAGCATATATGATTTCAACCATTCGACATTGGGGCATTAGGTTCAAGAATGTACTAGACGTCATGGCACAGATGTGCCTCAAAATATTCGAACTTATGCTTGTCACATTCCGGACCTTCAAAAATGTTAAAGAATCTCACCTCTCGACACTAGGCTTCAATGAAGGCAACCTCGACCTAGTCTATGATATGAGCACCACACCATCCGTCAATATTGTATATGTGTGGCAGGATCGTATCAAATATCTCCGAGCATGCTTCAAACAAACATTTCAAGGAATTTTTATCACAAGGTTCTGGGAGTATCACTCAGAAATATTCATACCCAGACCCTCTCATCTACTACACTTATTTGTAGTGGAGCAGGCCCTACACTCAGACAAGTTGTGCATGCCACATCTGGAGGTACCCGGGCCTGTCGATTAGGATGCCTTACTCACAGATTTAGCTAGAGGATTGAGGCTAGAAGAGCATCACTTGGCCACAGATGTCGTCGAATACTACATCAAATGGTCATCTCAGGAAGGGTCTATCAGAGACGATAAACATGAGAGAGGAGGGACTGTTGGCAGCATTCAGGGCATCTCAAGACAAGGGAGCCGACATAAGGAATCAGAGCAAAGAGAAGGGCCAATCAGTCAAAGAAGATCTGGCAAGTAGGCCATTCAATTTTTCCAACCTAATCCCTCTTTAACAGTGATTTTCATCACTACATAAACCTTGTAAATGCCATTTTTGGTAGATTTGACTCCGCTTTGTTCAAGTCGAGGAGTCCTTGAGCTTGAGGAGTATTAGAAGTATTTATGTACCAATTTTCATAATTTTTAGAGCTCATTTGAGCCTCCAAAATAGCCTAGGAACCTAATTTTTAACCAAGCCAGACACTAGGTCTGGATAGGGCCACTAGCTAGTCAAAAACTATAAAAGGAGCTAGAGAGCTCATTTTTGAAAAGAACAAATTGTAATTTGAACTAAAAGAGCTCTTGTAATTGTGTTGTGATCTTAATCAAAGCTTCCATTGTCTCATTCTTTGTTCTTACCTGGGTGCACATGTGTGCGTATGTGTGTGCATGTTTGTGTGCTTCTCCATCACCACTTGTGCACATCACTTGCTTGAGGTCTTCATACCATCCTCATGTCTTCCTCGATTGACATTAAAGGAGGTGGTACTCACCACTGAGCTACAATCTTATACATTTTTCAAGCAAGAAGGAAGTTTATGTGCATAAAACAATCTTTTAAAAGGACAAAACCACCAACATTCTTTCATTCTCATGCGGTGATATATAGATGCATGCTTGTGCTTAATGAGTGTTTCAATACGTTTATGCTCTTTCATTTAGCTTTCATTAATTTGCATCAATATTATAAAAAAGAAAGTTTTCCACCATACTTCAATGATAATAAATGCATCCTATATGAAAGCATAGAGCAAAAGCAAATATTGAAACCAATCATTAACTTGGAAAATACTTATCTCCCAATTAAGCTACGTACTTCCATTGATCCTTAGGAAGAGCCATTCTCCATCCTTTGGTCCAAAAGAAAAAACTACTTACTCCTTGAAGACCATTGCTTCCTTTTGTCCTCTTCTTTGAAGAAATGAAACCTTCCTTGGAACCAAAAAGGTCTCGGGATCAGGTCTCCTTCTTTATAGGTGCATTGTCAACAATAAACAATGGTTTTTTGTTTCCTAAAAAATTTTCATATTGTAAAACATATTGTCAAATAAAGATTGAAGCAGTCATCTTGGTTTTGATGATGCTTCCTCGCTGAAATAGCTTGAGTTTGATCGTGGTTGGACACTTCCTATAGTGATAGTCCATTTTAGTACTGCTTTTTCTTCTCATGATCACACATGGGTCCGCGGGGCGAGAGGTATGATATATGAATAAAGCAATCATGGATACATCAAAGGGCAGTGTTCACGTGGTTAGAAGGAGAGTAATGATTCAAAAAAGTGCTTTGAACCTTACATGTAACATCCCGGATGAACACATGTCGAATGGTATTGCATGCCTAGATAGAAGAGGTGGCTTTGACAACTGAAGGTTATGGGTTCAAAGCCTGTGAACGTCATATAGACAAGGAACCAAAACTTTTGAACTTTTTCTTTCTACACATGGGATGTGCGGTTGCCCAACTAATATGTATCTCATGACGTCAATGACCACACGAGCATCTCTCTGTGTTGCCATGTATACCACGTAGGTTTGTAACATGGACTCACCCAAGTTCGAATCCTTTACTTTGCATATGTACACTTTTTTCTACATAGAGCATTTAGGGACATAAATATTACATGCGATAAGGGAAAGAGGCAAGAAATAAACTCATCAAAAAAGAGGAATGGAGAAGATAGCATGATGTGCAACAAATATGATCACCATGAAAGCTTGAGGTGAAGATCATCGGACCACTAAGATCACCATGAGATCTTGAGGAAGGAGATGATAAGAGCAAGGTCTCCATGAAAGCTCTAGCTTTGACACTAACGCAAGAGACTGACAAATTACGACCACCACATGCTAGAGAGATGACTCACCTCCCAACCTTATGCATGTATATTATAGCTACTCAAATCAACGAAGACCACAAATGTAACTAGAGTCCACAAGTGCATGTGCAATCTCCTCCACTCCTTTAATACCTTCCACTAAAGTCTACTAGTGGTTGGAGTGATCTTGTCCACTACTTTAGAACCTTCCACTAGAGTCACTAGTGGTTGGTGTACTGGCCACGCAAGTTAAGTCTCAGTGGACTCAAGTTAACTCATGTCAACTTGAGTTAGAAGGCTCTAGAGCTCCTTGGGAAAAATGCTTTCCCCATGCTCCCTATGGGGTTTGAATCCAAGACCTCCTCCTTCACAACCTTGAGACTTAACCAATAGGCTAAGTGGATTACTTGTTTAAAAAACCACATCGACTTATACTTAAGTCTATCTTGAGATCTTTGGCCATACACATGAGTGACCAAACGGTGCCTGATTTCACATTTGTCTAAACCACATAGACTGTTAGATCAAAGACTTACTTTATTACATGAATCAATCACATCAAAAGTTCAAATTTATGTATAAAAACTTCCTCTTCAAGTCTCGAGATATCTTGAGCTATACTAAGAGCTTTGGACTGAGCATTTGAGCCTAAATTTTACTTACTACAAGAGGGAGTAGTCCTCCATATCTCCCATGTATCATATGTTCAGTATCATAAACATTTTGATCCATTACTTTGAGTAAGTCATTCTACTTGTGCTACTGCAGTATACTCATATACATAGTGAACTTCTATAATTAATTTCTCCATTTGTAAGTATCCAATTGCTATAACTTCACCTTTTTTAGTTTGATAAGAGTATTGAGGATCTATATATCAAGCTTTATCATCATTGGTTTATGAGATCTCAAGATATAAATGATTGAAGCTGACAGTGTCTACACATCATCTTGCTCCTAAAAAGTTGGGGTGATTTGCCCAAATTTTTTAGATTTATTTCTCTTTGTATGGTGTAGATAAATTCAAAAAATAACTTTCTTTATTTATCTATAAGCTTCAATTAGATGTGCAAACGCTCTCTAGTCAACTCATACCAGGTTGTGAGCTTTGAGCATGTTTCTGTGACATTCTCTTCCCAAAATAGAAGGTTTCCTCAATCCTTGCAAAGTTGAAGTTATCTATGTTGATGCAAACATTTCACAATGGTGTTTCAAAGGACTTGATGGTTTTATATGCATATTTAGGACGCTATAGAAGTATATTAAGCATCCCTTGAGTTACATTTGCTAGTGTAGAGAATTTTTTTTTGCAAACACCACTCATCTTTGCATACTTCCCATCACCTCTTCACAATCTACTCCTACGTAGATGATCTTGGTGCACTTGATGAAGAAAGTTTTGGATTATGCAAGAATTGCAAATCTAGCAAGCATGTACTCATGATTGTTTTCTTAAAACTTTGGTGTTTACTGAAGGGATTTTTTTTTTTCTATAATTCAAAAGTGATCAAGTAGCAGACAAATTTAAATTTTGGTGGTTTGGGTCATACCAGATTTCAACTCGCATAGGGCTTGCCACATTTTGCTTGGACACTTTGATTGTAGAATCATTACAACTTCTAGTTAATGGATCCAATTTATGGCCATATTATGATCAAATCCTTAATGTCATATGCCCACAATTCGTTTATTGTCATCACCATGACTACGTGCCTCATACTAGTCCTTTTGCATTGCTTCATGATTACCCATTCCCAACCATTGTTTCTACTTAACCTACAAATTTTTGTTCACACTCCTCATCATGTTTGTGAATATTTTGTTTGTATTACTCCACCTCCTTCTACTTGCTTTCACTATGTGTGCTTCATTGATTTCTATCAATCCTTTGAGTGAAGCAATGGATGATGTGATGTCCTCCTTCCTCACTATGTGATGTGTGCATCAGTTTGCTTTGCTATAATGGGATGCTATTGCACCTCATCTTGGTGCTCTCTCCATGAGAAATGCTATTGTTGATAGCACCGACTACAATATCATCTTGTAGGTCCCCATTAATGGTGTGCTTCATATGACCATAGAACATGAGGTTCCCCATCACTTCTTCCTTTGTGTTGATGGTCATTATACTCTCGATCCTACCTCTACATAGTTCATGGATCGTTTCTTCCCAAAACACAGTTGGAATGAGTATATGATCTCCATTTGTCCTGAGCCTAAGTCCTCTATTCTACGGTTCCTTGTCATCACCCTTAACCTCCAACACAAGCCATATGTTATTGGCCACCAGTTTTATTCCTACTTGTCCCATGTTGAAACCGTGACGATTGATTGGATGAAACTTTTGTTTCAAAAATTTCATAAGGAATTTCGATCCATTACTTGACAACTACAAAAAGATTGTCTCTACATGTGCTTGTCTTCCCTACATCTTCACCATACTTTCCTAGGTGAATTTCCCATTCCATCACGAGTCCTCTTGGTCCCATTTTCATCCAACATGGTTGTTCCTCCTCCTCCTCTTCAACCACCTCCTTTACCTTCTAAAGAAGAAGATGAAAGTGCAGGCATATTTTTTTGCCATGCTTGCAAGCATCCCCACCAACCAATTCTTGCCAACTCTTCCTCACAAGAATCTACAATGCCTCCTCCTCAAATCAACAATGGTGCTAGTCTTAATCCCATGCCTAGCCCTCATACAACAGAAACCAATATGCGACCTTCTTGCACACCTCTAGTGGATATTATGATCATGCCTTCCTCTCCTCATCCACCATCTCCTCCTATATCATATGTCCTAACCTTGCAGTCGACCCAATGGCCTTCTCCCACTAGCATGCATCATTCAGCCTCCCCTCCTTCACCTTATTCTCCTATGCTGTAGTTGCATGCTCCCTCCCCTCCCCCTAGTAGCTAGAGGATCCTGGTTAGATACCCCTACAACAATGACTTTTTTCTCTACACAACCCTTGCTCACCCCTCAAAAACCGACTATAGATTGGTACCCTCCTCTCCCAAAGCGTGATGATATGCATTGGTCCATTGGGGTCAATCATAAATTTGTGCTCCATGACCACATGTGAATCGACTTGTTCCTTATGCATGCACATGAAATGATTTCCCGTGAGGCCTATTACTTTTTAAAGAGAAATCAATCCATGGAAATCCAACTACATTATTTACATGGGTTCATCCAGGGCTTACATAATGATCTATCTAATTGGGTTGTTCTCTACGATAATCTTTCACTTATGTACAAGCAAGAGAGGCATCATACTCAATGTTTTAAAGATTTTTTAGTGCAAATTACTCATGAATTCAATGAGGCACTCTAAAGGGCTCAGAATATGCATGAGGTGAATGAACATCATCAAGCATCTATTATAGAATTGATAAAGTAAAATGAAGGACTACAGGCTATGTTAAATAAAAATTTGTACAATTTGACACAATTGTAGTAGGAAAAAGACCCTTTTGAAGTCACCTCCTCAACGTCCAATACAATAATGCTACCATCACTATTGTAGTCACTCGGCTCACTACTGACGCTTACACTATCGAACAATGTCATCAACATGCCATTGATGGTCCCATTACTATCTGCACCGATCCAAAGACTACTAATTGCACCCGCTATGCCACTGTTCGTCATGCCTTTTATGTATAGGAAGAAGTAGGCCAATAACTAGTTGAGTCACAAGTCAAAGCACTTTTGTTTGATAGTATGGTTTCCACTTTGCAGGCACCAAAGCTTGTTTTGAATGACCAAAATACAATCCCATCCTTGTTGAAGATAGCCCACAAATGTCTATGTACTAGTTTTGTGGAATCTTGTGATCCATTTAAAGTTCTTATACAGGATGAAATCACTCTATTGGAGGATGATGAAGCAAATTCGATGTCCATGTGGTAGTTGGGTTTAGGTCCTCTAGGCATGCCAATGTTAGGGCCACTAGACGTGGGGACTCTTTATTGTAATTAACATTCTTGTATGATATTTTCATTGAAACATATTCCAAAATGTTGTAAATAGGGATGTGATCGCTTCAAAGTGACTATCTAATAGAAACAACTTGGTGGTGATAAAAAAGCATCATGGTGTAATAGCTAGTGGTGCTTTGGGCACATGGATTCCTTCCTCAAATTTTGATTTTTTTGTGTATTTTGTTTGTTTATTACATTCTATTGTTCTATTGATCTAATGAGTTGAGTTAACACATTCTAAGAAGATCACAATACTATAATTGTCTATTGGTTAAGTGCATAAGTAATTAACAATTTTCATATGTTGGCGAAGAGCATAGTGATTTGAATCTATTATTCAAATTGTGTACATTGATGTAAGTTACTGTTGAGGGAAAATTCTAGGGTCCTACAATAAGATAACCCCTCCAACCAAGAACCCTGACTAACCTTCCAATCTGCAGTGTGAAGACTTTGCGTGGTGACTATTTCATAACGAGTAAGCAAGAAATTCTGGTAAAAATTGGAACATAGGTTAACATCATATGATTTGCCTCGTTTCATTGTCATGTTCATGAGTAGAAAATCTTCTTGTGATTGATCATCAATGTAGTTGTTGTAGTTTCTTCTTCTTTGTAGCCACCTTGATAATTGTTATTGTAGTTGTTGTCATTATTGTAGCCATAAGTGTGTTGTATCTGACTCTAAGAGCTCCATATCCTCCTCTATTATATCCTCTTCCTCTCTAGTTCCTTGGGTTGTTGAAGCAATATTCAATGACATGATTGGTTAATCCACATATGTCACAAGGGGAGGAGCTTTGAGATCTCAACCTTCCTTGTCTATCAACTCTGCCTCTTCCTCTTAAACTTCTCCCTCTACCCGCAAAGTTAGCTTGGGAGGTACTTGCTTCTTCATCAAAATTATTGCCTTTATCTTTGATATCTTTACTTCTACTCTTATTTGTGTTAAGGGTAGATTATTTATTACCTTTCTGTTTCTCTACATTCTTCATAAGTTTAGCTTCATGAGTCAAGAGTTGTCCCATGAGTGTGCTGAAATCTGTCACTTCCATGTCGATGTATAGGTCCATGGCAATCGTGAATGATTCCCACTTGTCATCTACTTTTCCATTGATGAATTGTGTAACTATTTTCTCTTCATCTATGAACTCTCCAATGTTTCCTAAGTGATCAATTATATCCTCAATCTTTGTGAAAAAATTGTTGACATGTTGCTTGTGTTGTATCTTGAGTGATGTCAACTCTATCCATAAATCATTCTTCCCGGCCTTTGTGTTTGAAGAAAAGAATGCTTCCAATGCATTCTAGGTCTCTTGTGAAACATTAGAGCTCTTAATGTGTGGAATAAGGAAGTGAAGATTAGAGTTTAGAGTGTATGACCTTGCCAAATATTCCTTTGCACACCATGTGTTCAACCTTTCTTACTCCTCTTGTGTTGGTTGTCCTTTGATCCTTAGCATAGCCATCAACTCATCTCTAGAGATGTATCCCTAGATATTTCTACCTTGCACATATGCTTCCATAGAGACCATGCTCAGTAGTTGGTTTGATCAAATTTTTGTCAATTGAAGAAGGAAAATAGTCACCCATAATGTATATGTTGATGCAATTAGCAAGCCTAGGTTTTGTGCTAATGACTCAGGACTACACAACTATTCATCATCTTACATAGAGAACCGCATGCAAACTCATGTTTGTCGATTTGAGTGTATTTACTTTGGATTATTGGAAAAGCCAAGAGAAAAAGGAATATCATGAATTTAGGAGAGTGAACCCACAACTTATTTGGTAGAGTAATCAAATCAATTACATCCATAAAGTATAGGGTCACTTTTAAGTGAGGAAAAATTGAAATTCAAACTCAAGACGTGTATATATACACATACTTTTAGTCACAAGATATGTGAATCATTCAGAGAGACATTGAGCTACAAATGTGAGCATAACTTGAGCTCACACTACCTATGTGTATTCCACTACATTTCATTTGTATCATATGTTCAATAGCACTTACATTTTCATACATATCTTTGAGCACATCTTTGTCTATTGTCTGCTACAACTTCTTCACCATTATAGTGAACTTCTGGAATCAATTTCTCTATGTATACTCATTGATTTTATATACTTTAAATTGGGATAGTTAGATTAGATATCAGTTTTCATTAAGTTTGGCTTAGTATATCTCAAGATATGAAGCCGAATGTGATTGTCCATGCATACCTTCTAGATCATGAAAAGTCAGGATGATCCCATGACTTGCTAGATTCATTTCTCATTGTATGATGCTGGTAAATTCATGAAATAACTTTATTTGGGTAGTTATACGCTTCAAATAGATGTGTGCAAAAGCTCTATGGTAAATTCATACCACGTTGTGAGCTCTGAGCATAATACGAAGAACTTCTATTTCCAAAATAGAAGGTTCTTCACATTTCTTGCATATTCAAGTTATCTATTTTGATGCAAACAATTGAGATTGATACTCCAAAGGACTTGGTGGTTCTAAATGCATTGTGAAGCTAAAGAGGTATACTAAGCATCCATGAAGCTATATTGGATGGTGTCAAGCAGGATTTGTGCAGCACTAGCTCATCTCTGGACATCATTCAACCATCTCCTCATAGTATATACTATGATGATGCTCTAATACCACTATGAAGAGGTGATGGCAATTTATAGAGACGAGAGGGTCTTTCACCATAGCCATGGATGTCTACATGGACATGCAAGTTCGTTATTTTAACACCCTCATTGGATAGATGTTCACACATGAGTCAAAGCTTATGAAGAAAGGAGATAACTCAAAAGGTAATCAATCCTCTGCTCTCTATACAAATACGAATAAAAACAAAGATAGCAAACGTAAAGTTAAGAAGTCTGATGATGAAGGGATCACCTCTCAAGAAAACTGTGCACAAAAATTTCGAGGCTCAAGAGGAAACGGTAGAGGAGGAAGACAAGGCAGGGGGAGAGCACAAAGCTCATCTCCATGTGCCATATGTGGCCCAACTAATCATATCCCTCAAAATTGTTTCAAGAATCCTAGGAACCAAAGCGGTAGAGGTTACAACAGAGGAGGCTATGGAAGCTCAAGTGGAAGATTCAACAACAATAATGAATACAACAAAAACTATCAAGGAGGATACAGAGGAAGAAGAGACTACAACAACTATATAGATGATCAAGCTCAAGAAGATTGACTACTTCTAATGAACATGACCATGAAGCAAGGTAAGCACATGACCAAGTATTCTATGTAGACTTGGGTTGCTCAAATCATGTAGCAGGTAATGTAGCTCTACTCTCAAACTTAGAGGATCCAAGGAATACACATGAAGTCCAAACAAGAGATGACACAAGGCATCCAATTGAGAAGATAGGTAATGTGAAGAATGCATATGGTAATATGAACCTATTGAGCAAGGTATTATATATGCGAGGTATCACCAACAACCTAACAAATTGTTGAGAAAGGACTGCAGGTCACACTCACAAAGAATGGAGCATTTCTTGAGGATCCACATCAAGGATTTGAGAGGATAGATAGAGGAGAAAGATCAGGTAGATTGTTTAGATTTGAGCTCCAAAATACTAGAAACATTGCATTGTTCAATTATGGTAGCTAAACTCTATTAGAGTGGAACTTTGGCACAAAAGGTTAGCTCATATAGATGAAAGAGCTCTGAAGCAAATCAATAGGGATCACATTATGCTTGGTCTACCAAACATATAAAAGAAAACATGATCTACAATAGCAATGCTTTTCAATTCAGTAAGTCACATAGGCAACCTTTTACAAAGAAGGGATACATTCGTGGAGACCTATTGGAGCTTTTCCATACAAGCAAGGAGCCTTCAATCTCTCGATTCATGTATTATGTGTCATTCATAGATGGGGACCAAGCAAGGAGCCTTCAATCTTTGGATTCAGGTATTATCTATCATTCATAGATGATTGTAGTAGATCGACAATACTACACTTTATGAAGCATAAAGATGAAGTATTTTCATGTTTCAAGAAATACACTTGTAGAAAATCAAACAGGTAAGACCTTGAAGAGACTAAGGTCAGATGGAGAGGGAGAAAATTTCTCTCGTGATTTTGATACCTATCTCCAAGAGAGAGGAATCAAAAGAGAAATCACAATGAGGTATACTCCATAGCAAAATGGAGTGGTAGACAGAAGAAATAAGACAATTGTGGAGGCTGCAAGGTCAATGCTAAAATGAAAAGAAGTTACCAAATCACTTATGGGTAGAGGTTGTATCTATAGCCACATATTTCATCAACAAACTCCCATCAAAATCATTGGATGTGATGGCACCATATGAAGCATGGAGCGGAAGAAGACCTAGCCTTGATCATTGCAAGATCTTTGGGTGGATAGCATATGCACACATACCTTCATAAATCAGAGGAAAATTAGATCCAAAGGCAGAGAAATGCATCTTTATTGGCTATGACCTTAACTAGAAAGATTATAGTCTATACAATCAAAGCAACAAAGAACTCATTGTAAGAAGAGATGTTATGTTTGATGAAAATAAATCTTGGTTGGAGGATAATTGCAAGAAAATCAAACTTCCCTATGATCTAGAGGAAGACTTTCCAACATTATCAAAGAGAAATGAGCCTACACTTGAAGCATCAAGTGATTTTGATGATGACAAGAAGACTCCAAGAAGAGAAATCAAGTCCTGGAACTCCAAAGGCAAAGCTAAAGTGTGGGAGATGAGAGATGTGGTAGAATCATCTCAACAAACTATAAGATGGTCTACTAAAGAAAAGAGAAAGCCAAAAAGGTATGGTTATGATACCTCTTTAGTCACTAAACATTCAATATATATAGCACACTTTTAAAACTTTGAAGAACCTACTCCTTATGAAGAAGCCAAGAAGATGCCAGAATGGAGAAGTGCCATGGAAGAAGAAATAGAAGCTTTACAGGAGAATCAAACTTGGGAGTTGGTACCCAAGAAACCATCTATGAAGGTTATTGGCTCAAGGTGGATATACAAGGTAAAGAATAATTTTGATGGCTCAATTAACAGGTACAAAGCAAGGCTCAAGGTATTGATTATGAAGAAACATTTTCACGTGTTGCAAAAATGCCTACTATTAGGGTACTCATGAGTGCTTCATCTTCCAAGAATTGGAAGATATATCAAATGAATGTTAAAAATTCTTTCTTAAATTGTTGGATATCAGAGGAGTATATGGCTCAACCTCTTGGTTTTGAAGATCAATCATATCCTAAACATATGTGCTCTGAACGTATGTGCAGGTTGAGGAAGGCCTTGTATGGTTTGAAGAAAGCTCCTAGAGCTTGGAATCATAGACTTGTCACTTATTTGCAAGAAAAAGGCTTCAATGTAATTAAGATAGATCGTTCCCTCTTTATTAAGAGGAGTCATTTAGAGGTCATATACCTATGTGTATATGTGGATCCTATAATCATTACAGGAAGTGATGCAGAACGAATCAAAAAAATTAAAGCTCAAATGAAGGAGGAGTTCAAGATCAGTGATCTTGGTTCGCTCACATACTTCCTAGGTTTGGAACTGGTATAAACAGAGAAAGGTATGTTCCTCACCCGAAGGAAATACATTGGAGATATTCTCTCTAAATTCAAGATGGAAAATACAAAGGTCGTAGGTACTCCCATGAAGGTCAATTTGAAGTTAAGTGCTCATGACGGTGAGCTAATTGAAGACATAACTAGCTATCAAAGTTTAGTTGGAAGATTAGAGTATGCTACACTAACTAGAATGGATATCTTCTATGGAGTAAGTGTGCTAAGTCAGATCACACACACTCCAAGGAAGCGTCACATGGAAGCATCCAAGAGAATCCTAAAGTATTTGAAGGTCACAATCAATGAAGGTTTATACTATCCATATATGTCTGATATAAATGTGAAACTCTTCTCTTATGCAGATTGGGTAGGCTCTAAAGATGATAGGGGAAGCACCTCTATTTACCTCACTTTTGCAAGTACAAAGTTAATTTCATGGTCTTCCAAGAAGCAACCTACAATTTCTCTTTCCTCAATAGAAGCTGAATACAGAGGGCTTGCAAATGCTACACAAGAAGCTATGTGGATTAGAACCCTATATTTAGATTTAGGGTTGAACACTTATACTCCACATATATTTGGAGATAACATTAGGTCATTACATGTTGCTGCTAACCCTATCTATTATGCTAGGACTAAGCATATAGAACTCGACTACCATTATGTGAGAGAGAAGATTATGAGCAAAGATATTCAACTCTCATACATATCAGCTCATCACTAATGTGTAGATATGATGACAAAGGCCCTGGATGGAAGAAAATTAAATAGATTCAAATCAATGATTGGATTACAAGAAATCATGAAGGATTGAAGAATCAAGCATCTTAGGCTTGAGGGGGAGCTATTGATGCAATTAACAAGCCTAACTTCTATGTTAAATACTTAGGACTACACAACTACACATCATCTCACGTAGAGACACACATGTGAACTCATGTTTGTCAATTTCAGAGTATTTACTTTAGATAATTGTAAAATCCAAGAGAACAAGGAATCTTGTGAAGTTAGAGAGTGAACCCACGAATTATTTGGTAGAAAAATGAAATCAATTACATCCCTAGATTATAGGATCACTTTTAGGCGAGGGAAAATTCAAATTCAAACTCAAGACATGTGTATGAATACACATACTTTTAGTTGTGGGATATGTGAGTCATTTTGAGAGACATTGAGCTAGAACATTGAGCATACCTTGAGCTCACACTACCTATGTATAGTCCACTACATTACTTTTGTATCATAGGTTCAATAGCACTTACATTTTGATACATATCTTTGAGTATGTCTCTGCATACTGTTTGCCACAACTACTTCACCATTATAGTAAACTTGTGGAATCAATTTCTTTGTGTATACTCATTTATTTTCAATATTTTAACTTGAGATAGCTAGAGTACAAACTATGTTGCTTAAAATATCAATTTTCATTAAGTTTAGTTCAATAAATCTACAGACATGAAGCAGAGAAAGTGATTATGTCTGCATACCTTCTAGATCTTGAAAAGTCGGGATGATCCCCTTGACTTGCTAGATTTGTTTCTCATTGTATGGTAAAACCAAATTCATGAAATAAACGGATTTGGGTAGCTATACACTTCAATTAGATATGTGCAAAAGATCTCTAGTCAATTCATACCAAGTTGTGAGCTCTGAGCATAATACTTAGATCTATTCCCAAAATAGAAGGTTCTTCACATTTCTTGCATATTCAAGTTGTCCGTTCTGATGCAAGCAATTGAGAGTGATACTCCAAAGGACTTGGTGGTTCTAAATGCATCATTGTGAAGTTAAAGAGGTATAATCCACATCCTTGAATCTAGATTGGCAGGTGTCAAGCAGGATTTGTGTAGTATGGGCTCATCTTTGGACATCATCCAACCATCTCCTCATAGTATATACTATGATGATGCTCTAATACCATTGTGAAGAGGTGATTGTAGATTATAGAGACGAGAGGGTCTTTGTAGAAACCTGCTCTAGACTAGACAAATTCTTGCTTAGAAACTGTAATAGATTTTTTATTCTATCAAATGATGCACAAATATGACCATAGTGCTTTGGAGCATTGATCTCAAATATTTGAGTCAAGATAGACTAAAGTCATATTTTACTCTATAGAAAAAAACTTCTATTTATGGAAGAAAGATCTCTAGAAAATGTTAAGTGCTCATATCTTGCTATGAATGGAGTAAAATTCTTTTGCACAGCTTCAAATAAGAATGTAAGTGAGCTAAAACAATTCATTTCACAAATTTAGAGTGAATGTAGAGTGAGGAGTATGCTTAAGAAGTCATAGTGTGATCATGAATTTTCAAGGAACAGACAATGCATATACAATCATAGAGATACATACCTCTATATAGAGAACTCCAATGACTAAAGTATTTTGAACACACGCTACAAAGGGTGTTAGCTTTGTGATACAAGCATTAGATAAACTAATGAGACCATATCTTCACTTACATTACTCTATGAAGTTGAAAGACTTGCATTATACACAAAAACAATAAACAATAGATGGAGATGATGATAAAAACTTCAAGTGTATGTATTGAAGTTTAATATACAATACATGGAGCTATTGGAGAACTCCAAGGACTATGAGATGAGTACAATCAACACTCATAAAGCGATTGAGAGCTCTTCCTTTTTTGGGACAAATCGAGTGAAGTATATGTATACTTTTCCCCTTGATTTTAGAAGATGACTATTGATCGATTCTATTGGAGTTAGACATTCACCAACGCACATGAACATCACGAAGAAGAAGAAGAAGCTTGGAGAACAACACAAAATACTAAATGTATTACCACTAGAATGTACAAAGATACGTAGCCCGTTAGGGCAATAGGCGTATATACAAGCCAAGGAAAAAAGACCTCCTAAAGAGGGAAAAAAGTGGCTCAATGATTCTAGAGTGTTCACACACATCACTACCTAAATATATCATCAAATCCCCCCTGGGAGTGATGCGGTGAACAAGGATCTAGCACTCATGTATAAGGAAGTGCCAAGCTATGTGGAATCAATCCACAAAAGGAAGTAAGCCCAAAGCTTTGTGGAAAGCTTCAAACTTCTCCCTAGACAGAGCCCTCATAAAAAGGTCTGCAATGTTCTCTTGCGTGGGCACATATGCCAAGCTTATCTTCCCAGCAAAGAACCTCTCCTTGACATAATGATAATGCACCTCCATGTGCTTAGTGCAAGCATGGAACACAGGGTTCCTTGCAACTGCCAATGCACTCTGACTGTCAGTGAAGATGGTGGTGGCACAAGACCAACCAACACCCAAATCAGCCATAAGGCATCTGAGCCACACACCCTCAACAGTGGTTGTGAAAGCTACCCTATACTCAGCCTCACAACTAGAAGTGGCCACAGTAGGCTGCGTCTTGCTCAACCAAGATATACATGAGCTACCAAGCATGAAGCAAAAGCCATTGGTGGACACACGAGTGTCATAGCAACCAGTTGAATCACTGTCAGAAAAAGCATGCAAATCTGGTGGTAGTGATCCCGCGTTGGGATAAAACAACCCAAGTAGCCAGGTACCACTCAAGTAGCGAAAGATGCGCTTAACCGCCTACCAATGCTTGATACCTAGGCAATGCATAAACGTGCTCATCTATGAGAGCAAACTGAATATCTGGCCAAGTAATGCATAAGTAAACCAAGCATTCAACAGCCTACTGATAGAGAACAACAACAAATGCATCTCCAACATCATGAAGGCTCAATCGTAAGCCTATCTCCATAGGAGTGGCAATAGGTTTACAATCTTCAAGGCCAAAATGTTGCAATAATGTGTCAATATATTTTGCTTGACACAAAGCCATTCCACCATCAAGTTGCATTAATTGAATGCCCAAATAGTGATGCAAATGCCCCAAATCAGACATCTCAAATGAGGCATGCAAATTAACCTTAAAATCAGCAATATGCATGTCACAAGGACCAGTGAGCAACATGTGATCAGGATATACCACAATGATCAGAAGGACATCATTAGCATGCTTAACATATAAGGTGCTTTCAGTTGGACTGTTCTCAAAACCATGTGCAATGAGATAGGCATGTATCTTTTCATACCAAGCACATGGTGCTTGCTTTAAACCATATAATGCCTTCTTTAACCTGCACACCTGGTTTTCTTGCCCTTTCTCCACAAAGCCACGGGGCTGAAAAAAATACACATGTTCATGCAAGTCACCATTCCAAAATGTTGTTTTAATGTCCAACTGATGTACATTCCAACCATGACGAGCTGCAAGTGCACAGATGCTATGAACAATAGTCATTCGACAAGTAGGAGCAAATGTTTCATCAAAATCAATGCCTCTTTCCTATGGATAAACCTTTGCAACAAGCCTAACTTTATACCTATCAATTGTTCCATCAGGTTTACGATTCGGCTTGTATACCCACTTAGTGCCAATGGCCTTCTTGCCAGGAGGCAAGTCACATAAAGACCAGGTACCATTCTTCATTATAGCACCATATTCAGATTGAATATGAGCCATCCAATTTTTTGAATTTTGTGCTTCTTCAAATGAAACAGGCTCATTCTCATCACAGAGACTAGACGCAGCCATAGCATAGCAATCTGATGCGAAACAGGCACTATGAGAACCTAATTGAGTACGATATGATAGAGGTGCATCTAATTTCCTATCATGCAAAGTCTTCACTAGCCATTTTGGCATATTTTTTTCCTGCTCAATATCAGCTCTCTCATCAACAAGTGCATCATGTAAATCTACATTAGAAGTGGTATGATCTACATCATCACATGAAACCTGCAAAGGCTGAGAAGTTGAGGACCAACACTAGAGGTGGAATTCACATACATGTTTATCGAGTACCCCAAGTTTGGGCAAAGAGGACACCATTTCAGATTTTTGTAGGCATAACAAACTAGCTAAATTCACATGACCAAAGCATGCATGCCAAAGCTTTGCATCTGACGTAGCCTGAGAATTATGTATTGCACATGCCAAATCATTTATAGATCTTTCATAGTCTATGAGCTTATATAGCCCATGACATAAAATGTCAGAAGCAATAATGACATCACCATTTGACAGATCATGAATTGTACATCTCTCATCAACAAATTTCTCAACCAAGCCAATCTTGGCTAATGTAGAAACTAATAACAGATTTTTCTTGATCCCTGGTATAAACAAAGCATCTGACAAAGTGAAAGAACTACCATCAGGAGTAGTCAAAATGATCTTACCAACTCCCATAACAGGATAGGACGAGTTGTTGGCGCATGTAATAGTATTCGTTGTAGGGGCAGGCTCGAGTGAAGAGAAGAAACTGCACTGCAAGGTAATATGTTTGGTCGCCCCACTATCAAAGTACCAAACATCTGAGTCTACTGCAGACATGCACTACGCATGAGAAGATGGCTCAAAACTATAAACAGTAGTAAACACCCATTCTTCTTCTTGCATAAGATTAGGAGACTTTGTTTTTGGTGTAGAGGCCTCTGCAACAACCATTCGGACCTCTATCTTCTTTGCCTCTTTAGCAGCCAGTTTTGGACAGGTCTTAATAACATGATCATTTTCTTTACAGTATTTGCAAAATAATTTCAGCTTTTTTGATTTCTTCTCATCTTTGTCTTCCCTCTTTGAGTGTGCAGTATTTGCAGATTTGCTTACTAGTAGAAGAGCTCCATTTAACTTTTCCTTTCTGATTAGCCAAGAAAACTTGATCTGCAACACACATAATAGATCTCTTCTGCCTAGACTAGTCTTCCCGTGATAGAAAAGAGACTAACTCCTCAAATGAAAAGGCATTTGGATTGCCTTTCATCATCAAACGAAGAGTAGAAGAAAAACTACGATATGAGTCAGGAAGTCCATTCAGAACGGTTTGCACAAGTGAGCTATCTGGTATAACTTCATTAGCAAAAATCGAATGTTCTTTCAAATCCTTGATCTTTGTGAGAAAATTGTCCATAGAATCACCTTCATTCATGTGCTCACTCTCCAATTGTTTTTGGAGGTAAGCAACACGAGCCTCATTCCTAGCCTGGTACAATGTGGTAAGTGTATCCCAAGCATCCTTAGCTATTCTGCAAGAGCGAATGTGAGGAATAATGGCACGTTTGACAGACAAAGCTATCGATGCATGTGTCTAAGCATCTCTGCCATCCCAACAAATTTGCTCTAAGTAGCTGCAATAGAAAGAGCAGCACGAACAAGAATCTACAAAATATCATCATCTTCGACACCATCTCCATCAGCTCCAGCACCTATATTTGTAGTACCTGTATTCACAAGTGTAACAGGACGTCTTTCAACACCCTGCATAATATTCCACAGTCCTTTTGTGACCAATACATGACACATCATATAAGCTCACAATGGGTAGTTGGTACCATCCAACTTATCCTCAATAGCCAACATACGAAATACATCACTACTTTCAGCCATGGCCAGTGACTAACATACCTTGATGCAGAAAATTGATTGTATCTCAAAAAGTTGAATAGAACTGCCAAGACGAATTTTGCTAAACTTGTAGCAGACTTCGAGACGCTTACATTGGCGAACCAAAACTGGTATATACCTTTGGCACAGAAAGACAAAATAGCCTACACAAGCTCTGGGATAGTGCGTTCGGAGGCCAAAACAAGCTCAGATCACGATTTCGACACCACAAAACGAAGTTGTTTTGATCTTTGAAACACCCTGATGGCTGACAAGTTGGCAGCAAAATGGATCATCAAGGCTTGGTGCAACTGTGAGACCTCTTGGGCGAAGCTCATTTTCAAGAAAAAGAACATGATTACATTGGTGGGCCTCCCTGGTTGGAAGGACTTGGACCCCTTACACTTCTATTCTCCCCAATTCTGGTTTCCCCTAAAGGCTCGAATCTTGTGTGCTCCCTATGGAAGAGTTGGAACAAGTTCAAAAAATTTGTCAGAGTGAGAGGGCAGATGATATCAAACAAAATGACTCAAGATGGTTTTCAATCTCGGGCATCAAGGGTGTGGCTTCTTGGAACCTCCAAGATGCTAAGAGGCTCTCGAACAAGGGTTTGAAACAATGGAAACATCTCTAGAAATAAGAAACTAGACAGTGGATCAAATTTGAGGACATAGACCTTGAAATAAGAGTAAATTACAAAGAATGGAAACTCCTTCAGAGTAGATGCATCTCTTGGGAATGGTAAAAAACTTGTCTTCTCTTTGGACGAGATCCGTCGTGCCATGAGGGTCTCATGTGGCACAATGGCAATTGCCTATCCAAAGTTCCTAGAATCAAGGTGGACACAGACTATCATGTCACGCTTAACAAGAAGTGGTGCTTGACTTGGACAAGACTACATTGGGATTTGAAGTTCATGTCTATCTAGCATCCCCTCATCGAGATCAAAGAATCGGTTCTCATGTGGCAAATTCTCCACCATGGTATCGGACCAACCTAAAGGCTAACAAAATTTGTGGGGCTCCACTATGGTGCAAGCGATGCCACCGTAGCTTTGCGGATTTGGGTCACATCTTCTTCGCTTGCTTGAAGTCACTCGTGCTTTGGTAGACCCTCGCGAATATTTTGAGACTCCAAACACAAATCACCTGGAAGCAAGCACTGCTTGGTGAAGCGATTGGCTTCTCAGCGGCAATGTGGAATGCTATAAGAGGGGAAACCCTCTGGAAGATTTGGAGGTAGCGGTGTGCCAACAATTTTGGACAGCCTCCTAAAGAGTGGTCGATCGAGAAGTCTCTATTCCTCCTAGGCAAAAGAATCTCCAACTGTAAGAGGTCCCCACCTTTTAGGCATCATAAATTTTTTCTCATCGAGAAAAACAAGCTTAAACCCAAGTGGGCCCCACATGAGGGGGACGGGAGGGTTATTCACCTCCTTTGTAACACTCTCTAGACCCACAAGTTTTGCCCCTACTTTGTGGGATTCAAGGGGTCCCAAGGGCACTAGTCCCATTCACTTGTATCTTGTTCTTTCTTTTTTTTTTTTTAAATTAATGTCCGAGAGAGTAGGCCAAGGCCAAACTTCCTTTTGAAAAAAAAAAGATGATTCAATCCTCATGCATTTCATAGCAACAACACTTAGTATCTTGAATCTAAGCTTCTACTGCTCTTTTAGCAAACCACAAGACACTAGTGCGTTCAACCATTTTAAGGTATTCTGTTTCATTTCACTTGGATGAAACCAAAGGCAATTGAACATTATCCTTCATCTTTTATTCAACATGTTCA
This sequence comes from Ceratopteris richardii, assembly GCA_020310875.1. Classification (NCBI taxonomy): domain Eukaryota; kingdom Viridiplantae; phylum Streptophyta; class Polypodiopsida; order Polypodiales; family Pteridaceae; genus Ceratopteris; species Ceratopteris richardii. The sequence continues at coordinate 92,981,099 of CM035435.1, read as the reverse complement.
CTATCGAAATCCATCAATCCATATAAGTTCTAGTTCATGTATATATTTCACTTAAATAGTCATGCATTCTTAGTGTGTGTTCTCATTGACTGGCGATATTAGTAAGTCTATGTTAGAGATCCATTTGGAGAACATTCATTGGTGAGTGTGAAGTGCAAATGTTTACACTATAGTAATTCCCTTTAAGTTCCAAGGATCAGAATGCCTCTTGCTGAATTCTGCCTCTATCATGTGTGAATTGAGAGTGTGGAGGAAATACTACTAAGACAAAAAAAGGGATTTCATGTCATTAAAACAATGTGAATTCACCCTTAGTTGTTTCATGGTACTATTCCAATGATGTTGAGAAAATTTCTACCTAGCATGCTCAATACACTTGCCCAAATAAGAAACAACTCAACTGAAGCACTCATAGGTATCTCAACCACCATGCAAGACAATGTTTCTTGATGTTCCGAGAGAGAGAGTATTTGCAAAGAAAGTTTTCAACTATGTGCTACAAGCTATGTGACTAACACTCCCAATAAGCAATGTCTGAGACATGTGTTATTTGTAACACATTAACATGCTTCCAACCATGGATTTGTAGTGTGTATGAATTTATTTTTTGTGTATGTATGTGTTTTTTAGATTTGTTTTTTATGTTTTCTATTTGCATGTATGTGTGTTTGTATATGTATATGTGTGCATATGTATGTGCGAGCTATATGTACATATGTGTGTATGCATTTTCTATAGGTGTATGTATTTTTGTTGTGAGTACGTTTGTGTCTGTGTGCTGTGTGTGCTATGATAATGTCTCTATCTTTGTTCTATGTGTGAACATATATGCCTGTGTTGTGTGTGTGTGCAATGCGTGTATATGTATGTGTGTGTATCCAAAAGTTCAAACATTCTCCTACTCACATGCATGCATGATTTGCGTGTGCACATCTATGTTTGTATGCATGCATGATTTTCACGTATGTATAGTTGTATATATGTATGCATGCATGTATGTGTGTGTTCATCTATGTTTGTATGTATGAAAGTTCAATGTATGTATGTATGTATGTATGTATGCATGTATGAATACTTAATGTTTTATGTAAGTATCTACGTATATGTGCAATTAAAAATTATTAATGTTTTATTAGTTTAATATCAAATTCAAACTTATGCTACATAAAACATTTATGTTTGAATGAAATATGGATGATAGCATTAAAAAATGCATAAGGTTTAACAAAAATCAAATATTACATTGTTACATAAAAACAAGCTCTAAAGTAGTCTTGTGGATTTTATTAATTATTAAAAATGGTATATGGAAGCTTGTGGATCTTATTAGTTATGAAAAATAACATGTGGAGGCGTTCACATCTCCAAAGTTAGAGCAAAAGTAGATAAAAGTAGAAGGAAAGGAGAAGTGTCTATTTTTAGACAAGGAAGGCGCTTCTGTTGATAGCCTCTCAATAAAAAGAGTGGTTCTCTTAGTGTAGGTGTCCAAATTGAGTGATTCGTGTTGCGTTGCGAAGCTTACAATTTGTACTATATAAGTAGATCAGTTTTTGTACAATTTACAATGATAAAAATCCGTGCAAGTAGGTGTTTTTGCAGATCTTCTTTCTTGTGTCTATCCGGTGCCTCATCAGAGACATACCTCTCTTCAAACTTTCATATCTCAGTCGTTATGAGGTCTTTTTGAGTGATTTCACTTGGAGGAGTTTCCTTAGCTCTCATAATTTCTATCCATATCAAAATTTTGCATAGATTTTGAAGTTTTATTGCTCGGTACATCAGTTTTCAATTCAGATAGTTAGTCATACCTTGCTATTGCAGGCTTCTTCTTACCTTGACTTCAAACTGTTGATTTGGGAGCTATACTCCACCTTTTTTGACTTTTTTTGTTTCTAAAGCATGCTACTCAGAGTCTAATTTCAGAATATATGATTAATTTTGTCCAATTGTGCTCAAAGTGTGTCTGGTGATCATTTTGCTACAGTGACCTATTTCTGTTTTTTGGAAAGTTTGGTGGAAAGTTTGTTTTTGAAGTTTGGAAATATTTGGTTGGTGTTTTAACGATCTTGGGAGGTATCATCATGTTTCATTGTGTACTTTGATGTTTACAAGTTCGTAAACACAATATTGTGGTATCAGAGCATTCATTTTTGTTTTATCAAATCTTTCATACAACTTATTGAATTATCTTCTTTGTTTACAATACTTCAACATGGCAGATTTGAGTACATCGATTGAGAAGTTATTTGATGGGAGAAACTATCCCATGTGGCAATTTAGAATGGAGTCTTATCTCATGTCTAAAGGTCTTTGGGGATTGATAACAGGTAGAGAAGTGAAGCGGGTATTGCCAGAAGCTCCTACACAAGCAGATCGAGCAAGAGAGCAAGAATGGATCGAAAGAGACATAAGAGTTCTGTTTATTATATCACAAACCATTTCCAATACTATGCTTGGGCATATAAGAGGTTTGAATACTAGTAGAGAGGCTTGGGAGTCTCTAGAAAGGTTATTTGCAACTACCAACAGAGCGAGGCAAAAACAACTTATAGGTGAGCTGACAAGAGTAAAAAAGAAACCACGACAATCAGTTAATGATTATGTTCTTGAGGTAAAATCTCTTATTGAAGCATTAGCCTCTATTGATGCATCTTCTAGTGAGGATATAAAGTTTAACAGCATGTTAAATGGCTTGAGAGAAGATGAAAGATGGAAGTCTTTCATTACGTCTATCATGACTCGAGAGAATCTACCATCCTTTGAAGATTTACAGACACTCATGATGACTGAAGAAATCAACATAGAAGGTGGGAACTCTTATCATTCGCGAAGAGGTAGTCAAGGACATGCTCTTTATAATTCATCAAATAGATCAAGAGGTAGAGGAAATTGGAGAGGAGGAGGAAGATTCAACAACAGTGCAAGAGGAAGAGGAAGCTTTAATGCGACTAGAGGAGGAAGAACAATACAACAAAGTCAACAAACTCAATCAAATCAGCAAGGTAACTTTACCTGCCATTATTGTGGTAAAGTTGGTCATTATGCTAGGGATTGTTTCTCCAATCCAAATAGAAGAGGTGGTTTTAGAGGACAACAAAGAGGAAGAGGCCAAGATCACATGCATCACAACAACAACATAGTACAAGAGGAGGCTCAAACACAGAAGGAAAACGTTCTTATGGCTATGCATACAGAGACACATAAGAGGAAGGTAAACAACAAAACTTGGTATGTAGATAGTGGTTGCTCAAACCACATGAGTCACAACATGAATATGTTTGTGAACTTACACAAACCTGATTCAAGTGTCAAAGTTGCTACAGGAGATAATACTGAGCATGAAGTAGTTTACATTGGTGATTGTCCACTTAATGAACATGTCACTCTTAGAGATGTTTTGTTTGTTCCTACCATTACAAGAAATTTGATTTCAGTTGGACAGATGGAGGACAATGGAGTAAAGGTCGATTTTTACAATAATCAGTGGCAGGCTTATCAGAAGAAGGATAGAAATTTTGTTATAAAAGGACAAAAGGTAAACAGATTATATACTTATGAAAGATTAGGACACATCAATGTTGGCAGGTTAAAAGATATTGCAAAGAAATCATTGGTTGAAGGTTTATCACAATTACCTAAGCAAGATTTGGATTTTGTTTGCGAGGCATGTCAGTTTGGAAAACAGGTACAAAGTTCTTATTCAAAAGCAGGATTGCAAAGCAGAGGTATTTTGGACTTTATTCATACTGATCTATGGGGTCCATCTCAAGAAGAGTCCATGGCAGGTAGCAAGTACTTTGTCACATTTATTGATGACTTCTCAAAGTTTACATTCATTTATTTTATGAAATACAAATCCGAAGTGTTTGACATATTCAAAAAGTTTAAATCATTGGTTGAAAAGCAAACAGGTCGAAGCATAAGAAGGTTGAGATCAGATGGAGGAGGTGAATATTTTTCTAATCAATTTCTTGCATTTTTGGAGGAAGAAGGAATTAAAAAGGAGACTACAAACAGATACACACCTCAACAAAATGGTGTGGCCGAAAGAAGAAACAGGTCTATCTTGGAGATGGGTAGGTGCATGTTAAATGAAAAGGACTTACCACTTATTTTTTGGGCTGAAGCATGCAATATGGAAGTTTATGTGATGAGCAGGTTACCACCTACTCAAAGTCATGTACAACAAGCACCTTATGAATTGTTTTATGGATCAAAACCAGATATTGCTAATTGTAGAATTTTTGGAAGCATATTTTTTGTTCATGTTCCACAACAGTTAAGGTCAAAGTTGGATCCAAGGTCACAAAAAATGGTTTTCATTGGTATGGCAGAAGGGCAACCGGGATATAGATGTGTGAACCCAGATACGGGAGAGGTAATTATGTCGAGAGATGTTATTTTTCATGAAGATAAATCTTGGTATAAACATGAAGTGCAGGTAGATGAAGAAGAAACTACAAGAAGTCACGAAGAAGAGCCAAGTTCTCCAAGTTCACCAGAGAGTCAAATTACACATGAAGAGGCAACTCCCCCCAATCAGAAGTTGAAGAAAATTCTTGATTTGATTTCAAAGGAAATTGAGTCACAGGAAGAAGAAAGTGAAGGTTCTACATCAAGAAGAACTCAAACTCGAAGGCAAGAAAAGCATGGTAGGACAAGAAGCCAATCATGGTATCCAGTAAGAGAAAGAAGGCAACCGCAAAGATTTTCTCATGAAGCTTATATTGCAAAACTTCTTGAGGAGCAGGAACCAACAACTTTTAAAGAAGCGTCAAAGGTAAAGAAATGGGTTAAAGCAATGGATGAAGAAACGACAGCTTTGTATGAGAACAATACATGGAGTTTAGTTCCAAGGCAACCTTACATGAAGGTAATTGGTAACAAATGGGTGTACAGGATAAAGAGAAACAGTGATGGTTCAGTAAGTAGATATAAGGCAAGGCTTGTTTGTAAAGGTTATGCATAGAGTTATGGCATCGATTACGAGGAGACATTTTCTCCTGTTGCCAAGATATCAACAATAAGGACATTAACAAGTGTTGCTGCAAGCAAGGTATAGAATCTTTATCAATTAGATATAAAAAATGCATTTCTCAATGGTGATTTAAAAGAACATGTGTACATGGAGCAACCAATAGGTTATGAAGATTCCAAGAAGCCTACTCATGTATGTAAACTCTTGAAAGCATTGTATGGTCTTAACCAAGCTCCAAGGGCTTGGAATTTTAGATTGGTAAAGTTTCTTGAAAAGCAGGGATACAGGTGTTCAAATGCAGATACTTCTTTGTATGTTAAGGTTGAAGGATCATTGATTGTTTATATCTCAATTTATGTGAATGACTTGATAATAACAGGAAACAATGAAGGTGAGATAGCCAAGATCAAAGCAGAGCTTGGATCTGAATTTAAAATTTCAGATTTAGGAGAACTAACGTACATTCTTGGAATCGAAGTTATGAAGAAGGAAGATGGTGTATATCTTCTACAAAGAAAGTATATTTCAGATTTGTTAAAGAAATATGGCATGGAGCATTGCAAAAGTATTAGTAATCCGATGGAACCCAATGTGAAGTACAGTGCTGAAGATGGTGAACCTTTAGAAGATCCACTTATCTACAGGTCTTTGATTGGTTCTCTTATATATGCAACTTTAACAAGGCCGGATATTACATTTAGTGTAAGTACATTGTCTCAATTCATGAACAAACCCACAGATGTTCATATGCAAGCAACAAAAAGGGTCTTGAGATATTTGAAGGGTACATTAAATGAAGGTTTGGGCTATAAATATCATGAAGGTTTGGATTTGAAAGCATATAGTGATGTAGATTTGGCTGGAAATAAAGATGATAGAAGGAGTATAGGTGGATATCTGATATTTGCAGGTAATAATTTGGTTTCATGGAGTTCTAAAAAACAGCCTACAGTAGCACTTTCAAGCACAGAAGCTGAATATAGAAGTCTTACAAATGCAACATGTGAGATTATGTGGTATTTGAAGCTTTATGAAGATATAAATCTATCTACAACACGTCCACTACTCTTTGGAGATAATGTAAGTTCATTACAGCTCGCATCTAATCCAGTGTACCATGCAAGAACAAAACACATTGAAGTGCACTATCACTATATCCGAGAGAAGGTGGTGAATGAAGATATTGACATTCAACATGTTGGAACAAAAGATCAATTAGCAGACATACTCACAAAAGCAGTGGATGCTCAGAAGCTTAAGCGAATCAAAGTACTACTTGGAGTCAAAGCTTTGGATTTAGAGCTTGAGGGGGGCAATGTTACATAAAAACAAGCTCTAAAGTAGTCTTGTGGATTTTATTAATTATAAAAAATGGTATATGGAAGCTTGTGGATCTTATTAGTTATGAAAAATAACATGTGGAGGCGTTCACATCTCCAAAGTTAGAGCAAAAGTAGATAAACATAGATAAAAGTAGAAGGAAAGGAGAGGTGTCTATTTTTAGACAAGGAAGGCACTTCTGTTGATAGCCTCTCAATAAAAAGAGTGGTTCCCTTAGTGTAGGTGTCCAAATTGAGTGATTCTTGTTGCGTTGCGAAGCTTACAACTTGTTCTATATAAGTAAATCAGTATTTGTACAATTTACAATGAGAAAACTCCGTGCAAGTAGGTGTTTTTGCAGATCTTCTTTCTTGTGTCTATCTGGTGCCTCATCAGAGACATACCTCTCTTCAAACTTTCATATCTCAATTGTTATGAGGTCTTTTTGAGTGATTTCACTTGGAGGAGTTTCCTTAGCTCTCATAATTTCTATCCATATCAAAATTTTGCATAGATCATGAAGTTTTATTGCTTCTGTACATCCATTTTCAATTCAGATAGTTAGTCATACCTTGCTGTTGCAGGCTTCTTCTTACCTTGACTTCAAGCTGTTGATTTGGGAGCTATACTCCACCTTTTTTGACGTTTTTTGTTTCTAAAGCATGCTGTGCAGAGTCTACTTTCAGAATATATGATTAGTTTTGTCAAACGCAGCTCAGAGAGTTTTTGGTGATCATTTTTCTACAGTGACCTATTTCTGTTTTTTGGAAAGTTTGGTGGAAAGTTTGTTTTTGAAGTTTGGAAATATTTGGTTGGTATTTTAACGATCTTGGGAGGTCTCATCATGTAAACACAACATACATAAATAAAACTACTAGAGTAATCTAAAATTTAACTAAGAATGTTCAAACCAAAAAATATATATCTTTTATTTTCATCACCATGGAGCCTTGAACACCTTTTGAGGAACTTTGTATGTCCCTTTCTTGGATTTCCCCCTTAGTCATCTTCTACCCTTTTTCTATCTTCCCCTCTCTCATGGTATATACAACGTTAATCTATGTGCACTTCCTTTGAAATGAAAGTTTTATTATGCGTTTCTAAGTCTATTATGTGCTTTTATTGTGTGTGTGTGTGTGTGCTTATTTGCATGTTATGTGTGCATATGTATGCACATTTGCATGTATGTATATTTGTGTCAATGTATGTATGTGTGCGTATGGGTGTGCATGCTCTATATGTGTGTATATGTGTTATTTGGGTGTGTGTATGGGCGTTCTTTGTATGCATGTGTGTTGTGTGTATGTGTGCATATTGTGCATATGTATGTGTGTCATGTGTATGTATATGTGTTATGTCTATGCTATGTGTATGTATGTGTGTGCGTGTGTCTGTTTGGTTGTGTACAAACGTTTTTTATGTGTGTATGATCTATGTGCATTAGTGTTTTTCCATGAATGTATTGATGGATTATTTCAACTCCTGCACATAGTTAGAAGTCAACAAGCCACTTCTAGGATCAAAATTTAGACAACCAAAGTCACTCTCTAATTCTCAGAAATAGAGAAAATGATGGACCCAAGACATGCTACGTACTTAGAGATATCATATATCTTCCAAATGAGCTATTATATTCATGCATATGATTCTACTATCTTACAAGAACATATGATGCATGATAGACTCCTAGACTCCTCATAAATACAAACCAGAGCATAGACGCAAATATATACAATTACTTGGAAACCACTCAAACATGGAGTTTCAGACTTTGACCAAGATGTATTGAAATAATAACGAGTCTTATGATAGTAAAAGGTGAAAGAGTGAAAGTTGAGGCTTAATCAGATAGCTGTGACAAAAACAAGACACAATGTGTCGCCATCAACTAAACTAAACCTAGAGGTAAAGTTCTTTGTAATGTATGCATACTAAGCAAGCAAGAGATGAGCTTCCCAAAAAAAAAAATAGCAAGCAAGGAATGATCTTCCAAAAAGAAATCTAATAATCTTCTTTGTACTTGGGTTGGATGATCCAAACTTATGAACCCTTTCCTTATCTTTTGAAAACATAGACATTCTTGGTGTGTAATTTGAGAAATCACACCAAAATGTGTTCTTCATATGTCTGTAACTCAGATGGTGGCTGATGACTAGTTTGATATGACTTGAGTTATATACCCTTCAAGTGAGCTTGACTCATGGATGAGGTGGGAAAAAATCCCTTAGAGTTTATTCCTATGCTTGAGCTTGCTCTAAGGTTCTCAAAACTACCCTTGAAGCTCAAGTCTTATGGACACTTATAGAAAGATTTAATTAAACATCAAAAATTCTAGTGAAATAATGAAATAAGACACAAGAAGTCTCACAATGAATGAAAGGCTACACCCTAATCTAGCATGGATATGTGCACACTCAAGGCTCCTTTAAAAAATGATACAAAAACTCATGAATGAGAGTGATGTGAAAGACTCCATTGTAATTGAGAAAACGAGTATTTGAATTTGACTGACACAAAGGATGGCCTAGAAGGAACAGTAGATGTACTAAACAGGAATATGACATAATGTTCACTAGCATAAGACACAAAAATATCTTATGAGAAGACTTGCTACCTCATTTGTGTCATAAATATGTTGAAGATCATCAAATATGGCCTTTATGAACACAATGCCAACACCTCAATAAATACACTTGATCTACATATCACATGAATCAAACTACTTTCAGACATTACATGACGTTTCCACTATGAATCAACACATGTTTTAAAACAATGAACTTTCTTGAATCTTTACTTCAATCTGCAAATCTTCAATCTTCAAAGCTAGGCGACACAATCCCCTTGGGGGGCAATCAGCCCAGTATACATCCCACTATGCAGTCTTTTTGTAAGGCTGGAAATGCCTTCTCCAAAACCTCCAAAATCTGAAATGACATACAAAAGAGCAAGTAGACTGCATCTAGTAATGAGATACCCATTCACTTCAAATTTAGTTTCCACTTCAGGGGACATTAAGTCCGATTGGCTCTTCAAGTCCTCATAATGAGCTTTTCTTTTCCTGTAAGAGAGACACAAGACCTGAACTTTTTAACCAAGTGCACATCAATCCTCACAAAACAGAGGAAGTGAAAATGAGGGCCATAATCCTAGGACACATGTTCAGTTTTTAATTAGTGTTTATCCCTGTAAGGCTCATTCTAATCGAGTGATTCCAGTACCATATCATGTATAGTATGCAAATGCAAAATAAGCATGAGGTTTGTTTCACACATGCAAAGCTTCCAATCACCTAAGCAAAGAAGTGAAAGACGTCTTAAATGAGAACCATATGAGCATTGTGAAACTAGTGAGTGACTTCCCTAGCAAAAAACAATTACTCAGATCTTCGCTAATTACAGAACAGAGCCCTTAGTAGAGTCCATGTGTTACTCAGTCATGCTATATACTGGCAGAGTCATAGTAGTATAGCAATGGTATGCCTCCCAGTTTGAGGAGAAGAGCCTTCTCTCAAGCCATTTCTATCTCTTGAGTATCTATCATGAAGAGCAACCAAGCACACTATCTTCTTCATATGAAAGCAAAATAGCAAAGAGCTATACTCATTCATAAAACACAGATACACAAGGCATAGTTTCTTGTATTAGTCAACTTGTCTGAAGCCTATATCTCTCAGATCACTCATATCCAAACACTCTACACTTCTTGACTCCATATCCACCAAAATGTGCAAGGATGCGTGAGAAATCAACTATCATCTATCCTTTGAACCTGCAACACTTGGAGGCAAATTGAGCACATGTATCTATGATCATAAAGCACATCATGAATTTCTCACTCATCAAGAAGGGAATGAATGCCACAATTATGTCTCTAATCAGGTTAGATTCTTGTAAATCTTATATACATCTTTTAGGAAGACAAACGTTACAACCCTCCCGCATTATATCAAATGTTGTAGTGGTTAATATATAAAGGTCAATGCTTAGCCCTGAATGACCAAAAGCAACTATCATCCCTCCTTCAAACCTGTATCACACAATGAGACAAGACAGATTAGATCACTAAATGGGAAATCTGAAGAGAAACTTCACGTGTAATAGGTCCTTAAAGACCATCCAAAATCCCCAAAGGCTCTATCCAAGGTGATGATTCAAAAACTAGTGGTCAAATTTAAGAGAGATGCATATATTGATAAGGAGGGAATGATGTACATAATCTCCAATCAACCTAAGATTACCAATGAATTCGGAATAGTAATTCCTAAAACAAAAAGGGGTGACTTAGAACATGAACAGTTAGATAGTGAACGTAGAACATTGAGGGGTAAATCTATGTTGATATGAATGCTCAACCTTGAATGGATCCCTTAGGATAACAAGAGTATTGATCTATTCTTAAATAAGGAGATAGATGAGGCATTCTAGAGGTATATGTCTGAGCAACCAAGTGAAGTAGGAACGGTCACTATCTATGAGTTCAAGGATCCGAAGACACCTAGAAAACTGGTGTACCTAGATAACACATCAAAACAAGTATTTGTGGTATCTGAGCATGGGAGGCACACATATACATGGAGGGGTGAGTTGGTTTTTGCCCCACCATGAGCTAATGTTTTCTTTGGCCACCAAGGAGTAGGAACATCCCTAGCTCATGGTTCCCAAAAAGAAAAAGGCAAAGAGAGAACTGAAATAAGCTTTGTTAACAGGATAGAAAGAGACCAATGAGTAGTAAAAATAGATAGGATGGAGAGACCAAGGCAACCTAGACCCCACATGGTAGAGATGAATTTCCTCTACCTAGACCTAGAGAGCACCCAAGAATATTGAGGTCCACCCAATTAGTGAAATCCATGAAAAACTATATTGATGGGATATGAGATCCCTATGACCATGTGGCCGAGTTCAAGCAAGTACTACAAGCTGAACAAGTGGACAACATGCTCACCCAATATAATGCACTTGGGCTCACTTTAAAAAGCACTGCCTTAACCTGGTTCCAAACTTTACAACAAAGACAATTTAGAGACATCCACCACCTATTAGAATCATTTATTACCAAGTTCTCTAAAAGTGGGATCAAGCAGAATACTTCTTCTTTGATTCACAGTTTTAAACAAACCCCTCAAGAGACAATCAGACTAAGTGGATGTAGCTTCAAACATTAGATCTAGAGATGACTTATGCTGGAGTTGCCCACTCAAGCTAAACAAGTATCTCTATTTTTGGATGGGCTACTAAGCTTGAAACTATGATCATATGTCACGAACCTAGAACACTATAGCAATGCATTAGGATATGTATAGACATTGAGGACAACTTAGAAGATGAGCTCAAACTCTCCAAGGTCTACAAGGACATGGATAATTATATTCATTTTTCTTCTAAACACTCTAGTTCCATAGAGGACTTAAAAGAGAAGGTAGCTCGGAAGCTAGGTATCTCAAGCAAACTGACACCCAAGATCATTTCAGTCAAGCATTGTTACACATCTGGACTCAACCATATGGAAAATACTTGCCCAAACATGACACAACCTCAAGGCAACCCTAGTAGCTAGTACTGCACAATAGAAAGTCTATACACTAACTACACTACAAAGATTGTCTGTACAACAAGCAAGTGGTTAGACTTAACTACCCACATGCATATCAACAACCTGGTAGATACCCTAGCCAATACAACACTCGACCTCATTATTATAGGCCCTAATAGAACTATAAGGTACCATACAAAGCATAGCCTAGACCCCAACCTGTACTAGGTTGGTAGTCACCACCCCTAGCCAATGTAATCTTTGTCAAATATGCTACTCTAGAAGAGAATCTTAGTAGAGCATTAGTACCCTCATCCCCATTGATCATAGAAATGATCCTAACTCCAACAATTTTGATTCCATCCATGTAGATAGCTCCCTGCATACTACACCAATTCACCCAAACATTTGGAATCATATCAGTATGAGAGCCCACCAATGGAACCTAGTTGAGGGTTGGACTATACTAATGTCATGTATGTTAATCCCAACCCACGGCCCCAATTGAGACAGACAAGACCACAAGGCCCTAAAGGATTAGATTTATCAAGGACCTCTAACCAAGGGCATGCTAAGTCGACTCACACTAGCAAAGAAGCACAAGGATGAAGAGAAACGACTAAGAGAAGAATCTTAGGAAAAGGCCTTAGAATGCATTAGATGTATGAAATTAGGAAGACAAGGACTAGGGAAGGAACACCATAATCAATTAGAAGTCCTCCAAGTAACCCTCTCTACCAACATAGAAGCCCCCAGATATCCTATAATAAAGTAAGTCTATGATCTTAGGGTCTAGCCGGTTCAGACAGATCTGAAATTGGACACTGTTTGGTCACTCGTCTATAGGACCAAAGATCTCAAGAATAGTCTCAAGCATAAGTTCATGTGCTCTCATATTCAAGTAATTCGCTAAGCCTAGTGGTTAAGTCTCATGGTTGTGAAGGAGGAGGTCTTGGGTTCAACTCCCATGGGGCGCATGGGGAGAGAGTTTTGCCCAAGGAGCCCTAGAGCCTTCTAACTCAAGTTAAGGTGAGCTAACTTGAGTCTAGGGAGACTTAACTCAAGAGGTGAGTACAACAACCACTAGTGGACTCTAGTGGAAGGTATGAAAGGAGTGGAGGAGATTGCACATGCACTTGTGGACTCTAGTCACACTTGTGGTCCTCGTTGATTCGAGCAGCTATATATACAGGCATATGGTTAGCAGGAGAGTCATCTCTCAAGCACGTGGTGGTCGTAATTGTAGTCTTGTTGCATTGGTATCAGAGCTTCCATGGTGACCTTGGAGTGAGCTTCATCATGCTTCTCTCCATTAGCTTCCTTCATTGATCATCATTATAGCTCAGCTTCATCCTTGTTTTCATGGATTCTGCCGCTCGTTAGTGGGTCTGTTGCTCGCGGGTGAGCAATTGTTCCTGAATCCATTTGGTGGGTCTACCTCAAAGGGGAGGCTACAAAAAGGATAAGCTTGAATTTGAGTAGCAATACATTGGACTCGAACCCACGACCTGATGGTCTACAACTCTTTGTAGTACCCAAGTTACCAAAGTGTTATCGTGCTTCTATGTTCTACATAGTTAATTGATGGAGATAACGAATTTGTGTATTTTTCATGACCAACCAAAATCTTGTGTACTTGAGGTTTAACTCTGTCTTTCTCATTACCCGTAGGTGATTCCTTCAGAAGTTGTTTATTACACGCCGCTGTGGAGGTGATCGCAATCCGGGTGGATTGGGTCCGGTCGTGGCACACACAGGGTGTATGAAGCTAATGAATGTTGGAAGGTTTAAAGATGTGAAGGTGAAATTAATGTTGAGTATGGAGAAGAGAGAGATGTTGAAATGATTATGGGAATAGGAATGTAGGAGTGCAAGTTAGATTTATGAACATGAATGATAAGAATGAAAGAGAACCATACATACGAATGAATTTTGGAAGGAAGAATGTTCCATTGAAGGAGCTTCTTAAACACTTCCTAATTCCAATCCATATGCATAGTCTTCTTTGGATGATATGTATGCATGACGAGAATAGATGGAATCCTTTCACATAAATCAGTTTCGAAAGGAAGAATGGTCCAATATTGGAGCTTCTTATACACTTTCAGAAACTAATAAATATGTATGGATTTGTATGGATTATATGCATGCAAGTGAATTATGATGATGGATTTTACTCACAAGCTCAAAGAAACATCCTCACTGGTTCAACGCAATACTACGGAGCCTTCTCACACATAGAAGAAATAGAAGACATGTAAAAATACTTAAGAGACTGAGAGAGGAGACAAGAGACAAGTGACAAGTGACATGAATTAAAAGGATTTGAATTAAGTTACATGTAAAATATCGTCGTGGTACGTCATGCTAAGCAGTCTACTGATCAAAGGTGGTTTCGACCCTCAAACCATGACAGTTCAACCGAATGTCACACGTAAGAAGGTGAGTTCCACTCCAGTGACCCTATGTCTGTCTAGGCTCGTAACGTCTAACTAAAGAAGTCTAAGACTCATTAAAATCAGCTCTAACTCACTCACACGCTCCACCAAGGGTGAGTCAAGATAGAGATGCTGGTTTCAAGAGCCTATCCTAGATTGGAGTTCTAACTTAAATTTGAAACTAGGTTCTATACTCATACTAGCTCACCTTGGATCCTCACTCGTTCAACCGAGGGTGATCGTCTCAAGGAAACCGTAAGCTAGCATGAGCCCTATGGATGCCTAACAATGATGCTCTAGGAGTTTGGAGGGGGGTTTATATAGTTTTTTGAATGAATTTGGGCCCTTGGATCTAGAGAAATCAACTCTCAACTCTAGGATCACTACTTTCGATTACAACCATTTGATTAATCAAATCAATGGCTTGGAATTGTTCTTTCTATCAAATCTAGTGTAAAGGAGTGAAATTTAGGCGCCCTCATTCTCCACCATTGGATCTGAGGATGATCTGGACCGTCGGATCAGTGCTGACATCAATTCGGATAAGATAAGCCACTATTTTTGGAGAAACTTTGCATTATTGATCTTTAACTGTCGACAAAGTCTTCTTTTATGGAAAAAATTCGTGGATCCTCCTTCCTTTATGCTTTAGTGCATCTCCACCCTTGAATAGGAGCTCATCTTGACCGTACACCATGGTTCAATCATATTTTGACATGTGGCAGCCCTTCAAGCCTTCAATTTTCTTATTCTAGAAAACTGCGGTGACCTTGAAAACTGGACTTTGTGCTCTTTGACCCTCCAAAAAGACTTTGATGAAGATGAAACTTTGTAGGACTATGTTTCCAAAGATCTCCTTCAGGAATATGCAGGAAGAACTCCCATCTGAATCTCCCTTGTACAAGTTTGACTACATTTGGAAGCTTGCAAGGTGGCATTAAAGTGTCTAGGAAGCTCTGATAGCCTTGAAAATTTGTACAAATATGTAGCCACATATGATCTTTATACATGCCAAACCATATGGCTAACATAATTTTCTATACAAGAATTTGTAGGGTCAAACTAGAAAAATTACATTTTTACAAAATGAACATAGCATATCAATGTGCTACAAAATCCATATTCTGCTGAAATTTGGGCTATAGACTGCCTTTGACAATCTTTACAAGTATATGGATTTTCATCTAATTTGGTGACAATGAAATTTTTGCCCTAATTTCCCAACTTTGACCAGCTTTGACCAGCTTTGACCGCTACCATGGACTTTCTTGATTTCTTTGAAACTTTGTATGTGACCTTCCTTTGACATCCTTGATGCATCCTGGACTTCTCGGGGAATTCTGGCTACCTTCGCCAAATATGTTTTTTGTAGGCCTTCACAAGTGAGAGAGGAGAGCAAATCTCGACGACATTCGCCCCCACTAAACCTGCGATTCCTCCGGAAGCGCCACTCTAGCATCTATGAAAAACAAAATGTTCCAGGCATCAAATTCTTTTATAGGCAACATAAGAAAGATGGAAGGAAAATTGATTATATGCATGAATAAGTAGGTAACGTGACATGAAGCAAAATTTGCATGAAAGAAATAATTGAAACAGGCAACATGAATATGCATGAACAAATAGGCAACATATATGCAAATGAACAAGCAACATTGGCAACAAGAAAGAAAAAAAACAAGCATCAATATGAAGTGGAAGTGGATGTATTGAGTCGTTTTAAGCATCAGTTCCTCTCATCTTGAAGAAAATTTTGTACCTTTTTCATAAAGCAATATACCTTAAATATGATTATAAACAAAGATTTAGGATTTTCAAGAGACATCTTTCATCTTTAGCTTATTTTAGATCAACTCCTTTCCTACATAAATATGAATATGCTCTTTCTCTAATAACATGCAAGGAAATCTAACTAAACTCCAGTAATGCATAAATCTGCCTATATAGCCCATGATTTATTCTACTCTGCCTCTTTATCCTCCTTTGGCTTGCTTTTTTTTTTTTTTTTTTTTTTTGTGATGATGATGATTCGGCAACTTTATGGTTACGATCACTTTTTTGGGGTGGAAGAAAGTGTAAACTTCTTGGTAACATGTAGCAACTTTTTTTTTTTTTATGACGGGGAAAAATTAAACCCCGATACAAGGTACAACCATTTTTGATGACGGAGAACAGTCGTTTAAACTCCGATACAAGTGCTGTGAGATGGACTAAAGATGTAGAAACATGCAATAGCAGGAGCTATGATTTCAACAATTATGCTTTCGAGATAGGATACATATGCATGTTTATATATGAAAGTCATGTCACCAAAATAAACCTCCAAATCTACATGCCCTATCTTTCCACAATCCTAGATTATAATCAATTCCTTAGTAGATAAGTTACTACTTAAGATACAATTTTACACAAGTAGAGAAATCATCATTTGCCTTTTTTGACTCAAATGATGTGGATATGCAATGCAATGCAAAGACTGAAAAAAAACATGCATGAAACAAGCATGGAAAAAAAATAGAATAAACTTGAAAAAAAACAAAAAAAAAAAAAAAACAAAGCAACATGAACTTGAAATGATATTTTTATATATATATATTTTTTTTTTCTTCCTTTTTTATTTTTATTTTTATAACATGGATACTCCTGTTTATGAATCGGCCTCATTGTTGTCATCTTCTTCAATGTCCTCATCCAAAATGTACTCGTCATTATCACGTTTCTTGAATAGCTTTATCCTTTTACCTGCAATCAAAGTTTTTAGTGCAACACCATTTAATTCACAAAGAGCATACGTACCATTGTTGTTGACTTTTGATACAATGTATGGCCCAAACCACCGTTGAGTGAGCTTTTTGCGTGCATCATATTGAGAGTCAAATGTACTATCATAAATGAGCACCCAATCTCCTACTTCAATTGGATTAGGACGCAGTCGATGAGTTTTATCAAAATAATGCTTATTCTTCATTCTAGATTCTCTTAATTTTTCAACAGCATCATCAAGTCTTACTTTACCTTGTTCTAACTGTTTAATGCGCAAACTCAAAAAGTCATCAGTAGACATGTTTTCAGACCAAGGCAAATTTGACCATGCAAAAATATGAGATTGAATTGGAAACAATGGTTTTTGACAGTACATAAGTTCAGCAGGCATATACCCAGTAGTACGTGTGCATGTCATTCTATCTGCCCAAAGTGCAAAAGGTAAGAATCTAGGCCATTGTTTGATGTCACCGTTACATGCTTTAGATATGGCTTTCACAATAGGTGGATGCCCTCTCTCTATTTTACCATTGGCCTCTGGATTATATGCAGTAGTGAGAGACAAACGAATACCGTGACGCTCAAAGAACTCTTTAGCTTCTCTCGCATTTAACTCTCCACGATCGGCAACTACTTTCTCTATGTACCCAAAGCGACTTATGACATCTTCAAGCAAGAATTTGCAAACATTGTAAGTGGTCTTAGATCGTAGTGCACGTCCCTCTACATGATTAGTTAAGTCTTCTCTTGCAAGTACAATGTAACGCATTTTGTCGATACCTTTAGGCATAGTTACAAGATCTACTACCCACTTGTAGTGAATACAAGGTGGATAAGTAGGATGCAACGGATCTCTATGTTTGACTGATGAATGAAGTTGACAAGTAGAACATGTAGAAACATAGCTACTAATGTCAACATACATCCTAGGCCAATAATAGGTACTTCTAATTTTTTCATATGTTCCAAAAAATCCTTTATGACCGGCCCATAATGTCTCATGCATTTCCTTCATTACTTGCAATTGAAGACCTCTTTTTCCTAGGACTCGTTGTGGATTCTTAACCTTACCCTTAGCATGTCTCCAAAGATAACCATTACATAGAAAAAAGTTATAAGCTCGTTTCCTAATGTTTACGGAATCTATTCGTAGTCCAGCTAGGTAATGGTTGTAGTGTACTGAGATACTTTCCTATGTCTCTCCATTCATCTTCGTACTCAGACTCATGAAATTTCTCATACTCATATATATGTGGAACATAGTTAACTAAATTCACATTCTTTATTAGATCACTTTCAAGATCATCATCAAATCTAGCTCTCGATAACATATCAGCAACTGAGTTTGACTTACCTGAAATATGAACTAATTCAGGATTTATGAACTTAATATATGAGATCCATCTAAGCATGGCTATATCAGGAGATGAACAATTGGTTATCATTCCAATGAGAGGCAAACAATCAGTCTCAACTTTGACATTTGCACCAATGAAATATTCTTTGTCTATTTTCAAAGCTGTTACCATACCCCATAGTTCTCGTTTGATCTGTGGATATTTTCGTTGTGTTTCATGTAGAATTTTGGCACCAAACCTAATTGCATATCTATTCCCTTCACTATCGTCTTGACTTATGACCCAACCTATACCAATAGGACTAGTATCAACAGTCAATATAATAGGTTTGTTAGCAGAATAGTCTACACGCTTAAGGATGGGAGCTTCAAGCAATAATTTCTTCAATTTACGCATAGCTTGAGTGTGTTTGTCAGTCCAAATAAATTTTCGTTTCTTCCTCAACAAGTCATAAAGACAATCAGCAACATGAGCAAAGTGTGGGATCCAAATAACATAAAAGATACAAGCACCAAGAAATCTACGTACCTCACTCACGTTGTTACATGTTTAAGAAATCTTGCTAATGGCATCAACTTTTTGTGGGTATGGCTTTCGACCATAATGGCCACATAAATGTCCAACAATAAGCACCTCGTTGACACCAAAAACAGATTTCTCTATGGAAAATGTGAGACCTACCTCTTCAAATC
The DNA here is from genome assembly GCA_020310875.1 of Ceratopteris richardii. Classification (NCBI taxonomy): domain Eukaryota; kingdom Viridiplantae; phylum Streptophyta; class Polypodiopsida; order Polypodiales; family Pteridaceae; genus Ceratopteris; species Ceratopteris richardii. Next base: position 92,962,015 of record CM035435.1, on the reverse strand, counting down.
GTTGAAATATTCTTTCACAATCAGAGATATGGTCAAGAACAAATTTACGACATCCCGATGAATCTAAAGTAATGTCCTTTACACGTTCCTCACTCCCTTTAATTGGAATATCATCAATGAATGGCATAGTTATATGAGGGATAAAGTCATGTAAGACCATATTCATAGCACTCATCATATGAGCCACAGAATTAGTCGCTCCTTGAGGTAAAGTACACATTCGCACTAAGCCTAAAGGAGTTTTCATTGTGGTTATGTCACGACTGTCAATTGCTAACTGGAATTGGTCATATCCAGAATATAAATCACCCATTGAATAGATAGAATGTCCTGAAAATGATTCAGCAAACTCATCTACAATGGGTCCTGTTCCTACATTCCTTATGGTGACTTTATTGACAGGTTGGAGATCTTGAATAAAACGTAGTTTCCCATTCTTTTTAGGCACAGTGAACCATCTGTTTGAGTAAGGTGCAAAAGATGGCTCTAAAATTCTCATGTTTATCTTCTCCTTAAGTAGTTTCATTAGCTCAGGTAAGTGAGCCTTTGGAACAGGTATAGGACGAAGATTCCATGGAATATGTGGAATAGTAAAGATTATCATGGGTGCAACTAGCTTAGGATCTACACAACCAATCTCATGAGGATACATAGTAAAGGCTTTTCCATGGCTACGTATAACTCTCTCAAATTTATCTCTCTCTGCTGGCAAAAGAAAGTCATCATCTCTACCAATTCTCACATGTTTGATTGTCTCATCCGTGAATTTATGTCCTATCTTTTTCTTATCCCGAAGAATTGGATCATTTTTCACATCAATAATTTTTTCATTACTTCCTTGAGGTAATGGTTGAGCTATGGGTTTGATTTTTTTGTCTACAGTTTTGTACTTTGTTTCAACTAAGGCATCATGTGTTTGGTTAAATTGTGAGCAGTTGTCAACATTGAGAGCATACTCTTGGATTAGAGCATACTCATCAAGGGAAGAAAGAAGAATAATATGGGAATTAGAATTTTGTTGAAGACATAACTCTAACTCCTCAAGAGTAGAGAAACAATGAGATGTCTCAATCACATGCTCAATGTTCTCATCATGTTCCATGATTTTGTTGTTTTTATAATTTTTTTGGGTTTTTTGGATAAAAGACTTGGACAATTGACTTTTATGAAGAAAATCTAATCTAGAATGTGGAAAACAAAGTGACAAACTATTGTACATGTTGGTTGGATGCGAGATGTCAAACCAATATCCACTATTGTCCCGCTCAACAATGGATTCTATCCGAAATTTTGATCATATGTAGCTCCAAACATGAATCGAGGTGCACAATCACTACAAGCATGCTCATGACCATGAGTAACAATAGGTTTCTTTCTAATTGACAATCGATTCCTAGGATGATTCACTCCTACTGTCATGACTTGAAGTGATTGCATTCCATCCTTAGACTTGAATCTAGCATAGGTAGACCCATCATCCATGGCTTTAGTTTCCATACGACTCTCACAAATAAAGGGTTGACCTAAGAGAACTTCATAGGAGCAATTATCTTGCTTGAACAGGATAATTAGGATTTTGAAAATGCAATTGATGTATTTGAGGAGCTTGGGGAGCAACATGTGGTACTTGAGGTGCAAGAGGAGCTTCCATATTATACGGTTGATGATTTTGAAAATTTTGATTTTGAGGATTTTGAAAAGCTATTTGAGAAGCTTGAGGATACAGGTTTTGATACATTTGAGGATTTTGCACATGAGGATGAGGATTTTGCATTGAAGGATTATGCATTGGAGGAACTTGATATGCTTGAGTAGGAGCTACTTGTGGATTTTGATTGGTAGCTATAACATGTTGATTAGGCTCTTGAAAAGTCATTGGGTTCATTTGATTTTGGAAAGTTTTGGTGTAATTAGATTGTAAAGCATCTATAGTCTTGGCCAAATTGGATTGTGTAGCAATAAGACTTTCCATTTGCTTAGTGAGAATTTCCACTTGAGATTGTTCAACTACACTTTTATTTGGCTCTACTTTAAAACCTTGAGTAGGCTCCATCATTTGTGGAATAGGAGTAGAGTCAAAAAGCATAGCATGGGATTGTTCTCTAACTTGCTCCTTAGTTTGTGGAAGGCTAGCTTGAGGAAGACTAGTTTGCTCATAAAGCATGGATTGCCTTTGATGTCTATGGGCTACAGCCTCTACTACTTTATGCACTTTTTGCCAATTGTCAGTAAGACCATAGCGCTTATCTGGTTCTTCTAATCGCCGTTCAACTTCCCTACGAGTTTCAGGATGAAGAAGCTTAAGAAAATTGATCACAAGATCAGGTTCCAAAGTTATCTTATCCTCATCAGGAAGTTGTTCATAGCGTCTAATATACTCATTTTGTAAGTGAGTAATAGAGCTACTAGGCTTTGGAGAATTGACCCATCGTAAGAATCCATCTCGATTATGTTGGCTATAATCTTCAAGATAGAATTCTTTGAGCATCTCCTTTCTAAAATCACTCCAAGGAAGACTATCATATTGAGTGACACGGTTTATGATAGAGCTATCAACAATTCGTTCAAAGAATGATATCAAAAGATCTTCAGGAAGACCAAAAATCATAGCTTGCTCTTCAAACAAATCTAAGTAGCTTGTGATGTTGATGCCATTGAATTTTCCCTTCTCTCTCAACATAGAAGAGACTATTCTTTGGCCTTGTTTCTCAACAATAAGGGATTTGAATCCTTCCTCCATCTTATGTGAATAAGCAAGTGATGCACGATGCTCTAGATCTCTCACAAATGTGTTTACTTCACGACGAAGATGTGCACGATACTGTGAGAAATCCAGTGCAACACTCAAGACTGATGATGATGATATGATGAGGATGAAAAATATGAAACAAAGGATATGGATCACAACCTCCCAACAAGATCAGAAGCAAATGCCACGAAGCGTTTCACGTCGGGCTCAAAGGTGGAGGTGATCACAATCCGGGTGGATTGGGTCCGGTCGTGGCACACACAGGGTGTATGAAGCTAATGAATGTTGGAAGGTTTAAAGATGTGAAGGTGAAATTAATGTTGAGTATGGAGAAGAGAGAGATGTTGAAATGATTATGGGAATAGGAATGTAGGAGTGCAAGTTAGATTTATGAACATGAATGATAAGAATGAAAGAGAACCATACATACGAATGAAATTTGGAAGGAAGAATGTTCCATTGAAGGAGCTTCTTAAACACTTCCTAATTCCAATCCATATGCATAGTCTTCTTTGGATGATATGTATGCATGACGAGAATAGATGGAATCCTTTCACATAAATCAGTTTCGAAAGGAAGAATGGTCCAATATTGGAGCTTCTTATACACTTTCAGAAACTAATAAATATGTATGGATTTGTATGGATTATATGCATGCAAGTGAATTATGATGATGGATTTTACTCACAAGCTCAAAGAAACATCCTCACTGGTTCAACGCAATACTGCGGAGCCTTCTCACACATAGAAGAAATAGAAGACATGTAAAAATACTTAAGAGACTGAGAGAGGAGACAAGAGACAAGTGACAAGTGACATGAATTAAAAGGATTTGAATTAAGTTACATGTAAAATATCGTCGTGGTACGTCATGCTAAGCAGTCTACTGATCAAAGGTGGTTCCGACCCTCAAACCATGACAGTTCAACCGAATGTCACACGTAAGAAGGTGAGTTCCACTCCAGTGACCCTATGTCTGTCTAGGCTCGTAACGTCTAACTAAAGAAGTCTAAGACTCATTAAAATCAGCTCTAACTCACTCACACGCTCCACCAAGGGTGAGTCAAGATAGAGATGCTGGTTTCAAGAGCCTATCCTAGATTGGAGTTCTAACTTAAATTTGAAACTAGGTTCTATACTCATACTAGCTCACCTTGGATCCTCACTCGCTCAACCGAGGGTGATCGTCTCAAGGAAACCGTAAGCTAGCATGAGCCCTATGGATGCCTAACAATGATGCTCTAGGAGTTTGGAGGGGGGTTTATATAGTTTTTTGAATGAATTTGGGCCCTTGGATCTAGAGAAATCAACTCTCAACTCTAGGATCACTACTTTCGATTACAACCATTTGATTAATCAAATCAATGGCTTGGAATTGTTCTTTCTATCAAATCTAGTGTAAAGGAGTGAAATTTAGGCGCCCTCATTCTCCACCATTGGATCTGAGGATGATCTGGACCGTCGGATCAGTGCTGACATCAATTCGGATAAGATAAGCCACTATTTTTGGAGAAACTTTGCATTATTGATCTTTAACTGTCGACAAAGTCTTCTTTTATGTAAAAAATTCGTGGATCCTCCTTCCTTTATGCTTTAGTGCATCTCCACCCTTGAATAGGAGCTCATCTTGACCGTACACCATGGTTCAATCATATTTTGACATGTGGCAGCCCTTCAAGCCTTCAATTTTCTTATTCTAGAAAACTGCGGTGACCTTGAAAACTGGACTTTGTGCTCTTTGACCCTCCAAAAAGACTTTGATGAAGATGAAACTTTGTAGGACTATGTTTCCAAAGATCTCCTTTAGGAATATGCAGGAGGAACTCCCATCTGAATCTCCCTTGTACAAGTTTGACTACATTTGGAAGCTTGCAAGGTGGCATTAAAGTGTCTAGGAAGCTCTGATAGCCTTGAAAATTTGTACAAATATGTAGCCACATATGATCTTTATACATGCCAAACCATATGGCTAACATAATTTTCTATACAAGAATTTGTAGGGTCAAACTAGAAAAATTACATTTTTACAAAATGAACATAGCATATCAATGTGCTACAAAATCCATTTTCTGCTGAAATTTGGGCTATAGACTGCCTTTGACAATCTTTACAAGTATATGGATTTTCATCTAATTTGGTGACAATGAAATTTTTGCCCTAATTTGCCAACTTTGACCAGCTTTGACCAGCTTTGACCGCTACCATGGACTTTCTTGATTTCTTTGAAACTTTGTATGTGACCTTCCTTTGACATCCTTGATGCATCCTGGACTTCTCGAGGAATTCTGGCTACCTTCGCCAAATATGTTTTTTGTAGGCCTTCACAAGTGAGAGAGGAGAGCAAATCTCGACGACACCGCTGCTTTTTGTATTTGTGTACACCCCGCATCGTCGTCTTCGACAACATTATCCAAAGTTTGATCGATATGGGACAATGACCCATCAATATTCACTTTTCTACTTGCTATTTGATAATTGCATTCATAACCTCCAGAACTTGAATGGTCATGATGTAATTTACTTACAACAGGCATCCGTGTATCCAAGATTTCACAATTCTCTGGCTCGATGAATATTTGTGTGCATGAAGGATCGGAAAGTTGATTCACATCTTGGACAATCGAACACACTGCGGTGCATGATTGCATCTCTAGCGGAGTTGTTGATGCTCCCTTCCATTGTAGTGGATAATGAGCCCCTGAAGTCATCTGATCTGTATGATGACCCAACCCAAGAATCACATGGTCAATATTTTCAGATTGTTCCAGTTTAATTACTTCTTTCTGAGTAGATGCATTAGAGGTCTTTTCCTCTATTGAGAGAAGCTCATGCCGTACCTTAGGAACTCTGGCACAGTTGAAGCTTTCATCTTGATGGATTCATGAGCATTCTCCTCTATTCGCAAAATGAGATGGTTCCATGCAATTTCTCAAGAATGTATGGCGAGTATCGACCTCACGACCTACAGGATGTTCTGTTCTGCTGTAAACACGATGGTCAAAGCCATGTTTGCTGTGCAAACCGATAGTACAGAGTATTCTTTTGCTTTAATTGGCTTCATCTGTTGCTTATCCAAGCAAAAGATGGAGCAGGAGAGAAGGGATGAGATAGGCTTGAACTCACTCCCTCAGGTCACCTCTGAGATATGAGAACAACAGGCTAACCAACTTTGCCAAAACTTTGGGCTGCATCCTTGCCCGTGATGATGTTGTCAACATTTGCGAGTTTAGTGCTCCCTTATCTGATATGTTCGTATATTCAGGTAGTGATGTGTGAACACACTAGGACCGCTAGGGCACTTTTTTCCCTCTTTAGGAGGTTTTTTTCCCCCGGCTTGTATATATGCCTATTGCCCTAATGGGCTACTTATCTTTGTACATTCTCTACTAATACATTCAGTATTGTGTTGTGCTCCAAGCTTCTTCTTCTTCCTTGTGCTGATTGTGTGCTTCCGTAGACGTCTAACTCCAACAATTGGTGTCGGAGCAGGTCGTCGCTTCATCTAGGGTGCTGTCGACACTCCTCCGTTTGCAATGTTAGATTGTGTAGGCTATTTTGTCTTTTTGTGCCAAAGGTATATACCAGTTTGATTTCGCTAGTATAAGCGTCTCGAAGTCTGCTAAGGTCTAGTAGAATTCCTCTGGGCAGTTCTGTTCAACTTTATGAGATACAATCAATTTTGTGCATCAAGGTATTTTTAGTCACCGGCCATGGCAAAAAGCAGTGATGTATTCCGTATGTTGGCTGTTGAGGATAAGTTGGATGGTACCAACTACCCATTATGGGCTTATATGATGCGACATGTATTGGTTGTAAAAGGATTGTGCAACATTGTGTAGGGTGTTGAAAGACGTTCTATTACACCTGTAACAACAGGTACTGCAAATACAGGTGCTGGAGCTGATGGAGATGGTGTCGAAGATGATATTGTGCAGATTCATGTTCGTGCTACTATTTCTGCTGCACCTACTGCAGAGGAGATTCGTTGGGATGGCAGAGATGCCCAGGCACATGCATTGATAGCTTTGTCTATCAAACGTGCCATTATTCCTCATATTCGCTCTTGCAGAACAGCTAAGGATGCTTGGGATACACTTACCACATTGTACCAAGCTAGGAATGAGGCTCGTGTTGCTTACCTCCGAAAATAGTTGCAAAGTGAGCACATGAATGAAGGTGATTCTATGGACAGTTTCCTAACAAAGATCAAAGACTTGAAGGAACAGTTGATTTTTGCTGATGAGGTTATACCAGATAGCTCACTTGTGTAGACCATTCTGAATGGTCTTCCTGATTCATATCAGAGTTTTGCTTCTACTCTTCGGTTGATGATGAAAGGCAATCCAAATGCCTTGTCATTTGAGGAGTTAGTCTCTGTTCTGTTGCAGGAAGATCAGTCCAGGCAGAACAAGTCCATTATGCATGTTGCAGATCAAGCTTTCCTGGCTAGTCAGAAGGGCAAAGGAAAATGGAGCTCTTCTACTAGTAAGTAGAAATATGCAAATGCTGCACATTCGAAGAACCAAGACAAAGATGAGAAAAAAATCAGAAAAGCAGAAATTATTTTGTAAGTATTGTAAAGGGAATGATCATATCATAAAGAAGTGTCCAAAACTGGCTGCAAAAGAGGCAAAGAAGAAAGAGGCTAGAATGGTTGTTGCAGAAGCCTCTACACCAAAAATGGAGTCTGCTAATCTTGTGCAGGAAGAAGAATGGGCGTTCACTACTGTTTGCAGTTTTGACCCATCTTCTCATGAGCAGTGCATGTCTGTAGTAGACTCAGATGTTTAGTACTTTGATAGTGGGGCGACCAAACATATTACCTCGCAGCGCACTTTCTGCTCTTCCCTCGAGCCTGCCCCTACAAGGAATATTGTTACATGCGCCAACAACTCCTCTTATCCTGTTATGGGAGTTGGTAAGATCATTTTGACTACTGCTGATGGTAGTTCTTTCACTTTGTCAGATGCTTTATTTGTGCCAGGGATCAAGAAGAATCTGTTATCAGTTTCTGCATTAGCCAAGATGGGCTTGGTTATGAAATTTGTTGATGACAGATGTACAGTTCATGATCTGTCAAATGGCGATGTTATTATTGCTTCTAGCATTCTATGTTGTGGGATGTATAAGTTCATAGACTATGAAAGATTTGAAAATGATTTGGCATGTGTAGTAAATGATTCTCAGGCTATGTCAGATGCAAAGCTTTGGCATGCATGCTTTGGTCATCTGAATTTTGCTAGTTTGCTACACCTGCAGAAATCTGAAATGGTGTCCTCTTTGCCCAAACTTGAGGTACCTGGAAAACATGTTTGTGAAGGCTGTATTTTGGGCAAAATGCAGTGTTCCTGTTTTCCAAAAGATGGTTCAGTTCGGGCTACACAGAAATTGCAGCTTGTACATAGTGATGTCTGTGGTCCTATGCAGACACCCTCTTTTGGAAATTACCTTTACTTTGTGACTTTCATTGATGATTTTTCCAGGCATGCATGGGTATATCCACTCAAAGCAAAGTCCGAAGTGTTCATGTGCTTTAAACAGTTTTTGGTTTTGGCTGAAAATCTGTCAACATGTAAAATGGGCACCCTCCGTTCTGATCGAGGGGGGGAATATATGTCTTCTTATTTTAATGCATTTCTGGCTGAATGTGGGATAAAACACCGGTGTACAGTGCCTTATACACCTCAATAAAATGGAGTTGCTGAACGGAAGAACAGGTCACTCATGGAGATGGCGAGGTGCATGGTCAAGAGTCAAGCTTTACCACATAGTTTCTGGCTTGAGGCTATCATGTGTGCAGCATATGTACTGAACAGGTGTCCCACTAAAGCGCTGCAGTCTATCACTCCATATGAGGCTTGGCATGACCGCAAGCCATTTGTTGCTCATCTGCGTGTTTTTGGTTGTTTGGCATATGCACTAGTGCTTGAACAACATTGCAGAAAATTGGATGATAAGGCAGTAAAATGTATTTTTGTTGGGTACAGTTCTAAAAGTAAGGGCTATCATCTGTATCATCCACAGACTAAATGCATTCTGGTTAGCCATGATGTTGTCTTTGTGGAAGATGCTATTCAACCATTGCTTTCATGTACTAAGGAGACATTTGTTAGCTCCAAAGACATGTATGATACTTTGATGCCTCTTTTTACAGGTGGACAGCCTAGTGCTGGTCCCAATGAGGCAACTTCTCAGCCTTTGTAGGTTTCATATGATGATGCAGATCATTCCATTTTTTATGCAGGTTTACATGATGCACTTGTTGATGAGAGAGCTGATATTCAGTAGGCAAAAACTACGCCAAAATGGCTGGTGCAGACTTTGCATCACACCAAATTAGATGCACCTTTGTCATATCGTACTCGTTCAGGCTCTCATAGTGCCTCCTTTGCATCAGATTGCTATGATATGGTTGTGCCTAGTCTCTATGATGAAAATGAGCCTGTTTCTTTTGATGAATCACAAAAATCAGAAAATTGGATGGGTGCTATGCAATCTGAATATGATGCTATAATGAAGAATGGTACATGGTCTTTATGTGACTTGACTCCTGACAAGAAGGCCATTGGCACTAAGTGGGTATACAAGCTAAAGCGTAAACCTGATGGTACAGTTGACAGGTATAAGGCTAGGCTTGTTGCAAAGGGTTATGCGCAGGAGAGAGGCATTGATTTTGATGAGACCTTTGCACCTACATGCCGTATGACTTTTGTTTGGAGCATTTGTGCACTTGCAGCCCATCATGGTTGGAATGTACATCAGTTGGATATTAAAACAACATTTTTGAATGGTGACTTGCATGAAGAAGTGTATGTTTTTCAGCCCCGTGGCTTTGTGTAGAAAGGGCATGAAAACCAGGTGTGCAGGTTAAAGAAGGCATTATATGGTTTAAAGCAAGCACCACGTGCTTGGTATGAGAAGATACATGCCTATCTAGTTGCACATGGTTTTGAGAACAGTCCAACTGAAGCACCTTATATGTTAAGCGTGCTAATGATGTGCTTCTGATCATTGTTGTCTATGTTGACCACATGCTGCTCACTGGTCCTATTGAGATGCATATTGCTGATTTTAAGGCTGATTTGCATGCCTCATTTGAGATGTCTGATTTGGGGCATTTGCATCACTATTTGTTCATTCAGTTTATGCAAGTTGATGGTGGAATGGCTTTGGGTCAAAGGAAATATATTGACACATTATTGCAGTGTTTTGGCCTTGAAGACTGTAAGCCTATTGCCACTCCTATGGAGACAGGTTTACGATTGAGTCTTCATGATGCTGGAGATGCATTTGCTGCTATTCTCTATCAACAGGCTGTTGGATGCTTGATTTACTTATGCATTACTCGGCCATATATTTAGTTTGCTGTCTCACAGATGAGCAGGTTTATGCATTGCCCAGGAGTCATGCATTGGAAGGCGGTTAAGCGCATCTTTCGCTACTTGAGTGGTACTCGGCTACTTGGGTTGTTTTATCCCAAGGGGGGATCACTACCGCCAGATTTGCATGCTTTTTCTGACTTAGATTGGGTTGGTTGCTATGACACTCGTGTGTCCACTAGTGGCTTTTGCTTCATGCTTGGTAGCTCATGTATATCTTGGTTGAGCAAGAAGCAGCCTATTGTGGCCACTTCCAATTGTGAGGCTGAGTATAGGGCATCTTTCACAGCTACTGTTGAGTGTGTGTGGCTCAAACGCCTTATGGCTGATTTGGGTGTTGGTAAGTCTTCTGCCACCACCATCTTCACTGACAGTCAGAGCGCATTGGCAGCTGCGAGGAACCCTATGTTCCATGCTCACACTGAGCACATTGAGGTGCATTATCACTATGTCAGGGAGAGGTTCTCTGCTGAGCAGATCAGCTTGGCATATGTGCCCACGCAGGAGAACATTGCAGACCTTTTCACGAAGGCTCTGCCTACGGAGAAGTTTGAAGCTTTCCGCAAAGCTTTGGGCTTACTTCCTTTTGTGGAGTGATTTCCACATAGCTTGGCACTTCCTTATACATGAGTGCTAGCTCCCTGTTCACCGCATCACTCCCAGGGGGGATTTGTTGATATATTCAGGTAGTGATGTGTGTGAACACACTAGGACCATCGGGGCACTTTTTTTCCTCTTTAAGAGGTTTTTTTCCCCAGCTTGTATATACGCCTATTGCCCTAATGGGCTACTTATCTTTGTACATTCTCTAGTAATACATTCAGTATTGTGTGTTGTGCTCCAAGCTTCTTCTTCTTCCTTGTGCTGTTCATGTGCTTCTGCAGATGTCTAACTCCAACATGATAGGGTGGCTACCTAGTGGAAGCAGATTGGACATACTATGCTAGATGTCTCTGATGCTATTTCCCATGTTGCATTTGAATTTGTAGGATGCCTCTTCTCAGAGTTCACAACTGATGGAGAGGGTTAATCTCCAAAAGAACAAGCTAATCTTGAAGTTAGAGCACCTCTATATCAAGAGTAACTCAAAACCTTCACTAATTTAGAGGATCAATGATCAATTACAAAGATTTTGGATAAACTGTGAAGAAGATGATTCTGTAGAAAGTCTGCTGCACATATCTCTCTCATTGACTTATCAAATGTGTAAAGTTTTTTATAAAACTTTGTACAAGGTGTCACCTATAGTTTGCACACCTCCTTCAAGTTAAATCACTTCAAAAGATTCAGTAAATCCTGAGAAATGAACTTAACAAGTCACCTATGTCTAAAACTATTCTTTTGAGAAGTCGATTCAGACACTTGTAACTTCTAACACTTGGTTCTCTCAATCTAGAACCCGTTTATGCAAATGCTTTTAGTCATAGATAGCTTACCTTCCAACTTAAAGATTGAGTACTTGCTTGCTCAAAACTTTACTGTGAAAGGAGAACTGACCAAAATATTAACATCAAATTTTGTGCCTATTTAAGAAAACAGTGAACACTTCTTCACATATGAATGTTCCTACTCAAAATTCTCACAGCCTGTTTACAATTAGGCTCTCAAACTTTAACCATAGATGCATTAACTATGGACTTAGACATCTACAAAATGATTCTTGAAATGATCAAGCACAGAAGGAGAATACATAGAAATATCGGGTGCAACATTTTTCATTTCTGAGAAATTTTACATCTGAGTAATGAGAGAGATTCTACTCACTTCTAAAAGTCTAATGACATCTAATTCTCCTCAAAACTTATTCTAACACATTCTCTCCTATTTGCCCTGACGTTTTCTTTGTATATATAGGTGAATATTTACAAGTTCATGCCCATACAAAAGTATATGATGAACTGACTCTAAAATAATGTACATATGTATACACATCTTTAACTCCTGGATATGCACTTCCTTCATGCTTCATGACTTGGTATTTTCTTCAGTACTTGATTTCAATTCTTCACCCAAAACTTCAATTGTTGATTGCCCTGCACCAACAGCTCCCCCACAATCATCAATTGAGGTTTTCTCTATCTTCTTTATGCCTGCCATGTCTTAGAATCTTTGTAGCTTTGGTCCATCCAAGCTTTTGGTTAGCATATCAGCTATCTGATCTTTTGTTGAAGTATGTATGACTTCAATCTGTTTATCCATCACCTTCTCTCTTAAAAAATGATACTGAATCTCAATGTGTTTAGTCCTCACATGAAACACAGGGCTAGTAGCTAAATACAATGAACTCATGTTATCTCCATGAATAGTGGGTGTACTCTGAATGATGTCAAAACTCTTCATTAGAGTCTTAAGCCATATCACTTCCTTTGCAGCTTCCACCATACCTTTGTACTCAGCCTCTGTGAATGATAAAGCAATTGTGTGTTGCTTCTTTGAACACCAAGAAATTAATTTATCTCCCACATAACACAAGTATCCATATGTTGATCTCCTATCATCAGGATTACCTGCCCAATCTGTATCACTATAGATCTTGATGTTTGTATCTGATGTAAAACCATAATACAAACCCTCTTTGAGTGTACCCTTAACGTACCTCAACACTCTAGACAATGCATGAATTGAGACAATACTCCCACTGCATATGACAAGTCAAGCCTAGTTAAAGTAGCATAAATCAGACTACCAACCAAACTTTGATATAGCTTCATGTCCTTGAACTCTTCTCCACCATATTTGCTTAATTTGTGATTCACGTCCATTGGAGTAGGTGCTACCCTAAAATCATCCATTTTAAACTTGATCAACAAGTTTCTCAAATACCTTTCTTGAGTTACATACACTCCATGTTGAGTGTATGAAATCTCCATGCCCAAGAAATATGACAAGTCTCCCAAGTCACTGATCTTGAACTCTTTCTCCATTTGCTTCTTTAGGCTTTGAATGCCTTTCTCATCTATACCTGTAAGAATTATATCATCAACATATATGCACATGTAAATGAATCCATCATCACTTGCTTTGACAAGCAAGCTACTATCTGCTTTAGATACTTGGAAACCAAGTTCTTTCAAGAACTTCACAAGTCTATAATTCCATGCCCTTGGGGCCTGCTTCAAACCATACAAAGCTCTCTTGAGCTTGCACACATGATCTGGATACCTTTCATCTCTGAATCCCTGTGGTTGCTCCATGAAAACATCATCTGAAATATAACCATTTAGAAAAGCATTGTTCACATCTAATTGACATAACTTCCAACCTTTACAAGCAGCATTGGCTATGAGTGTCCTAATGGTTGTCATCTTTGCCACCGGGCTATAGGTCTCATCATAATCTACACCATATGTTTGAGCAAACCCTTTCACAACAAGTCTAGCTTTATACCTAGACACACTTCCATTTGCAAACCTCTTTGTCTTGTAAACCCATTTACATCCAATGATCTTCTGGCTATTTGGTTTAGGAACCAAATCCCATGTCTGATTCTCCATCAATGCATCATACTCTTCCTGCATAGCTTTCTCGCAATTTTCCTTACCTTTTGCCTCTTCATATGTAGAAGGGTCTTCATCTACCTTTATCATATAAGCATAATCTTTGGTAGCCAAAAAGAAAGTGTCATAGCTATACCTTGTAGGTTGCCATTTGTGTCTTGATGACCTTCTAAGTTCTCCACTCCTTGAGGTTTCTGGTTCATCACATTCTAGATCAAACCTTGGCACTTCTTCAACTTCAACATGTACTTCATTATTCTTCTCTTCATCAAATATCTGAACCTTTGATTTACCTTTCTTTTGATCCACAATTTCTTCATCACCTGCATAAATATTGATTGTATCTGCATACCAAGTACCTTGCTCATCAAATGTAACATCCTTAGATACAAGGAATTGTTTTGTGGATGGACTCCACAACCTATATCCCATCTACTTATCATCATATCCAATAAACACATATTTTTCTACTTTAGGCTCCAATTTATGCCTCAATTGTGATGGCACATATGCATATGCCAAACATCCAAATACTTTGCAATGATATAGAGTAGGTCTCTTAACCCACCATGCCTCATATGGTGTCATACCCTGCAAAGCTTTACATGGTAACCTATTGACCAAATAAGTAGCTGTATTTATAGCCTCAACCCACAAATAATTAGGGTAATTTTTCTCCTTCATCATTGACCTTGCAAACTCAACAAGAGTTCTATTCCTCCTTTTTGCTACACCATTCTGTTGAGGAGAGTACCTACAAGTAATTTATCTTTTTAGTCCTGCATTCCACAAGTAATCACTGAACTCATTAGAGAAATACTCTCCCCCTCCATCCTGTAATTCTCTCTGCATACACATGATAATGTTTGAATGTATTGAATACCTTTGACTTATCTTTGATCACATAGATAGTAATCCATCTGCTAGCATCATCAACATAAATCACATAATACCTTGAGCCATTGATACTAAAATCCTTTGATGGTCCCCACACATATGTGTGTACCAATTCAAGCTTCTCTAAATACATAAAACCATGCTTGGAATAAGATTGCTTATGAGCCTTACCTAATTGACATGCCTCACATCTGTATGTCATATGTTGACCTGCAATATTAGGAAATCCAAGCACTAAACCATTATTAACCATATCTTTGATACCTCTTTCATTGAAATGTCCAAGCCTCTTGTGCCAAAGATCTAACTTAGAGATCTTATGTCCTCCATAAGTGAACAAGGCATGACCAACATTACCTTGGATCTTCAATGTGAACAATCTTCCTTCTTTCTTCCCTAAAACAATTTGTTTATACCCATTGCTAGGGTCTTCCACAAGCACTCCTTCATTAGTGAACCTGACTTCATAACCATTTTCAACAGTTTGTCCTACACTTATGAAATTTGTAGGAATTGTAGGAACATACAAAACCTTACTCAAGAGATTACTACCATCCTTGGCCTTCACTGATCCAATTGACTTCACATTATGCTTTGTATTGTCACCTGTTTGAACTACATGATTAGTTACCTTATTCTCCAAATCAGTCATCAAAGCTATGTGGCCACTCAGGTGATTGCTACACCCTGAGTCAATGTAGAAGACTCTTTGGGCTTCACTTTGCCTTTCACAAGTTGTATTCATT
Source organism: Ceratopteris richardii (assembly GCA_020310875.1). Taxonomy (NCBI): domain Eukaryota; kingdom Viridiplantae; phylum Streptophyta; class Polypodiopsida; order Polypodiales; family Pteridaceae; genus Ceratopteris; species Ceratopteris richardii. Next base: position 92,946,747 of record CM035435.1, on the reverse strand, counting down.
ATCAATGTTGAATCCTCCTTTTGATCTGAAGCATAATTGTAGTAGGTATTGTTGTATTGTTGACTTTATAATCCTCTACCTACATTTCTTCCAAAATAACCTCTACTACATCTACCTCTGAAATTACCTCTTTGATTTCTGCCACCTCTTCCTCTTGAATTAAAGTTCTAATTATATCCACCATTACTCCGAGTATTATGCCAACAATCATTAGCTAAGTGATTTTTCTTACCACAAATCCAGCAAGCCTTGACTCCATCTTTATTACTCCTGCCTCTTCCTCTACCTTTGCCACCTCCTCTTCCTCTTAGGAAGTTTGCTTGGCTGATTGTACCTTCATCCTCATTTGCTTGTTGCTTTCCTTTGATATTCTTCTTCTTATCCTTTGAATACGTTGCATGACCTATACTCTTGTCACCTTCACCTTTGACATCCTGCTCAAAGGTTAACATATGTCCTAGCAACTAATTTAAGTTAGGAGTAAAATGATCAAGTGATAATTCAGTAGACAAAATGAATGGCTTCCATTTGTCATCACCTCTCAAACCTGTGAGGATTTTCCTTACCAATTTATCCTCCTCAATGTCTTCATCAACTGCTCCTAATGCATCTGCAATGTCCTTCATCCTTGTTACATAGTCTGGGATGGATTGAGAGGCCTTCTTCTTGAAAGTGGTAAATTTTGCCCACAAGGATGCCTTCCTTGACTTTGTGGTGTTTTAAAAATGCTCCTCCAAAGCATTCCATATATCACTTGCACTTTTAAGACCTCTAATGTGAGGTAGCAAGTAGTCATTGACTGCCATATAGATAATGCTCCTAGCTTGAGCATCTTTCTTCATCCAATTCTTCAATTCTGATAATTCCTCCCTAGTTGGAGCACTAGGATCTCTGAACTGAGGCTTTTCTTATTCACCTGTAATATAAGCTATCAAGTCTTTGCTCATAAGATGAGCTTCCATCCTCATTGACCATGTTGGATAGTTCTCTCTATCCAACTTCTCTATTTGAAGAGAATCTCCCATCCTTTCTTCACCTGTATATTGAATTCTTCAAACTTTATGAGTAATAGATGTACCTTTACTTTGAATAATAATCCTTTTGTCTTCCTTGATGTCATATGACCTCCTTCTCAACATTTGCCCTCAAGCTTTCACCTTTTGAACCTTCAGATGTTGAATTCTTTATGACTGTAGCAATCGGGATCCTCCTTTCTTCAATTATGATGCTTCCTGTTCTGATATGTTGGAACAAGCCAATCCCGAATTAGTGATTATAAAGATCTTGAAGAAGGCTTATGGTCAGAATGAAGTGGAAGAAGATACTTGAGAAAGTGAAGGAGATTTCAGAATGATGTCTTGTACACATATGTACATATAAGTGGAAATCCTTGTAATCTGAATAGAGATAAATCCTTAGGATGATAAGGAGTAGTATCATAGACGCGGGATGAGTCAAAAATCATGTATATATAAGTTAATGATGATAAGAAATGAATGAGAGAGTCATTTGTAGATGACAAATGTCTTAGAGATGTGTAGAGAGTTTTTTCCCAGAAAATAGCGACGGGTTTTTCTCTGAGTGCTCTCTGTCTGATCATGTGGATCAGAATTCCTTTTGTACACATCTAATTGAGAAGCTAATTAAGCTATGTCTAGAGTTTCATGATCTAATTCCTCTTCTGCTGTGAGAATGATCAATAGGAACATTCATATGTAGAATGTGAAAATTGAAGTCTCAGAGTAGCGCATTTTTCCGTCTCAGTGTTTTGCTTAGATCTCAGTGTATACTGTAAAGTTTTTGATGAGTGAGCACTTAAAATCTAAGTTAGGAGATAAGGAAGCTATGGCTAAAAGCATTTAGCAAAACGGGTTTTGTGTTGAGAGAAATCAACTTAAGAAGTTGACTATGTCGAAGGCACTACCTCTGGAAGACAGTTATGACATATCTTTGATCTTAAGGATCAAATTAAACTTTTGGTGATTAGTTTTGAGAACTAATGATTAGTATGATTGCGCAAAGGTATTGCGAATACTTGTGCATCATTTACTTGAAGAAATTTGAAGTTATGTGCAGGTAATGAAGTCGATTTCTGAAGCAGACTTTCTGAAGTAGACACTTCTTCACTCAGAGAAGTGTTAATGGAAGTTTTGGTAAAGAAGAACAATATTTGTGTAAAGTTTGGTTTATAACTGACATAGAAGTGTTCTTAAGTCAGTATAGATCAAACCTTTGGAGATTAAGAGGTCTCCAACAGTGGTATCAGAGCTGAAGGTGCACTACAAGAGAAGAAAAGACAATTGAAGTTCCGATTGGTGCAGATATTGGAGTTCTTCCAAATCAAAGGAGGACAAGGACAAATTATTGAAGATAACCTGCAGAAGTTCAAAGCACGAGTTTGAAAAGAATCAAGAAGGACAAAGCTCATATCAAAGGTACATTTTATCCTCATAAACCATAGTAATTGCAGATACAGAAGGTCAAGGATGGGAGAAAGCTTGCAGATTGATAAGCTAGATAGGGAGAACTATCCAGCTTGGTCCATGAGGATGGAGGCACACCTCATGAGTAAAGATTTGATGGCCTTCATTACAGGAGATGAAGAAAAGCCTGAATTTGCAGATCCTAGTATTCCAACTAGGGAAGAACTTGCAGTCTTGAAGACTTGGATGAGAAAGGATGCTCAAGCAAGGAGTATCATTTACATGGCTGTAAATGATTATCTTTTACCTCACATTAGAGGATTGGAAAATGCTGCAGATGTTTGGAATGCTTTGGAAGAGCATTTCCAGAATACAACCAAGTCAAGGAAGTCCTCACTATGGGCTGAGTTCACAACCTTCAAGAAGAAGAGCTCACAATCAATTTCTGATTATGTGGCAAGGATGAAGGATATTGCAGATAGCTTGCGAGCAGTGGATGAAGACATTGAAGAGGATAAGTTGGTAAGACAAATACTTACAGGTCTGAGAGGAGATGAGAAGTGGAAGCCTTTCATATTGTCCATAGAGTTGTCACTTGATCACTTTACTCCTGATCTTAATCAATTGCTAGGACACATGCTAACTTTTGAGCAGGACATTGAAGGAGACAATGATAGAAGTACAAGTCAAGCTATGTACTCCAAGGACAAGAAAAAGAATGGCAAGGGAAAGCAATCGACTGATGATGAAGGGAATTCAAGTCAAGCTAACTTCACAAAAGGAAAGATGAATTTCAGAGGTAAAGGAAGAGGAGGTAAGAACAAAGATAATGCTAAAGCTTGTTGGATTTGTGGCAGAACAAATCATTTGGCAAATGATTTTTGGTATAACAATCAAAATGGTGGAAGCAATAATCAGAATTTTAATCAAAGAGGTAGAGGAGGCAAAAACCAAAGAGGTAACTTCAGAGGAAGAGGTGGTAGGACATCATATGGTAGAGGAGGTGGAAGAAACTTCCAACCTCAGTCCTACAACAACAATTATTATAATTATGCATCAGATCAGAAGGAAGATATGACTCTTATCTTGAATGCAACTCATGAATCAATGGGAGAAGATCAAAGAGTGTTTTATATTGACTCAGGATGTAGTAACCATCTGAGTGGGAATCTATCCTTGATGACTGATATGGAAGCAAAGGTGAATGGACATACAGTTCAAACAGGTGACAATACCAAGCATAAAGTGGAGAGTATTGGATCAGTGAAGACAAAGAGTGGAAGTACACTTTTGAGCAAGGTACTTTATGTTCCTACTATTCCTAAAAATTTGATAAGTGTAGGGCAAATTGTGGAGAGAGGATATGAGATAAGATTCACAAATGATGGTGTTTATGTGCAAGATCCGAATCAGGGATATAGAAACATAATTGCAGGAAAGAAGGAAGGAAGATTGTTCACTCTCAAAGTTCAAGGTAATGTGGGACATGCATTATTTACTTATGGAAGTCAAAAGGTGTCTGAATTAGACCTATGGCATAAGAGGCTAGGTCATTTCAATGAGAGAGCTATAAAGGAAATGTCAAAGAATCAGGTGGTGCTTGGATTGCCGAATGTTGAAGGACAACATATGGTGTACAAGTGTGAAGCTTGTCAATTAGGTAAAGCACATAAAGGTTCTTACAACAAATCAGGGTACAAGCATTCAAATATGCTTGATTTGGTTCATACAGATGTATGGGGTCCCTCAAGGGACTATAGCATAAATGGATCCAGATATTATGTGTTGTTTGTTGATGATGCAACCAGATGGATTACTTTGTATGTAATCAAGGATAAATCAGAAGTTTTCAAGACATTCAAACATTTTCATGCTTATGCAGAAAGGATCACAGGGCAAAAGCTTAAGAGGTTAAGGTCAGATGGAGGGGGAGAGTATTTCTCTAAAGAGTTTGATGATTATTTGTGGAATGCAGGTATAAAAAGAGAAGTAACTTGCAGGTATTCTCCTCAACAGAATGGAGTAGCAGAAAGGAGAAATAGGACTCTTGTAGAATTTGCAAGAGCCATGATGAAGGAAAAGAATTGTCCAAATTACTTATGGGCAGAAGCCATTAACACTGCAACATATCTTGTGAATAGGTTACCTTGTAAAGCTTTGGATGGAGGAACCCCTTATGAAGCGTGGTGGGGTAAGAAACCTACTCTTGATCATTGTAAAGTATTTGGATGTGTAGCATATGCTTATGTTCCTTCACAACTAAGACATAAGCTAGAACCAAAAGCAGAGAAGTATGTGTTTATTGGTTATGATGATAGACAGATGGGTTACAGGTTGTGGAGTCCATCCACAAAGCAATTTCTTGTTACCAAAGATGTGACATTTGATGAGCAAAATACATGGTATACAGGATCAGCAAATGATTATGCAGGTGTTGAAGAGATACAAAGGAAAGGAAAGGCAAAAGTAAAAGTGTATGAAGAGAGTATTGATGATGTTGACTCTAAAAGTAGATTGCAGGATCATGTAGAAGAAGGGCCAAGATTTGATCCAGAATCAAATGAGGCTGAAACTTCGAGAAGTGCAGAAATCAAAAGATCCTCAAGGGAAAGGAAAGAACCTATAAGGTATAGTTATGATACATCTTTTCTAACAACAAAAGATTATGCTTACATTGTGAAGACAGAAGAAGATCCAACCACTTATGAAGAAGCCAAAGGTAAACAGAATTGGGAGAAGGCAATGCAGGAAGAGTATGATGCTCTACTTGAAAATGAAACTTGGGAATTAGTACCAAGACCAAAGAATCAGAAGGTCATTGGATGTAAGTGGGTATATAAAACAAAAAGGTTTGCAGATGGTAAGGTGTCTAGATACAAAGCTAGACTTGTGGTCAAAGGTTATGCCCAAACTTATGGGGTAGATTATGATGAAACCTTTAGTCCTGTTGCTAAGATGTCTACAATTAGAACATTGATTGCTATTGCTGCTTGTAAAGGATGGAAGTTGTCACAATTAGATGTGAAAAATGCATTTCTAAATGGATACATTGCAGATGAAGTATACATGGAGCAACCAGAAGGTTCTATGAATTCAATTGGATCAGATTATGTGTGTAAGCTCAAGAGAGCTTTGTATGGGTTGAAGCAGGCCCCAAGAGCTTGGAATTACAGACTTGTCAAGTTCTTGAATGAATGTGGATTTCAAGCATCAAAGGCAGATAGTAGCTTGCTAGTGAAGGCAAGTGAAAATGGATACATTTACATGTGCATTTATGTTGATGATATTATTGTCACAGGAACAGATGCTCAAGGAATCAATGAACTCAAAAGGCAAATAGAGAAGGAGTTTAAGATAAGTGATTTGAGAAACTTATCTTATTTTCTAGGAATGCAGATTCTGTATACTCAACATGGAGTATATGTTTCACAAGAGAGGTATTTGAAGAATCTTCTAGTCAAGTTTAACATGGAAGATTGCAAGACTTCAACTACACCATTGGAGGTAAATCATAAATTAAGCAGGTATGGAGGTGAAGAATTCAATGATATGAAGAAATATCAGAGTTTGGTAGGTAGTTTAATCTATGCTACCTTGACAAGGCCAGATTTATCATATGCAGTAGGTGTGTTGTCACAATTTATGAATTGTCCAAAGAAGACTCATTGGATTGCAGCCCAAAGGGTACTCAGATATATCAAAGGAACCCTAAGTGAAGGTTTGTACTATGGTTTCACTTCTGACACAAGAATCAAAGTGTTTAGTGATGCAGATTGGGCAGGTGACTCAGATGATAGAAGGTCTACTCATGGGTATCTCTGTTATGTTGGAGATAAATTAGTTTCTTGGTGTTCAAAGAAGCAACATACAGTTGCTTTATCATCCATAGAAGCTGAGTATAAGGGAATGGTAGAAGCTGCAAAAGAAGTGATATGGTTGAAGACTTTGATGAAGAGTTTTGAAACTGATCAGAGTACTCCAATTATTTTTGGAGATAATATGAGTTCTTTGTATTTGGCAGCTAACCCTGTTTTTCATGCCAGGACTAAGCACATAGAGATTCAATATCATTTCTTGAGGGAAAAGGTACTTGATAAAGAGATTGAAGTGATGTATACTCCAACAAAAGAACAAGTGGCAGATATGATGACAAAGAGCTTGGATGGACCTAAGCTACAAAGATTCAAGGAGATGGCAGGAGTGAAGAAGAATGAAATAATCACAATTAGTGATTGAGGGGGAGCTGTTGGAACAAGCCAATCACAAATTAGTGATTATAAAGATCTTGAAGAAGGCTTATGGTCAGAATGAAGTGGAAGAAGATACTTGAGAAAGTGAAGGAGATTTCAGAATGATGTCTTGTACACATATGTACATATAAGTGGAAATCCTTGTAATCTGAATAGAGATAAATCCTTAGGATGATAAGGAGTAGTATCATAGACGCGAGATGAGTCAAAAATCATGTATATATAAGTTAATGATGATAAGAAATGAATGAGAGAGTCATTTGTAGATGAAAAATGTCTTAGAGATGTGTAGAGAGTTTTTTCCCAGAAAATAGCGACGGGTTTTTCTCTGAGTGCTCTCTGTCTGATCATGTGGATCAGAATTCCTTTTGTACACATCTAATTGAGAAGCTAATTAAGCTATGTCTAGAGTTTCATGATCTAATTCCTCTTCTGCTGTGAGAATGATCAATAGGAACATTCATATGTAGAATGTGAAAACTGAAGTCTGAGAGTAGCGCATTTTTCCGTCTCAGTGTTTTGCTTAGATCTCAGTGTATAATGTAAAGTTTTTGATGACTGAGCACTTAAAATCTAAGTTAGGAGATAAGGAAGCTATGGCTAAAAGCATTTAGCAAAACGGGTTTTGTGTTGAGAGAAATCAACTTAAGAAGTTGACTATGTCGAAGGTGCTACAGTTATGACATATCTTTGATCTTAAGGATCAAATTAAACTTTTGGTGATTAGTTCTGAGAACTAATGATTAGTATGATTGCGCAAAGGTATTGCGAATACTTGTGCATCATTTACTTGAAGAAATTTGAAGTTATGTGCAGGTAATGAAGTCCATTTCTGAAGTAGACTTTCTGAAGTAGACATTTCTTCACTCAGAGAAGTGTTAATGGAAGTTTTGGTAAAGAAGAACAATATTTGTGTAAAGTTTGGTTTATAACTGACATAGAAGTGTTCTTAAGTCAGTATAGATCAAACCTTTGGAGATTAAGAGGTCTCCAACATGATACCACTGATGGAGAGGGTTAATCTCCAAAATAACAAGCTAATCTTGAAGTTAGAGCACCTCTATATCAAGAGTAACTCAAAACCTTCACTAATTTAGAGGATCAATGATCAATTACAAAGATTTTGGATAAACTATGAAGAAGATGATTCTGTAGAAAGTCAGTTGCACATATCTCTCTCATTGACTTATCAAATGTGTAAAGGTTTTTATAAAACTTTGTATAAGGTGTTGCCTATAGTTTGGGCAGCTCCTCCAAGTTAATTCACTTCAAAAGATTCAGTAGATCTTGAGAAATGAACTTAACAAGTCACCTATGTCTAAAACTATTCTTGTGAGAAGTCGATTCAGACACCTCTAACTTCTAACACTTGGTTCTCTCAAGCTAGAACCCGTTTATGCAAATGCTTTTAGCCATAGTTAGCCTACCTTCGAATTTAAAGATCGAGTACTTGCTTTCTCAAAACTTTACACTGTGGACGGAGAACTGACCAAAACATTAACATCGAATTTTGCACCTAGTTCAGAAAACAATGAACACTTCTTCACATATGAATGTTCCTACTCAAAATTCTCACAGCCTGTTTACAATTAGGCTCTCAAACTTTAACCATAGACTCATTAAATATGGACTTAGACATCTACAAAATGATTCTTGAAATGATCAAGCACAGAAGGAGAATACACAGAAAGATCGGGTGCAACATTTTTCATTTCTGAGAAATTTTACATCTAAGTAATGAGAGAGATTCTACTCACTTCTAAAAGTCTAATGACATCTAATTCTTCTCAAAACTTATTCTAACACATTCTCTTCTATTTGCCCCAACATTTTCTTTGTATATATAGGCGAATATTTACAAGCTCATGCCCATACAAAAGTATATGATGAACTGACTCTAAAACAATGTACATATGTATACACATCTTTAACTCCTAGATATGCACTTCCTTCATGCTTCATGACTTGGTCCTTTCTTCAGTCCTTGACTTCAATTCTTCACCCAAAATTTCAATTGTTGATTGCCCTGCACCAACAACAACTGAAAGGATAAGCGGACTTGCTGGTGACAAACTTGTTTCCACGGAGGCTTCACTTGCCATACAGTCTAGTTGGGTTACTGCCATGTGTAAATTCGTGTGGGAGAAAAGGGATATGTTCATGGCTTGTACACTAGTGCTCCCGATTGAGAGTTTTTCGTACAACAATCCAACCACTGGTGTTTGCTGTGAAAGCTGTTGCAACAGGCATGGTCGAAGAAATGGAGGCAATATATGGGAGACGATGCTTTTGCTCTATTAGCTCGAGCCGGCATCGATCACGAGCAAGGAAGAGCAAAGTTCATTGTATTTTGATATCAGACGGATGAAAGCTGTTATCAAAGGTTAAAAAAAAAATCAATTTCTTTTGCAATCTTGGGTAGAACGTGTTGGAGTTTATTGATCTCCAAAGTACAGCTAGAAGTAGGTGAAACCCAACAGGACCTAGTTGACTTTTTCACAAACTTGTATGCACAGACCAGTTTTCTTGCAGAGAAAACTGCTCTTTACTCACTTAGAATTTTCAAAAACTGTTTCCTATACATAAACTAGACTCTAAGAGCTTTCCAACAAGCTATAGAACACCTCAAATGGATAAATACACAAGGAGATATGACCTCTGCAAGTTTGAGGTTTAATGGAGACCTTCAACAGAGATAAAAAAAAAGAGAACACATACTACTTGCAGAGAGTCCTGCTCTCAGCTCACAAATCCAATGATTATGCAAAGTTAGAGGAAGAAAGTAGACAGTAAGAGCTTTCAAATAAGCTATCAAACATGTAATTTGGATATATAATGAGGGAGATACAAGCTCTGCAATCTCTGCATACAAAACTACAGCAGAATAGAGATACACAAATGACTCTCTTGGACATCCCACAAGATCACGACTTTTCTCCTCTTTTTATAGCATGAGAAACTAATCTAAAACCTTCCTAATACATCTAAATTCATGGTAGACACTTGGATGGAGGTATTACATGACTCAAGTGCTCAAATAAGCAAAGTACTGATGGACTTTGAGAACTAGCCACATCGACCTTCCACTAGGACACCACTGCAGCTCCCTTGTGACTCACTAATTTGACTCACCATGTTCTAGAACTCACGTGGTATTTTTGCTATCTTTTATGAATAATATGAGCCTTCTTGAAGTATTTGAAGACTTCCCAAAGGTATTTACATAATTGGAAACTTGTACCCTATATAAAACAAATGTTCGCAACATTCTCCCCCTCAAGTTTCAAAGGGTATTTCTTTCATGCCAAGAATATAGTTGAATCTTTGAAGCTTTGGTCCATCCAAGGATTTGGTGAAGATATCTGCAACTTGATCCTTTGTTCCCACAAAAGAAACTTGTACTTCATTGTTTATGGCCTTCTCTCGAACATAATGATAGTGAACTTCTATATGCTTTGTTCTAGCATGAAAAATAGGATTTGAGGTCATATGAATGCTACTCAAGTTATCCCCATATATCAGTGGTACATCAACCTGCACATTCAAGTCATGAAAACAACTTTTTAAACCATATAACTTCAGTAGTAGCCAATGCTAAACCTCTATACTCAGCCTCTGTAGAAGATAAAGTAACTATAGGCTGTTTCTTTGAACTCCATGTTAATGTCTTGTTTCCTGCTATTACCACATATCCACTTGTGGATCTTCTGTCATCTTTGCTTCCAACCCAATCTGCATCACTAAAGACTTTAAGAGTTAGATCAGCATCATGACTATAAAATAATCCTTCGTTCATGGTACCTTTCAAATACCTAAGCACTCTTTTCGCTGCATGCATATGAGGTACTCTAGGTTCATGCATAAACTGTGACAATACTCCCACTGCATAGCATATATCAGGTCTAGTTTTTGTTGCATAAATCAAAGATCCTACCATGGATCTATACACATTCATATCATGCAACTCATCACCTTCCTTTGCACTCAAATTTACATTACATTCCATTGGAGTAGAAAGAAATTTACATTCCTGCATACCAAACCTGTTCAACATATCACCTATATACTTTCTCTGTATCAACCACATACCTTCATCACCATACACAATTTCAATCCCAAGAAAGTATCTAAGCAAACCAAGATCTGATATTTTAAATTCCTTTCCCAAATTACCTTTTATCTCTTCAATTGCTTTTGCATCATTCCCTGTCATCAACAAGTCATCCACATAAATGCATACATAGACACACATGTTATCTACATGTTTTACATAAAGTGAAGGATCAGCATGACTCGCTGTGTATCCTTGCAGCATAAGATACTTTACCAACCTTGCATTCCATGCCCTTGGTGCTTGCTTAAGACCATATAATGCCTTCTTTAACCTGCATACATGAGTAGGACATTTTGCATCCGCATAACCATCTGGTTGTGACATATACACTTCTTCATTTAACTCACCATTAAGAAAGGTATTCTTTATAACGAGTTGATATATATTCCACCTTTTACTTGCAGCTAAAGCCAACAAAGTTCTCACCGTTGCCATGTTTGCTACTGGACTAAATGTTTCCTCATAGTCCAATCCTTGAGTTTGATTATATCCTTTTGCTACAAGTCTAGCCTTATATCTTGACACACTACCATCACTATTTCTTTTAATCTTAAAAACCCACTTGCAACCAATTACCTTTTGCTTTGGTGTCTTTGGAACTAAATTCCAAGTCTTGTTATCCTGTAGTGCTTCCATTTCTTCTCTCATTGCTTTCTCCTACTTTTCATCTCCTTTTGCCTCATCATAACATGTGGGTTCATTTTCCTGCTCAACTTTTGTCATAAAAGCATAATGAGTATTCATAAAAGATTCATAAGTATACCTTTGAGGTTTCTTACTCACTCTTGAAGTTCTTCTTACCTCCAATGTAGATGCTCTTCTTTTCTTATTAGGAACCTTTGATGATTCTCCATACTCACATACATCACTAATTTCCTCTCCTTCATCATTAACTTCAACAAGTTTGAGTTTACCTTTACTTTTAACACTTGGAGGTGACTCTTGCCTTAATCTTCCATTGAAAGGTGATCCTCTTTCTTCATCCAAACCACTCCTTTCATCATTTAAACTTCCTGATGGCTGAACTATGCATTCATCTCCTTCAAGCACACCTTCTTCATTTTCATCCATGACTTGCAAACAATTCTTATCTGCATACCATGAAAGTGATTCATCAAAGTTTACATCTCTTGACACAACAACCTTATTGGTATGAGGATTATAGCATCTATATCCTCTTTGAGTATCTGCATAACCAATAAATATACATTTTTCTGATTTCGCATCAAGTTTAGATCTCACCTCACTAGGTACATGTACATAACATACACAAACAAATACTTTCAAATGACTTACACTTGGTTTACTTCCATGCCATACCTCATATGGTGTCAAATGATGAACTCCAGCAGTCGGAACTCTATTCATAATGTAAACACTTGTGCTAACAGCTTCAGCCCAAAAATAATTAGGCAAACACATATCATTAAGCATGCTTCTAGATGCTTCTGCTATGATTTTGTTTCTTCTTTCTGCGACTCCATTTTGTTGTGGAGTATACCTGCATGTAACTTCTCTTTTGATACCTTCATCATACAAAAAAATCAGTAAAAGCTTGAGAGAAATACTCTCCCCCTCCATCAGATCTTAGCTTCTTAATATACCTTCCTGTTTGCTTTTTGACATATGATTTGAACTTCTTGAAACAATCAAAGACCTCACTCTTATGTTTATTGAAATACACAAATGTCATTCTACTATGATCATCAATGAATGATACATAGTACTTATTACCAACCAAGGATGCCTCTTTAGTAGGTCCCCACACATCTGTGTGTATGAGATCTAGCAAACCATCACTTACATAGCTTGAATGCTTGAAAGGTTGTCTATTCTGCTTATCCATTTGACATGCTTCACAAAGATGCACCATATGTTGCTTAGTAAGATCAGGTAATCCTTCAACAATCCTCTTCTTTGATAGCTCCTTTAACCTGTGTACATTCATGTGTCCAATCCTTTTGTGCCATAGATCAAGCTCTGCTATTCGATGCATACCATAAGAGAAATAGTTTGTATGATTTGGGTTTACCTTGAATGTAAACAATCTACCTTGTTTTTTACCTCTAGCAATTAACCTCCTTTGCTTTGGATCCTCAATGAAGCAACCTGCATGATTAAATCTTATTTGCAAACCTTTTTCTACCATTTGACCAACTGACATCAAATTCTTAGTGATCCTTGGCACATAAAGTACATCCTTCAAGCAATTTGTCTTGCTCTTATCCTGCATAACGACATCTCCAACTTGCATAATCTTATGTGTTGTATCATCTCCTATTTCAACATGACCTTTACATGAAGGATTATGCATATTAGAAAACCATGAAGCATCATGAGACATGTGATTAGAACAACCACTATCTACATACCATACATCGCTATTGCAATTCATCTTAGTTTCTACATTCATCATAAGAAGAGAATCATAATCATCACTTTTACCTTCAACTGCATACTTTCCTTGTTGTTTACCTCTTCTTGAATAGCCTCCTCTTCAATTACCACCTTGATTATTTTCATTTTGATAACAATCTTTGGCATAGTGTCCATACCTTCCACATATATAGCAATTGTTCTTATCTTCACTCCTTTGTCTTTGATTGTAGTTGTAGTAGCCTCTCGTACCTCTAGCACTTGATCTTCCTCTTCCTCTTGTGTTGAAGAAGCCACTTGAAGTCCCTTGATCATCGCTCCTTCTTCCTCGACCTCTATTTGAACCTCTTCTACCTCTATTTCCACCTCTTGATGATCCTACATAAAGAGCTTGTCCTTGAGATCCTTTTTGATTTAAAGTAGAACCATTTAGATTCATCTCCTCCGTGACCATGAGGGCAATAAGTTGATCAAAATCTGGTAATTCTCCTCTGACATAAACTGAAGTAATGAAGGGTTTCCATCTCTCATCATCTTTGAGTCTGTTGAGAGTATGTGCAACCAAGTCATCATCCTCCACATGAGCTTGAATTGATCCTAGTTGATCTGCAATCTCTTTAACTTTCAATATGTAATCATTGACCGATGTCCTTGTATCTTTCTTTATGTTATTCAACTCATTTTTGAGTTGAATCTTCCTTGCTCTTGTACCTGTAGCATACAACCTTTCCAATGCAAGCCAAACATCTCTACTTGTGTCTAGATCTTGTATGTGTCCTACCATTGAATCTTGAATATTTTGTGATAAAATGAATATAACCCTTTTGTCTCTCTCATTCCAAAGTATAAACTCCCTCAATTGTTGCTGATTTGGGTCCTCTGGTAATGTGGGTTTGATATCTGTGCCGTCAATCAAACCATACAAGCCTCTACCTTGCAAGTATGTTGTGATTCTAAACTTCCATGCTTGATAATTGGTCTTATCAAGCTTCTCTATTTGTGCATGTTGGTCTCCCATAATACAAATGCTAAGCTTCCTCCTTTAAGCCTTCTTTCCAATGTGTCTGATGAGAAGAAATATAATATTTACCTTGTAAATGAGGTATGTGCACCTTTCTTTGCTTGGATGTTGCTTGAGATGCCTCCTTGCGATCTTCTTCTACCTTTGTGTAGTGTTGATGATGAACTGCTTCTTTGATAGCTTCAAATTCTTCATCAAGGTATGATAACCTTCTCCAAGCCTCCAAGTACTTCTTCTGATACCAATGTTGGAGTTTATTGATCTCCAAAGTACAGCTAGAAGTAGGTGAAACCCAACAGGACCTAGTTGACTTTTTCACAAACTTGTATGCACAGACCAGTTTTCTTGCAGAGCAAACTACTCTTTACTCACTTAGAATTTTCAAAAACTGTTTCACATACATAAACTAGACTCTAAGAGCTTTCCAACAAGCTATAGAACACCTCAAATGGATAAATACACAAGGAGATATGACCTCTACAAGTTTGAGGTTTAATGGAGACCTTCAGGAGACATAAAAAACAGAGAACACATACTACTTGCAGAGAGTACTGCTCTCAGCTCACAAATCCAATGATTATGAAAATTTACAAAAAAAAAGTAGACAGTAAGAGCTTTCAAATAAGCTATGAAACATGTAATTTGGATATATAATGAGGGAGATACAAGCTCTGCAATATCTGCATACAAAACTATAGCAGCATAGAGATACACAAATGACTCTCTTGGACATCCCACAAGATCACGACTTTTCTCCTCTTTTTATAGCATGGGAAACTAATCTAAAACCTTCCTAATACATCTAAATTTGTGGTAGACACTTGGATGGAGGTATTACATGACTCAAGTGCTCAAATAAGCAAAGTATTGATGGACTTTGAGAACTAGCCACATCGACCTTCCACTAGGACACCACTGCAGCTCCCTTGTGACTCACTAATTTGACTCACCATGTTCTAGAACTCACGTGGTATTTTTGCTATCTTTTATGAATAATATGAGCCTTCTTGAAGTATTTGAAGACTTCCCAAAGGTATTTACATAATTTGAAACTTGTACCCTATATAAAACAAATGTTCGTAATAGAACGGAATCGAACTTGGGTGGCCTGTCTCATAGCGTTATAGTTCAGACCGTTACAATAACAAATCTTGGTTGATTTCTATTTTATCTTTATTCTATGAATGTCAAGCCTCATTGATCATCATGACAATGCCGGGGATAGAACCCATGGCCTCTGGTTTCATGTAGGATGCATTTTAATCATTGAAGTATGGAAGTAAAGTTCATTGTTGATAATCTTGATGCAAATCATTGAAACCTACATGAAAGAGCATAAAGATATTGAAACACTCACAAGCATAGGCATGCATCTACAAAAGATTGTTGGTGCATCTCTCTTTTCAAAAGACTGTTTTCATGCACCATACATATTTTCTTCTTGCTTGCAAAAGGAATAGGATGCACTCAAGTCTGTGCACATGTATATTTATAACCTTTTGTAAGGTAGAGAATAAATTATTTATGCATGGATGATTGGATGCACATATGTCAAGCTCAAGTATTGCTTGAATTAGGTTTGATGCATGAAAGGAGAATACCAACACGTGCATGCATTCACATGCACTTTTAGAAAGATTATTCCAGTAAAACTAAGGATTCCAAGTTGAATCACTGGCTTAGTATTACTTGATTCCTTGACATGAATCTTAAGTTCTTGAAAGAAAAATCTCCCTCGATGTGAGACTGGAATCTTTCAAGTAAGTTTGATAGCTAGTAGTTCATAGTAGTTCCCAAACCATCTGTATTGGTATTTAAGTCCAAATATTGATATAACCTAAAGGTATATCAAAGATTCTTAGCTTTGGAATCTGAGGGGTATCAGTGTATGCCTAGACTTGAGATGGGAAAAGATCTCTAAAAGCCCACGGGTCAGCGAAGACGCTTTTGTTAGTTTAAGAGATCTTAATAATAAAGACTAAGTCTTTATTTTAGTCGCAAGATCAACCAGACTTGATCAAGCTTGGCCATGATTGTCCAAGAATGTGTGATAGGAACTACTCTATAGGTTGCCCAAGTTCTGGCAATAAAATTCCTTTTAAGAATTTTTCACTCAGGATCCATTTATCCAATGGAAAATTGTGAAAAGAGTAAGTTGTTCCAAGTCTGAATAGAGTGAAGAAATTCCAAGAATGTAGTCTGCAACCATAAAGATGGTACTTAAGTTTGTGGAAGGCAAAACATAATGTTTGACTATCCTTAAATGGATTTTGGTACAAATCCAGAAAGCATGAGCAGATGCTTAAACTTATGCAGTAGAGAGATTCCAGTAAAGTCCTGGCCAGGATAGGTACCTAAAGCATCATTAAAGAAAGGAATCTAAAGACAAGAAGTTAAAAGCTTTTGTCACTATAATTTAGTCAAGGATAAACCTATTGAACTTGGATTCGTGAAAATTCAAGTACTTGGAATCTTAATTGGTTTTCATTTGAAAACATTAGCAAAAAAGGATGGATGTTCCATCAAAAGGTTTTCAAGTTCCTAAAGGATGAAACGATCATGTGAAGGGATCAAAACCTAGAATATCAAGTTAGAGGTAATGCCTAAAACTTCAATTGAAGAGATAAGGTACTCTATCAAGATATTTTTAGACTTTAGGATAAGAATCACCCACACATTAATGTGAATATAAAATAGGGTGGTATGGGATGCCAGATTTTATACTCAGATTGATGTAGGAAAGATGGTATGGGACATCGGACCGTGGGATGAAAATTATCTTTTAGTCTCAAAAAGGATTTTTAAGTTAGATCTGATCTTCAAGAAAATTAAAACTTCCAAGGATAAGTATTAATTCAAGGAGGATAAAAGTATGATCTCAAGATACTTCAAGATCAAGTTTGTAGGAAGATACGAAGTCAGTAACTTCCATGGTCTTCTTGAAACACTTCAAGCTAAAGTGTTGATAATTTGGAAGTATTTGATAAATTTCTGAATGAGTAAGACTTTGACTTTGAACTGAACCTTTCAATTAAGGATAGGCTGACTAAGTCAAGATACAAGTTCCTAGTGTAACCTGGTAAATTCAATTCTTTGACTCAAAGCAAAGCACAGAATTGCATTCCCAATAAGGAGTCATAAAGAATGATTTAAGGCGTGAATTTAGTCTCAATTGAAGCATCGTTTGGGCAAAAACTCATCAATAGAACCTCAGTGGGTCGACACATTGATGTTGGATACCACACTAGTATCTTGTGGTTGGATGAGGTTTTAGATTTTCTTGGAATATTTTTGAGAATCAAGTTTATTTCTCTTAAAGATAGGAAAAATGCTTCAATATCTTGTTGAAAAGATTGTTAAAAAGTTAGAGTCTTTATAAAGTCTTGGGTCATCAAGTATTTGACTCATAGCAAGTTTGTATCTTAGAAGTTTGAAATAGTTATACAGAGTTTTAATTATTTCCTTTTGCTTTCCAAAATCTTTTGGAATTGTCTCAGATATAGTATTTGATTCATTTCTCAAAGTTTGGGGTTATCCCAGTGGAACTAAATAACTAAATTAAACATCTTAGATAGATGTTTTGTATGAGAACTTATTCAATCTTCAAAAGATGATAAGTCCAAGATTTACTTATTCATTTGGGTTTGCTTCCACATCCTAGCATAACTCCTATGACTTTTGAAAGTTCATTACACTCTAGAATAGAGAAGTTAGGAATTGCACATCAGATTGTCAATTCCCAAGAACTTTTAGCACAAGTCTTTGAGAAAAGTGTCCTAAGTTGGACAATTTTCAGAATTTGACTTGGTCAAGATATAGTAAGGTTTATCCAAAGAAAATGGTAAACTTTCTCCTACAGTTTACATAGGATTTTTAAACTCATAAGGACAAAGTAGTCCTCTAGTTGGGTGAAAAAATCAAGTAACTATTGGATCAAAGTAAACCATTGTATAAACATCTAAGTTATATGTTTGGGACAACCAAACTTCAAGATCTCCAAAACAAATTCAAGTGAATCAAGAGTTCTCAAAGTCTTGTGAGGGATAAGAATCCCACCTTTGTTACTAAGTCCATGCACCAGTCATGCCCAAAAATGGACTAGTACTTTGAATCCACCTAATTCACATGTTTGTGTTTAGATCGCACATTGAGAAACTATGAATTGGCCAGGGAGGTTTTTAGATCCACCCTTATTATGCATTCACTAATTTGAACTTTGACTAGTTTATCAAAGTGCAAAATGAAACAGTGTTTTGAATCATTTGGGCAGGGATGCCACCACAGAGATGAGACATGTTCTTCCAGTTTTAGAACATTAGGCTCGGGGGCTACCTACAGTATGTATATAGCTCTATTTTTGAGGACGAAAATCTTTTCGAAGGGGGGAAGAATGTAATAAAGTAAGTCTATGATCTAAGGGTCTAGTCGGTTCAGACAGATCTAAAATCAGACACCGTTTGGTCACTTGTCTGTAGGACCAAAGATCTTAAGAATAGACTCAAGCATAAGTTCATGTGCTCAAGTAATCCGCTTAGCCTAGTGGTTGTCTCATGGTTGTGAGGGAGGAGGTCTTGGGTTCAACTCCCATGGGGAGCATGGGGAGAGAGATTTGCCCAAGGAGCTCTAGAGCCTTCTAACTCAAGTTAAGGTGAGTTAACTTGAGTCTAGGGAGAGTTAACTCAAGAGGTGAGCACAACAACCTCTAGTGGACTCTAGTGGAAGGTATGAAAGGAGTGGAGGAGATTTCACATGACTTGTGGACTCTAGTTACATTTGTGGTCCTCGTTGATTTGAGCAACTATATATACAAGCATATGGTTGGGAGGAGAGTCATCTCTCAAGCACGTGGTGGTCGTAATTGTAGTCTTGTTGCATATCCTATGACAATGTGCCAAACAAAGTCAAGTGCTTACCCTAGCATAGTGGATAGGATACCATTCATTACAATTATGCTAAGGCAAGGCAATACTCTCAAGGAGATTAGGGTGTTAATTGATTCAGGTGTTGCAATTAGTGCAATTAGGTGGTCTCACTGTCAAGACTTGGGACTAGAAATGTGCCCTATAGAGGCATACCTCGTAGGGCTAGGAGGCATGGAAACCCCTTGCATGGGTGTGGTGTAACTTCCTATCCTCATAGAAGATGTGACCTTGATGGTGAAGCTCCTAATTTGACATGATGATGACCTGATAGAACCACTGATTCTTGGGCAAGATTGGTTATATGATCACTTAATGAACTTAAATCTTAGAAAATGCTCCCTTCAGCTCAGGATAGCGGGCAAGCAGTGAGTAATACCGCTCAAGATCCCTAACTATTCCCACTATGAGGAAAGCAACCCTCATCTCCACATGATGGAAGCGACAGTGGACCGGAAGATCTTTGGTCAAATCCTCCAACCAATGACTATCCTCTTCTAATAGATGGGGACTAGCCTTGGCAAGAGGAGTAATTAGGATTTCTCCCTCTCCTTCCTTGAACAAATGGGCACTATCGATAGACAAATGGGCACCATAGTCCACTCGAGATCACCCTCCACACTTCTTGCATGCCTACCTAGATCTATTGTACAGAATGCCTCACCTCCTTATGGGAAGGTCATGCAAGTGTTGGGCATCCCTTCTTTTCCAAGTCACAGTGTCTACCTGACCTCAACCACCACTATGGGAAAGTTAACCAGGATCCAAACATCTCAAAGAGTGACCAATCTTGAATACCCCTTGGAAGCGGCTCAAGTATCTAAATGCAACCAAAAGAAAGCAAATGCGGGTACCCAAAGGTCAGCAATTAGAGACCATCTCCTCCAATTTCGGACAAGAAGTTAAGACAAAGCAGAATCAATCTCAATGCTCAACATCACCTAGACAATTCTCGTTCAAAGAGAATTCGACAAGTCTGGGTAGCTAAGAAGTCTCTAACGGCCAAGCCCAATGTCACTCAAATATGGGTGCCTAAAGCTTGTCTTGTAGCTCAAAAATGAAGCCATGTAACACCAATTCCCCCAAAATCACACCGATCACACCTCCCAATCCATCCTTTGTATCCAATCAAAAACCCTTTCCACTTACCACTAACTAGGAAATGGGTGTTAAATGCCCCTAGAACCCTCAATCCATTCCATTGTACAATATGAAACCTCATGATGCTAACCTCGACCTTAGTAATAATTCATTAACACCCAAGCTCACTAACCTTTAATAATCAACCCTTTCTAATTCAGTCTCATAGTAAATGACATCTCTCATGAAAGGATATGTATGCACTATTCAAAGCATGTAACCAATCTTGCAACATGCATTAGTAATTGAGAGATCATTGCAAAATCACCTCATAGCACACGACTACATAGGTAGCACATTAGTTATGGAAAGGGATTGTGGTCTCATCTTATTAGGATCAAGATTAATTTCCATGCTAATGTGTTATCATTTTCTAGTAGATCTTTTGCACAAGTACTCAAGATGCGAGCCGAAGGATCTTCTGGTAGTGGCACCAATGTACCAGTAGTGGAATTTGAGAATTTACTGGTGGAGGCCCACCCTTCTAGGATACCTCCAAAGTTTCAAGATTTTTTGGGGCCAACGCCAATTGATGACCCTCCAATCAGAAGGACAGAGCAGGTACACAATAAATCTCATTAGTTCCAAGGATTAGTAGGACCACTTCCAGATTGGAGCATATTTATAATGCAACTTTATGCTTTAGTGGTGACACATGGGGACGATACCAGTTCTTCTCCAGAGATTTTGAAGCACTTCAGAGCTCTCAAGAATTAAGTCCAATATGGGAAAGGGTAGGTTTCAAGGAATATTTCAGTGCGCCCCTTCCTAAACCTAAATTCTATCAATGCTACTATCTTGTCACTACTTTATATCCACCTGTTAGGGAGGAGCTCCCAGGTCCTTTTATACTACCATCTTTAGTCACGGATCTGGCTTTTAAGAAGTTCTATCTCTTGCCAAACCTCATCGGGATTGCCTTAAAAATTCATGGTATGCACATCCATAAAAGAGAAAGACTCAATCTAGAACCCATGAAGAAGAGAGATGTTTTGAAGTGGGTTTACATCTCAGCCATTACACCCGAACTATCAAAGCCACCACATCTCTACATGTAGCACTTTGCCTTCCCTACACAAGATCACTTCACTTTTCCACAAAAACATATTTGATTTGGACTCTATCTAGCAAACACTAGCCCACAAACTATCAACCTAGCCAGCTTGATACAAGAACAACTACTTTTGGCAAACCAAAGATGGGCGAGAAAAAGAATCATTCATGGTTGTTGTGCCATTACACGAATAGTCTACATGTGTTTGGCTTATCACATGCCTATCAAGCAAGCCTTATCAAGTGTCAAGTTACAACAATTTAAAGGCTCTACCAAGTTGTGTAAAACATCAAAGTCATGAGCTGTAAAATGCATGAGGGAAACCATCCTGTGTCTAAATGTACTTGCCTTGCCATCCCCTCAACCATCACCCCCAATAGTCACCAACAGAACCTCCAGTGGTTATACCCCCCCCCATCAAGATTCATTTGTCATGCACAATCACATCATAAGGTACTTCTAGTGTAGTTGAAACCTCTCATGCAACCACAGTGAACACCATAGTGGCCATAGCTACATAACTAAGGGAAACCATAGCTACTATCGGATCAGATGCATTTGCTTTTTCGATGCCCAATTTAGAAGCTGAGATGCTAAATACATTCAATTCTAAGAGGCTCAATTCTTTTCACAAGGGTATGAACGTTGTCGTGGGGTTTGTCAAAAAGGAGGGGACTCCAAATATAGCATGTAAATACATAGATATTAGTGAGCTTATCATAGAAGGTTATTGTATGTCTTAGATAAGCATAATTCCTTAAGTATGAAATTCTAGCATTATCAAGATTTAGCTAAGGCAGAGGCTCGAAAACTTGTTGTCAATGTTAAGCATCCTTGTCCTCAATGTGAACGTTAATTGTTTAAGTGAAAAGTTTGGTTCAAATTTGGGGAATTAACGATCTCTACCTCGAGTTCATTTTAATCCTTTTTGCTTTCATATTTTTCACTATCTAAATCACTTTTCTTTGTCCCTTTGAGCATTCAATTTCTTCAAAGAATTCAAGCACTATTCTTTATGGATTTATAAAACGTTTCCTATTATAGATATGCCTGGATATCTTCTATGCTACAAGAAATGGATTGAAGTCATCGGAGCATGGAGCCTTAAGCCTTCCTTATATGAGACAAAAGATTACTTAGGATTTCCCAATATAAATGATGATGCATTCAATTCTATTTTCTTTTTCTTGTTCGTATGCAAGAGCTTGATGCACACACATAATTTATCAGCTTTTATTCCACCAAGTTCAAACAACCACCATAGGCATCAACTAAGAATACAGACTGTGCACATATGAACGTAGGTAAGGAAGCTAACGCAAATGAATTACAACACAACAATGACTTTAAGCATTTACTCAAACAATACCTATTGTGTCGTAGCACCAATGCAAAATAGAAGAGAATTTTGAATAACAACCAATCAGATCTTCTAACATATGCAAGAACAAGTATGAAAATGACTTGCTAACCTTAATTCTTAACGAGAACTCATACTATTTACGTCAAACACATTGAGAATGTGTCCATCCATTAAGTCATGGCTGCAAAAAAGACTCTTCAGGCTTCCTCATTCTTCTCAAGACACTCCAGGCAGCAGATGATGCTCTTCTCCTCTGTAGCAGCTGTTTTATGCATTTGTCTGTTTTTGCTCGTGCTCATGGGCAAATATGTGTTTGTGCATGTCGAATAAGAGTGGGTATCAGTTGTTCGAGTGAGTAAACCATGTTGTACATGGTGTGGTCTCTGTGTGGCCATTCGAGCCCGTAAGCAAGCCTTAGGCACCCAAATTTGTCTTGATTGTGGGTCAGCCTTCATCGACTTCTTGGGTACCCAGATAGGCTTTACTTCCATAGAAGAATCCTTGAAGGACTTCTTATAAGTGTCCTGTCGTTGGTCACTAATATGAAGTTGAACCAGTGGTCGTGACTGGACCACAATAGGATACTCGCCTTTCTGCACCCAAACTTGTTTCGGTGGCTGAGACACCTTGTTTCGTACTTCCTTTTTTCTTTGAGCATAGGTCATCTGCTTGTTCTGCATTTGATCCGCCTTTGGTTTTCGTATCCCTCTAGCTTTTGGAAAAGAAGTGAGTTCCATCATATCCCTGACTTCTTTGTTGAGACAATCATCCCTCTACATCACATAGTTTTGGACAAGAATAGCATCATCATCTTCATGTGCTCTCTTGGAAGGACCACGAGGTTATGCCTTTCCTAGTTCCTTGAGTGCTTTATTTTCTAACTCGATTACAATGCGATTCTGATTTACCCAGACCTGAAGAAGTCCACTGCTTAGGTTTAGGTTGACTGCATGATCATAGATCCAGTCTTGACCCAAGAGAAGAGGCTCATTGAGGTCCTCATCTTCGCACACTAACACTTTAACTATCATGAGAGCATCTTGAATGTAGAGGGGAAGTCTCACCTTGCCCATGCAAGTGGTTTCCACACCTTCCAATCCTATAAGGTATGCTTTCTATAGGATTGATGCTTAGATTCAGTTCTTTACAGCAAGAAAGTTTAACAACGCTAGTGGCTGCACCCGAGTCAATCAAAGCCCGTACAGTTCTTGTGCTACTTCCTTGTCCTATTTCTAAGTTTACAAAAGGACGTCGGTCAATTATTCTATGGGAACTTATTAGTGAGACTTCGCACATAGCCATGTGATATCTTGGATCTACATAGGCATCTGTCCTAGGCTGCTCTCTACCCTGTCTTCTCAATTTCATCCTTCGGATGCATTCCAAGGCTTCTGCCTGTGCTTCTTCTCGAATTCGCTTTTCCTCTTCTTTACGTTTCTTGGTAGTGTTGAGTCGATTGAGCATTTCCTCAGTGAGGGGTTCTTGATATAGTTTGACTCTGCATCTGCTAATGTAACTTGGTAGGATGTCACCTTCTAGAGTGGCTAATTGAACTGCTCCACTTGTGGAGATCCTATTGTTAATCATGGGTCCATAGCCTCTCTTCTCTAATTTCTGTGCATGTTGCTTCAAAGTGTAGACTAGGACTAGGTCTCCTGCTTTCAAGCCCTTATCCTTCACATGTGCATCAAAATATGCTTTTTGTCTCTTCTTCGCTACATAAATTCCTGCTGCAGCTCTTAATCTTGTTTCACCTAATTGCTCAAGGTCAAAGATTCTAGATGAGAGCTCATGGCATGTCCACTCGTGCTCCTGTGCTACTCTCAATGTAGGTATCAAGAAGTCCAATGGTAGCACTGCATTTTGGCCAAATACCATTTGAAAGGGAGTGGCTTGGAGTACCATTTTATAGGCAACTCGGTATGCCCAGACAGTGTGGTGTAGATTTTTGTCCCAATCAGAGCGTTTATTATTCACCAATTTAGTCAGCACGTTGCATAGAATCTTATTTGTGCTTTCGGGCTTGCCCATTGGCTTGTGGGTGATAGGGGGCAGACTTCTTGTGTATCACCAAGAACTCTTGAAGAAGATTTTCAATAACTTCATTCAAGAAGTGAGTGCCTCTATCACTTACTAGCTCGATAGGTAGCTCGTACCTAATGAACACATTCTCATATAAGAACTTAGCTGTCGTTTGAGCATCGTTTTTTGTGGTGGCTTTTACTTCTACCCACTTGGTTAGATAGTCTGTGGCCACAATGATATATTTAGCATGTGAACCCTTGGCCGGGGGATTAATAGGACCTACAAAGTCTATTCCCCACTTAGAGAATGCACATCCACCCATCATAGGTTTCAGTGGCATCTCATCTTTGCGTATAGGATACTGAGTTCGCTGACAAACATCACATCTCTTCACATAGGTATGTGCATCCATGTGAAGGGTTGGCCACCACAAGCCTGCAAATAGGATTGCCTTAATCACACGGTCTGGTTCGAACCTTGGTGAGCAGTTTCCAAGATCTTAAGATACTCACTCTCATGGACACATAGCCTTAGATATCCATCTTTGCCACGCTTGTATAAGTTATCTCCAATGAGTGAGTAGTCTAGGGCTTCTTGTTCTAAACTACTTTGCCTAGCCAAAGTCATCTCTTGAGGGAATGTTTTCATCCTCAAAAAGGCTACTAATGGTTCACTCCAATCTGGTACTAAAGACACTTGGTACAGAGTAGCGTGCTCCATAGGTGGCCTAATATGATAGACTGGGCATTCTCTACACAGCTTATGGACATCTGCTTCCATAGTAGGCCAATGCACTCCAAATCTCCTCAGTGTCTATAAAGTTCGTTGCCATGAGTAGTGTTGCTCTAACGCACCTACATGTGCTAATTACAACCATTTAGCGTACTCATCCTCTTCCACACAACAAGCTAATATTCCTTGATCTGTATGCTTGTACATACTCACTGCCATGATATGGTACTTTTGAGCTTTTACTACCTCCCTATCTTGTGTTTATTACTGGGTGGTTGGGTCCGTATGTCAATACTGGCACCAATGTTTTAGCCCACTGAGGTACAACTTCCAAATTAAACAAGTAAGCAGGTCATCTACTACTCCTTCTGGGGCCTCTCCGGATGTGGCTAAAGTCACATATAGCAAAAGTATGCTCAAACTCTACACCACATGTAGTGAGAGTTATTCCTTCTAGCAGTCCCAAGGGTCTCTCAATGTGACCATCAGCCATCTGCAATTTCATTCTCTTGTTGGCCTGAGTGCTGGCTTGCCCCAACGCTTCCATAGGGAAGTGGTAGCAATTGCAACTCCTACACCTGAGTCCAAGCTGTCAGTCGCGATTGATGGGTCAATCGCGATTGACACGTGGCCCGAAAATTTCATCAATCGTGGTCAAACAATCCTTGACTGAGTCAGTCACGATGGACAGGTCCGTCGAGACTGTCGGTTGGGATTGACAAGTCAGTCACGATCGATGGGTCCGTCGTGGCTCTTAGTCACGATTGATGGGTCGATCGTGATTGACATGTGGCACGCAAAAAGTCTGTTGGTCGTGGTCATTCGGTCGTTTACTTTGTCAGTCGCGATCGACGTGTCGGTCATGATTGACAGGTCTGTCGGCAAGTGTCCATCGTTGTTTGTCGATCGCGATTGACAAAAAACTGAGGAATTTTAAAATTTTAAACACACTTATGGAATGCTCTAGGCCTACACATCCTGTTTATGCACTTTGTTTAGCAATTTGGTTGATTTTTTTGTCAGTCACGATTGACAAAGGTCAATGCCTTAGGACTTGCACAATCAAAAATTTTACCTACTGAAGCTGGTGCAGCTGCTGGGGATGCTGATTCCTGCAGAAAATCTCAAAAAATACAGAAAAGCACAAGCATGCAAACGCTCTCTCGCTCTCTCTTAGAAGCAAAATGAGGGGAATGGTATGGGTATGGTGATATGACCAAGAACTGAAATTTTCACGATGATGGAGATGGAGGTGGGAGATGGTGATGATGATGATGGTGATGAAAATAAAAGGAAATAAATAAAAGTGAAGAAAATACCTATGACTCCAACGTCTCAACTCTACATCTTACCATCACACGCTTGTCCTCAAAGCTCGATCTCCGGCAACGGTGTCAAAATTTGGTGTAGCTTAGTGATGAGTAGCACCTCCTTTAATGTCAATCCGGGAAGACATGAGGATGGTATGAAGACCTCGAACAAGTGATGGCACAAGTATGTGAGTGAGAAGCACACAAACATGCACACACATACACACACACACGGCAAGACAAAGAGAGAAACAATGGAGTTCTTTAGATTACTCAAAAATTCTCATACAAGTTTAATTCTACAACAAGCTAACCTCCAAAATGAGCTCTCGAGCTCTATTTATAGTTTTTTGACTAGCTTTGGCCCTATCCAGACCTAGTGTCCGACTTAGATAAAAATTAGGTTCTAATGCGTATTTGAGGGCTCAAACAGAGTCTAAAAATTATGAAAATTGATAGGTAGATACTTCTAATGCCCCTCAAGCTCAAGGACTCCTTGGCTTGCACAAAATGGAGCTACAAAAAGGTGGATTGGTATTTACAATGGTGTGGAGTGATGAAGATCACTGTTTGGGAAATATTGTTTCATGGAAAAATTTAAGGGCCTATTTGCCAGATATGCGTTGACTACTTTGCCTACTTGATCCTTGCTCTGACTCCCTTCTTTGGCTTCCTTGTCTTGTGGGTCCTTGGGTGCCTTGACTGCTGCCAACAATCGCGTAAACTGTATTCACACACATAAGCAAAGTTTTGGCATAATTCCATATCTGTCATCGGACTCAATCCAACACCTAACTATTTGGCCTCGAGTTCATACTCTTTACAGAACCTAGATATATTTTTGCCATTGAAAATCCCGCATCGCTTTACTAGTTGCTCATGAAACAACTGGATGGCTTTTTGATGCCTATATTCTTCCTTAAAATGTATGAACTGAGCTAGGAGATCTTCCATGTCGAATTTACTAGGTTTGCTAAACTCAATCCTCCACTTGATTTCTCAATTCTCTATCTCTAGGATTCACTCACCCCCTCCTTTCACATCGGATTCACCAGGTATGTCGCGAGGTTTGTCAAAAAGGAGTGGACTCCAAATATAGCATGAAAATACATGGAAATTAGTGAGCTTATCATAGAAGGTTATTGTATGTCTTAGATAAGCATAATTCCTTAAGCATGAAATTCTAGCATTATCAAGATTTAGCTAAGGCAAAGGCTCGAGAACTTGTTGTAAATGTTAAGCATCCCTGTCCTCAATGTGAACGTTAATTGTTTAAGTGAAAAGTTTAGTTCAAATTTGGAAAAATTAACGATCTCTACCTCGAGGTCATTTTAGTCCTTTTTGCTTTCATACTTTTCACTCATCTAAATCACTTTTCTTTGTCCCTTTGAGCATTCGATTTCTTCAGAGAATTCGAGCACTATTCTTTATGGATTTATAGAATGTTTCCTATTATAGATATGCTTGGATATCATCTATTCTACAAGAAATGGGTTGAAGTCATTGGAGAATGGAGCCTTAAGTCTTCCTTATACGAGACAAAAGATTACTTAGGACTCCCAATATAAATGACGATGCATTTGTTGGAAATTTAGTAGGCCCATAACTAATACCACAAGTTCAAGTTCCATAGATCCACGCTCAACAACACAGATTCGAGCAATCTTCAAATATTGACAAAACATGAACATACCAAATTTAATCATACAAATGATGAGACAAAGATAGAGAAAGATTAGACAACATGTGTAAAGTGTTATGTAAGCCACTGCTTACTCACCCTCATATATACAAATGTTCAAATTACAATGTGGGAGCAAAACTCTCAACCACTCTATGTGAACAGAAATAGATGGATGAGTGAATGTACAAAAATTACAAGAATATTCAGATGTAGGGATAGAAATTTGAATACATATGAGATGTGTGACCTAATAGGTTGTAGAAGAGTGAATGTCAGTGATAGAAAGAGGAAGAATCAGTGTGAAACTGATAATCAACAAACCCTCATCTAATTTTAGGCCATGGAAGACCCTATGTCAGATACATGTGTGAAAAGATCACATATTTACAAAAGTAATGCTAACAAGTTTGCTGCAAGAAATCCTCAAACTCATATGAACATACCTTCTCTAACACCTCATCCAAATATGCATAAAGCATACATGTACTGATTCTCTTGTACCTATGCTGAATAGGACTCCTCCTGATATGGATGCCATTGCCTCCATAATCTCCAAGTAGTACCTGTGTGCATAAAGAGAATATGTACCATAATTGTTAACATAAGATGCGAATCTTATGTTAAGCTCCATCCAATGTCTTTGAGGTACACTGAAATCTTCATGTAGAAGACAAGCTTCAAATACATCATGTGGATGGCTTATCCACACCACCAAGTTGCTGATGGGAGTGCACCATGGCTGCCCCATGTGTGCTAGAGCACCACGTCTACTGAGGGACCAAAAACTGGCGTTGCCAATTGGTGTAGGATGTCTCAAAAGTGACCAAGAGTCTTTCTTTTATAGCCTTCCCAAGCTCTTGCAAAAAAATCACATAATAAAGCTAATTTTTGTTGCCAAAAGTTGGATCGCATCTTTTTATCTTTATTTTAAGTGAGTTTGCTTTATTTTTAAAGTTGCTTTTAGCTAACTTAAAAAATAGCTTCTTGATCTGCTTTTTACACTTTTGACTACTTGATGGATGATCTGACAACATTTTTATGATCCTCATGCCGAGAGTTATCATATGAGGCCAAAACCCTAAATCAACAAAAAATTAGGGTTAGGGTTTTCTCCCAAATGTGATTTTTGATGAATTAATGTTACATACCATCGGAAAGCTCTCTTCAAGCTCTACAAGATAGGCTCATAAAACTTTTACCCATTTTTTGTGCCAAAAATGACTAGGTACCAAAATTAGGGTTTTTGCCTTAAATGGATTTTGAACTGATGTGACATTGTTTTCCAACAATCCCCCCTACAATGTCATATTGGTACAAACTAAATGTTGGAGTTAGACATCTGCGGAAGCACACGAACAGCACAAGGAAGAAGAAGAAGCTTGGAGCACAACACACAATAATGAATGTATTACTAGAGAATGTACAAAGATAAGTAGCCCATTAGGGCAATAGGCGTATATACAAGCCGGGGGGGAAAAACCTCCTAAAGAGGGAAAAAAGTGCCCCAACGGTCCTAGAGTGGTCTCCACAAAAGGAAGTAAGCCCAAAGCTTTGCGGAAAGCTTCAAACTTCTCCCTAGGCAGAGCCTTCGTGAAAAGATCTGCAATGTTCTCCTGCGTGGGCACATATGCCAAGTTGATCTCCCTAGCAGAGAACCTCTCCCTGACATAATGATAATGTACCTCAATGTGCTTAGTGCGAGCATGGAACACAGGGTTCCTCACAACTGCCAATGTGCTCTGACTGTCAGTGAAGATGGTGGTGGCACAAGACTGACCAACACCCAAATCAGCCATAAGGCATCTAAGCCACACACACTCAACAATAGCTGTGAAAGCTGCCCTATACTGAGCCTCACAACTGGAAGTGGCCACATTAGGCTGCTTCTTTCTCAACCAAGATATACATGAGCGACCAAGCATGAAGCAAAAGCCGCTAGTGGACACACGAGTGTCATAGCAACCAGCCCAATCAGAGTCAGAAAAAGCATGCAAATGTGGCGGTAGTGATCCCCCCTTTGGGATAAAACAACCCAAGTAGCCGAGTACCACTCAAGTAGCGAAAGATGCACTTAACCACCTGCCAATGCTTGACTCCTGGGCAATGAATAAACCTGCTCATCTGTGAGACAGCAAACTGAATATCTGGCCAAGTAATGCATAAGTAAATCAAGCATCATGAAGACTCAATCGTAAACCTGTCTCCATAGGAGTGGCAATAGGATTACAGTCTTCAAGGCCAAAATGCTGCAATAATATGTCAATATATTTCGTTTGACACAAAGCCATTCCACCATCAACTTGCATAAAATGAATGCCCAAATAGTGATGCAAATGCCCCAAATCAGACATCTCAAATGAGGCATGAAAATCAGCCTTGAAATCAGCAATATGCTTCTCAATAGGACCAGTGACCAGCATGTCATCACATAGACAACGATGATCAGAAGCACATCATTAGAACGCTTAACATATAAGTTGCTTTCAATTGGACTCTTCTCAAAACCATGTGCAACCAGATAGGCATGTATCTTCTCATACCAAGCACCTGGTGCTTGCCTTAACCATATAATGCTTTCTTTAACCTGCACACTTGGTTTTCATGCCCTTTCTGCACAAAGCCACGGGGCTAAAAGACATACACTTCTTCATGCAAGTCACCATTCAGAAATGCTGTTTTAATGTCCAACTGATGTACATTCCAACCATGATGGGCTGCAAGTGCACAAATGCTCAGAACAGTAGTCATACAGAAAGTAGGTGCAAAGGTCTCATCAAAATCAATGCCTCTCTCCTATGCATAACCCTTTGCAACAAGCCTAGCCTTATACCTGTCAACTGTACCATCAGGTTTACGCTTCAGCTTGTATACCCACTTAGTGCCAATGGCCTTCTTGCCAGGAGGCAATTCACATAAAGACCATGTACCATTCTTCATTATAGCATCATATTCAGATTGCATGGCAGCCATCCAATTTTCTGAATTCTGTGCTTCATCAAAAGAAATAGGCTCATTCTCATCACAGAGACGATGCAGCCATAGCATAGCAATCTGATGCAAAGGAGTCACTATGATAGCCTGAACGAGTACGATATGACAAAGGTGTATCTAATTTGCTGTCACGCAAAGTCTGCACCAACCATTTTAGCATAGTTTTTGCCTACTCAATATCAGCTCTCTCATCAACAAGTGCATCATGTAAATCTGCATCAGAAATGGAATGATGTGCATCATCATATGAAACCTACAAAGGCTGAGAAGTTGCCTCATTAGGACCAGCACTAGACTGTCCACCTGTAAAAAGAGGCATCAAAGTATCATACATGTCTTTGGAGCTAACATATGTCTCCTTAGTACATGAAAGCAATGGTTGAATAGCATCTTCTGCAAAGACAACATCACGGCTAACTAGAATGCGTTTAGTCTGTGGATGATACAGACGATAGCCTTTACTTTTAGAACTGTACCCAACAAAAATACATTTTACTGCCTTATCATCCAATTTTCTGTGATGTTGTTCAGGCACTAGTGCATATGCAAAACAACCAAAAACACGCAGATGAGAAACCGATGGCTTGCGATCATGCCAAGCCTCATATGGAGTGATAGACTACAGTGCTTTAGTGGGACACCTGTTTAGTACATATGTTGCACACATGACAGCCTCAAGCGTGAAACTATGTGGTAAAGCCTGACTCTTGACCATGCACCTCGCCATCTCCATGAGTGACCTGTTCTTTCGTTCAGCAACTCCATTCTGTTGAGGTGTATATGGCATTGTACACTGGTTTTTTATCCCACGTTCAGCCAGAAATGCATTAAAATTAGAAGACATATATTCCCCCCCTCGATCATAACGGAGGGTGCCCATTTTACATGCTAACGGATTTTTAGCCAAAACCAAAAACTGTTTGAAGCACGTGAACACTTCGGACTTTGCTCTGAGTGGATATACCCATGCATGCCTGGAAAAATCATCAATGAAAGTCACGAAGTCAAGGTAATTTCCAAAAGAGTGTGTCTGCATAGGGCCACTGACATCACTATGTACAAGCTACAATTTCTGTGTAGCCCGAACTGAACCATCTTTTGAAAAGGAGGAATGCTGCATTTTGCCCAAAATACAGCCTTCACAAACATGTTTTCTAGGTGCCTCTGAATAGGTCTTGAGCCCACGGAAAAGATGATTATCCGAGACTTTATTTTGTTCAAATCCCTCGCAATCGGTCCAATTGGATTACTTGGAGCACATAATTATCCCTCGAGGAATCCTTCCTTTGTATATGGACTAGCTCATATGTTTCCCGGCAAACGCACCAAATGTTGGGTCCTAAACCCAACGGAAAAGACCTATTTGCTGCCCAATTTGCTTGTACGATGTTAGCTTCTTTTTTCTCTCAGTCCACGATTCATCTCGAATGTATCTGTGGAAAGAGAAAGGAATGGGAACCAGTGTCCGAACAAAAACCAAGGACCAACTACAATAGCGGACTCTCGCAATTGCACTCTTTCCTCACTCACACTTGACCCTCTTTCTCTTTTACACCCTCATGCCGCGCATGTACTTCCACGCACACACTCACTCTTTCACACCCTCAGAGAAGTAGCCAATCAGACGCTCACATTCAGTTAGGAACTCTTCATCACTCACATGCTTCAACTCACTCACTCACTAACTCTCAACCATACAATCACACACTAGCTCACACTTAAACACACACTTTCTCACAAATCCCTAGCCATGATCTTACTCACACACTCATTCTCAAACACTCAAGACTCAAACATTTAGATCTTCACACACTGACACACATTCACACTCAACTACCAACTCAATACTTCCTACATTGACACTTTTTTCTTGTAAGGGAACATTACATATAAATTAATGGAACAATGAAGAGCCAAGTTCTCCCATAGTTTCACTCTAGTAGTACATACAAGTTTAAACCAACACGGATGTCCATATACTGAGCGACTATTACTCTCAACGCATCAAAAAATAGGGCACAGCTTCTTATTACAAGGTGATTATTCATACCTCCAGATAACTGATGCACAAATACCATCAGGGCCACTCAGATCCTGAATAAGCAACATTCCATCTGATAACCCTCTCAAAGACTTAACCAACACTGCAGTTGTTCATGCCCAAAATGAGCCTTGCTCACAAGGACCAGAGGCCCATCGGAATTACACCACTCTAGACAATCTGTTGCACTCCATTGGTACCAGCACGATGCTTCTTCTTTATGGCAATGTGCAGCAGCCTGGTGGCATGTGCAGACAGTACTTCTCTGAGACCTTGACAAAGGGAGAGTAGTAAATATCGGATCAATGCCACTGCCAATGCCAAATCAGCTCTGTTATAGACCAGCAGATCGAATATGCCATGAAAAATCTCTAGAATGGCAAAAGTTTATAGGCATATGGTCATGGACCCATTGTGCAATCAAACAATCACTTCCATTTTCCCTTTCAGCACACGACTCTTTTCCTCCCTCGTCTTCAGCAATTGCAAGCATACGACCTGACTGCTGACCTCATAGCATCGAGAACCCGAAGCCATCACCTGCTCACTCCCTCGACACCGGCCTGGTCGTCTTTTTTTCCAGCCTCCCAACAGCAGCCTCCTCCAAGACGCTCCCAAGCGGGCTCTTTTGTGCCCCGTACATGTCAACCCCCCTTCAGTCCTGCTCTCGGAGAATTCCCCTTTGATGGAAGCCTTCTCCTCCTTGTGCACACAGACATCATCCAATTCACTGCAAGATCAGCGCTTCCTTCTTCGGATAAATTCGCCACTAAATTTGCTCAAGCTTTTGCCCTCTTGGAGATGGTCCTCGCCTTTCGATTCCTCCTATAGCTCAAAACTCCTCTTCACTTCAGCCTTCTCGATTTCTGCTCTCACGCAAATCCTAAGCTGCCACCTGACAAGCCCTTCGTCTCCCTTTCTATCGACAGTATATGCGTTTTCCTCTCCAACACTGTGTCAGGCTCCAGTGCCTGTCATACTCATTTTTTTTTCTGTCCATTTTTCCTCATTCGGCACTTCCCAAGAGAGCGATCTCCAGCTAAGCTACCCTTTTTGCTGTTGTTCTCCCCCCCATGTTAATCTTCCTTGGATGCCAAAAATACTTTAGTTCTCAAGACCCTTCACCTGCCCTAAGGGATAATTTCCAACATATCCAACAAAATATGTTAACAGAGCTTTGGAACTTAGGACGGCTTCTTGCTCTGCGCATAGACTGTGCACACCACAAGCCTTCATAGCTCTGAGTAAGATGAGGGCAGGCAAGACTCAGAAAATTCTAAAATGGATCACTTTGTAATCAGCGGAGACATAAAGGCACCACACCATTCAGCATCTATGAGCATCCCAGAAATCTGTTATGCAATACTACTTCTGCCTTCAGTGAATACTTCAACTTGACCGAACCTTCCCTCACCTGAAATATATTCAATATGCTAAAGTGTCATCTGTAGTATACACACCCCCAGATTCCATCAACAAAAGGGCCGTACTGAGAGTCACTTCTCAAGCTGAAGACTTGAGTGTAAGACCACCAAGTGCCTGATAGTACTGTGCCAGACAATGGAGATCACTGATACTCATCTCCTAAAGGAATGCCCGATACACTGGTTATGAAGCCAGATGGCTTGGATGAAGAGTCCTCGGTAACTGTACTCGGAGATGCCCCAATGCCAAACACACTATCAACTCCCAAACAGACAGCATGAACTTGATCACGCCCCCCCCTCCCATAGAAGAGAGCACCCTACCAATGCGCTCTCCGCAGCAGTGCAGAACTCGAGGGTAGCCAGACTGTTATCAAAGAACTCCTTCACGAGTAAAAACACCTCCTTGCTCTTCCAGACGTCCTCCTTAAACTCCAGAATCACCTCCATGACGTCGCCATCGAGCTCTAGCAAGCTGGTCGTTACCTCCTTCAACGAATCAAAAGAAAAGTTGAACTCTTCACCCCCCCTCGTGGCAAGACCCGCCTTGGAGAAGCTCCTGCTGTGGTCGCATATAGAGCACCTCCCCCCCACATACCCTATGCGATCTCCAAAAAAGAAAACGAAGAGAGAGCTCCTGGTCCGCACTTTTTCCTCCTTATCTGTAGCTGGCCGTGCCAACACCGAAGGGCCCCCCAGCTATAAAATGAAAAGATCATTGTGTCTGTTGATGGAAATGTAGAAGGACCTGTTGCAAAATGCCCTCCTACGAATGTCCCCAAAAAAGACCGAAGAAGCTCCCTACAGATGTTTCAGCTGAAGCAATTTCTTTCTCCAAGGTGCAGAAACATAAATCTGAGCCCCAAAAAGGAAAATCCAACTTCAATCCTAATGGTTGTGTTTCTGCCCTTCTCAACGATTTTTTCTTCACATGTGGTCTACAGCACTCGGATATATAAGAGATAGATACTTTCACCCAAGATGAACCTGCAGCTGAACTCTGATCCAAACATTTGGTTCAAGAGATCCTTTCAGTTGGTGATCATGGAGACTTAGCACAGTTGATACAGATCCCGTAAGGCCGATGATATCCTTGACCTCTATGCCTTAAAATCGATCCAAAAATCATTGCTATATGGGGCCTGACATGTACAGGAACCTTCAACGAATGTATGAAGCCACTAAGAAACTAATTTGTCATGATTCTACTAGTTGCTGCATGTCGTGTCTATCAATGCATTTCCAACAGTAGTACCAAGTTCCTGATCCATTCTGATCATGATGGCGTCATGTAGTTGCAAATACTTCCCTTCAAACATTTGATCACTCTTCAAGTACCTGTAATCAAACATCTTCTTCTGCCAAATACGAACATATTAGTGCATAAAAACCAACCATTTTGTGGGCTAACAGCCTCCATTTTGGGCAAAGAGGACACCATTTTAGATTTCTGCAGGCGTAGCAAACTAGCAAAATTCAGATGACCAAAGCGTGCATGCCAAAGCTTTGCATCTGACATAGCCTGAGAATCATTTATTGCACATGCCAAATCATTTACTGATCATTCATAGTCTATGAGCTTATATAGCCCACAACATAAAATGCCAGAACCAATAATCACATCGCTATTTGATAGATCATGAACTTTACACCTGTCATCAACAAATTTCACAACCAAGCCAATCTTGGCTAATGCAAAAACTGATAACAGGTTCTTCTTGATCCCTGGCACAAATAAAGCATCTGACAAAGTGAAAGAACTACCATCAGCAGTAGCCAAAATGATCTTACCAACTCCCATAACAGGATAAGAGGAGTTGTTGGTGCATGTAACAGTATTCCCTGTAGGGGCAGGCTCGAGTGAAGAGAAGAAAGTGCGTTGCGAGGTAATATGTTTGGTTGCCCCACTGTCAAAGTACCAAACATCTCAGTCGACTACAGACATGCACTACTCATGAGAAGATGGGTCAAAACTCCAAACAGTAGTAAATGCCCATTCTTCTTCCTGCACAAGATTAGTAGACTCTGCTTTTGGTGTAGAGGCTTCTGCAACAACCATTCCTGCCTCTTTCGTCTTTGCCTCTTTTGCAGCCAGTTTTGGACAGTTCTTTGTGATATGATCATTCCCTTTACAGTACTTACAAAACAATTTCTGGTTTTCTGATTTTTTTCTCATCTTTGTCTTGGTTCTTCGAATGTGCAGCATTTGCAGATTTCCGCTTACTAGTAGAAGAACTCCATTTTTCTTTGCCCTTCTGACTAGCCAGGAAAGCTTGATCTCCAACATGCATAATGGACCTGTTCTGCCTGGACTGATCTTCTTGCAATAGAACAGAGACTAACTCCTCAAATGACAAGGCATTTGGATTGCCTTTCATCATCAACCGAAGAGTAGAAGCAAAACTCTGATATGAATCTGGAAGACCATTCAGAACAGTCTGCACAAGTGAGCTATCTGGTATAACCTCATGAGCAGAAATCAAATGTTCCTTCAAGTCTTTGATCTTTGTTAGGAAACTGTCCATAGAATCACCTTCATTCATGTTCTCACTCTCCAACTGTTTTTGGAGGTAAGCAACACGAGCCTCATTCCTAGCTTGGTACGGTGTGGTAAGTGTATCCCAAGCATCCTTAGCTGTTCTGCAAGAGCGAATGTGAGGAATAATGGCACCTTTGATAGACAAAGCTATCAATGCATGTGCCTGGGTATCTCTGCCATCCCAGCAAATCTGCTCTATAGTAGGTGCAGCAAAAACAGCAGCACGAACAGGAATTTGTGGAATATCATCTTTGACACCGTCTTCATCAGCTCAAGCACCTGTATTTTTAGTACCTGTAGTCAGAGGTGTAACAGGACGTCTTTCAACACCCTGCACAATGTTCCACAATCCTTTTGCAACCAATACATGTCGCATCATATAAGCCCATAATGGGTACTTGGTACCATCCAACTTATCCTCAACAGCCAACATAAGGAATACATCACTGCTTTTAGCCATGGCCAGTGACTAAAATACCTTGATGCAGAAAATTGAATGTATCTCAAAAAGTTGGATAGAACTGCCCCAACGAACTCTGCTAGACCTGTAGCAAACTTCGAGACGCTTATACTCGTGAACAGAAACTGGTATATACCTTTGGCACAAAAAGACAAAATAGCCTGCACAAGCGCTACGATAATGCATTCCGAGGCCGAAATGAGCTCAGATCGCGATTTTGGCACCACAGAGCGAAGCAGTTTTGATCTCTGAAACACCTTGAGTATGCTCACCAAATTTTGTGCGAAATGAGACTGCAAACGAAGGAGTGTCGACGGCGCCCTAGATGAAGCGACGACCTGCTCTGATACCAATTGTTGGAGTTAGACATTTGTGGAAGCACACGAACAGCACAAGGAAGAAGAAGAAGCTTGGAGCACAACACACAATACTGAATGTATTACTAGAGAATGTACAAAGATAAGTAGCCCAGTAGGGCAATAGGCGTATATAGAAGCCGGGGGAAAAAAACCTCCTAAAGAGGGAAAAAAGTGCCCCGGCGGTCCTAGAGTGTTCACACACACCACTACCTAAATATATCAACACTAAACTCGATATGTAACTTCATTCATCTGCAAACTGTCATAAACTTCAAACTTGTACTCTCGAATTGACCTTCAAACCTTTTCTTCAAAAGTCTTCTTCAAAATTGAATTTGACTTTCCTTCAAACTTCAAACACCTGAACTTGTTGAATATGAACATAATACTTGAGAAAAATGTGCAAACTAGATATCCAATAGTGTTAGCATACATCAAGCAATTATTGCTTCACAACATATGTAGCATGAATTGACTCTGAATCTGCTATCTCCTGTCTTCTCAAACCTGTAAGCATACACTAGGATCCACATATTTGCATTTACCTTAAGAAAGGTTTCTCAACGTACTTCTGTTGTGTCATGTAAATACACTAAACATAATCAAGAACTGAATCCTGGGACTTGTGACTAACAACTCACAACTTAGTGTATTATGAACACTGCTAGTTCATCTTTGACTATACTCAAGTCAAGTCAAGTTAACTCAACTCATGAGTCTCATCAAAAAAATCTATGAAGTCATTATGTCTTCATCCTTGTTCAATCTGTAAATCCTTCATACCTCTTTCCTTTAGAATCTGGTATAAACATAAATGTGTGCACCTCTAAAAGATAAAAATACCAAGCTTCTCTTCAATAGAATTCTGGAACTTCTCCTCAACAGGAACACCTAATAGGAACTTTTTCCAGACATTCTCCTTCTTCCTTCTTCTTTCAAAGCTGGAACATAAAGAGAAACTAACAAAGGAAATATAGGAATACCTGATATAGGAATACCTGGAATTCTTATAGGTATGACTCTACATTCTTTCACATATGGCTAAAAAATAAGTCTTCATGTTTCATCATCCCGTGGATGATTTAACACTAGTATCCAGAATTCTTCAAATATATCAGACTTTATGAAAGCAGGAATGTCTTCCTTCATAAATCTGATTTCTCATAACATTAATACCCGTGCCTGAAACAAAACTTTTGAACCCTTTTTATTAGCATTGTGCACATGCCAATAACTTTCCCTGTCATTCCTCAGCTTCCCAAAAATCTAGAATAAGGTTAGCTGATCTATCATAAAAACCTTGTTGAAAGCATTTTAGGATTCATAACCTTCTGCAACATAACAAGTATCTTCTTCTATCTCTCTGCAACACAAATATGATAGAATCTGAACCTTTGACTTACTTCTTCCAATGCTAAGAATTTTTCAAACAAAGAATAGACAGCTGAATCATAAATACTCAAGATCTTCAAGACCTTCAAGATCATCCAAGATCATATAAGATCATACAAGATATATGATCTTTCCAACAAAATACTTGTGTAGAATCTGCTCTCATCAAACCTTCATGATTGAATGTTTAATTTGTTACATGAATATCTCTAAGTGTCCATGCTTCTCACATAAAGTTGTAAAGACTTTTCTTCAACCAAATCCTTCTCAAGAATCTGCAACTTCTACTTGAAACATAAGTGGACAAACTTCTTACCTTGAGAACTCCAAAAGTTGCAAGTTGATACTTCATATCTTCATATTCTACCCGGGTGAAATGTGAAAGTACCTGCTTGACTTTCTTTTGGCTACCTCCACTTCTCAATCAAGTGATAGGATCTGACGAAACACCTTTTTGAATACAAGGATGTATCCAAAAAGAAAG
Source organism: Ceratopteris richardii (assembly GCA_020310875.1). NCBI lineage: Eukaryota > Viridiplantae > Streptophyta > Polypodiopsida > Polypodiales > Pteridaceae > Ceratopteris > Ceratopteris richardii. Next base: position 92,906,646 of record CM035435.1, on the reverse strand, counting down.
ACAATCATAGAAAGTAGATTCCTCAACTAACTAGTACATCAAAAATTTGAATTTTCCTAAATTTTTTGAAAGCACTGAATATGAGGTAACCTTTCCAAACAGAAAACCTCAACCCAAGTCTCCAACATCAAGTAGCTCTGAATTGATACTCCATGAATTCTTTGAGGGAACATATAAGCTACCTACTCAAAAACTTCAACTTATATATAACTCATACATATGAGTTAAAATATACAAGTTGTCTTCAAAATCTGCTGCTTTTCTTGCTCTCAATGCAATTCTTTGTCATATCTACTAAATCATGACCAAGTATCATGCAAAACAAGAAGTTTCTTTTTCTTTAAACTAGCTTCACACATGATGTTCTCATAGACTTGTCTTTGGGTGTAGAGGATAAAGTAGGAAAAGTATATGGACAATATGAGAGAAAAGGAAGTCTTACTTTTCTTTTGGAAATGTTGGACTTTCTTTTTCTGCATCTTTCTTCCATCTGATGATGTCAAAATCTTCAAACTTCTCTTCCATACCCTTTTTTATCTTCATCTTGAATTAGCAAACACTCTTAACTTCTTCAAATGAATTATTCTCCTCCTCTAATGCTAAGAGTAAGAGACAAAAAAAACATGGTATACAAATGGAAGTGAACATAGAATCATGTTTTATCATCTCCTCATATCTCTCGAATCAAAACTCTGCTTTAAATGTGATTGATATGACTCAATTTACCAACCTCTTCCTTAAGTTGGTTGAATGTTGAATTACCTCTCTAGTGTACCTAGATATCCAACCAACTTACAACACAAGATTGGTTGAAAACAAAACTGATGCTCTCCACATTTGTCTTCTTAGATGAGCTTTCTTGCCATGAAAGAGATCATCAAAACTCATCTAATCTCCTTGTTCTTAACAGTTTCGATGTAGCTAATGCTTTAACTTTCAAAGTAATGAAAGTGTTTGAAAGCACTTCTTGAATCCTTCAAATCTCTTCATAACTGCTCTTCCAATATTGAAAAAACATAAACATACCACCATACATCAAGCAATTATTGCTTGACAACATATGTAGCATGAATTGACTCTGAATCTGCTATCTCCTGTCTTCTCAAACCTGTAAGCATACACTAGGATCCACATATTTGCATTTACCTTAAGAAAGATTTCTCAACGTACTTCTATTGTGTCATGTTAATACACTAAACATAATCAAGAACTGAATCTTGGGACTTGTGACTGACAACTCACAACTTAGTGTATTATGAACACTACTAGTTCATCTCTGATTGTACTCACATCAAGTCAACTCAACTCAACTAATGAGTCTCATCAAAAAATCTATGATGTCATCATGTCTTCATCCTTGTTCAATCTGTAAATGCTTCATACCTCTTTCCTTCATAATGTTGTATAAACATAAATGTGCGCACCTCTAAAACATACCTCTTTGAAATATCAAGCTTCTCTTCAACAGAATTCTGGAACCTTCTCCTGAACAGGAACACCTAACAAGAACTTTCTCTAGACATTCTCCCTCTTCCTTCTTCTTTCAAAGTTGGAACATAAAGAGAAACTGACAAAGGAAATATAGGAATACCTGATATAGGAATACCTGGAATTCTTATAGGTATGACTCTGCATTCTTTCACATATGGCTAAAAAATAAGTCTTCATGTTGTTGGGTGTGTGTAGAAGTGCGAGAGACACACGAGAAGCACACACAAAGAGCACAAACGCAGCAAGACACACGGAGAAGACGATGGATGGAATAGCTCTCTCTATTGATCGATGAATTGAACTGAAGTAAGAGCTGAATAATATCCCTAAGTACAAAGTACCACCACATATGAGAGTATCAAGTATGTGGTAACATGGGGAAAAATCTTCTAGCCAGCACTAGAGTAAAAAGTGCCAATGTATAGGGAAAAGGTTCACATCAAAGCTACTCGAGGAACACATAAGTGTAACAAACCCCCCTGGAGCGAATGATGTGAACACATACAGGGAGTGACATATCAGCCCCCACAAGGTAACAAGCCTAAAGCTTTGCGAAAAGCTTCAAACTTTTCCCGTGGAAGAGCTTTGGTGAATATGTCTACCACATTATCTTGTGTAGGCACATATACCAAATCAATATCTCCTGCATGAAGCTGCTCTCTCACATAGTGATAATGCACCTCAATATGTTTGGTCCGTGCATGAAACACTGGGTTTCGTGCAACAGCCAAAGCACTCTGACTATCTGTGAGAATATGTGTAGCAGCATCAATCTCCATGCAAAGATCCATCAATAGGCGTCTCAGCCATATACATTCCACTGTAGCTGTGAAAACTGCCCTGTACTCAGCTTCACAACTCGATGTCACCATTGTAGGTTGCTTCTTATTCAACCAAGATATGCATGAGTCTCCAAGAGAAAAGCAATTACCACTAGTGGACACGCGAGTATCATAACAACCAGCCCAATCACTATCTGTAAAAGCATGCAAGCATGGCTGAACATCTCTGCCATAAAAGAGACCTAAGCTCAAAGTGCCTCGGAGATATCTAAAAACACGTTTCACTACTTGCCAATGCTTAGTGCTAGGGCTATGCATGAATCGACTCAACTGGGAAACTGCATATTGTATATCTGGCCTTGTGTTGCATGCATATATAAGACATCCCACAGCTTGCTGATAAAGAGAAGTGTCAAATGCATCACTGGAATCCTCAACTGAGAACCTGAGCCCTGTCTCAACTGGTGTGGAAACTGGCTTACAATCCTCAAAGTCAAAATGCTGAAGTAGTTTTTCAACATACTTTGCTTGATGCATAACAATTCCCCCCTCAACGGATACAAATTGGATGCCAAGATAGTAGCTCAAAAGACCAAGATAAGTGACATCAAAAGTATGTTGCAAATCAGCCATAAGAATGTCAAGTTTTGCATCACATGACCCAGTCAAGAGTATGTCATCAACATAAAGAACAAGCACTATAAGATCAGCCCCATTTTCGCGTACATAGAGTGTGCTTTCAATCGGACTACATGTGAAGCCAAGAGCAATCAAGTGCTTATGTATTTTGTCATACCATGCACGTGGAGCTTGCTTGAGACCATACAAAGCTTTATGCAAGCGACAAACCATATGCTCTTTCCTTTTCATAGCAAATCCAGGAGGTTGCTTCACATACACCTCTTCTTGCAAATCTCCATTCAAGAAGGCTGTTTTTATGTCCAATTGATGCACTTTCCAACCTCGATGGGCAGCCAATGCAACCACGGTACGAATGGTAGTCATGCGTGAAGTAGGTGCAAAAGTTTCCTCATAGCCAATGCCATATTGTTGCGCCTATCCTTTGGCAACCAATCTAGCTTTGTAGCAATCAATGCTACCATCAGATTTTCTTTTAATCTTATAAACCCACTTTGTACCAATGGCATTCTTTCCTTTTGGCAATTCACATAACTCCCAAGTACCATTCCTATGTGTGGAATCCATTTCTGATTGCATAGCACTCATCCATTGTGGATCGTCACATGCATTTTCAAAAGAAAGTGGCTCTTCATTACATGCTGTAGCAATAAGAGAATAATCCACAAAATTACTTGATGCATGGTGAGAGCTTGATCTTGTTCTACCAAGTAAAGGTGCACTCAATTTGCTATCCTGCAAAGTTTGTTTCAGCCACTTTGGCATAGATCGTGCACTCTTGATAGACATGCGTTCATTATGTAAAACATCTTCAATATGTACATCATGCGTGGGCTGAATTTCATGCTCATTTTCAGCCATATTTTGATGCAAATGTTCAGCCATATGTGGCTGGAAATTTCCAACAGTTTTGGCAATTTTTGGCTGAATTTTTTCAGCCATGTTTGGCTGGAAATTCTCTGCATTTTCAGCCCTATTTGGCTGGAATTTTTCAGCCCTTTGAACCTCAGTTGGCTGGTCTACATGGCCATAGTCAAACGCACCATTTTGGAACAAAGGCATGAGTGTATCGAACACATCTTGTGAGCTAACTGTTGGCAGTTTTTTGCATTCAAGTAGAGGGAAAACTGAATTTTCAGCAAATACCACATCTCGACTCACAATAATTGTGTTCTTCAATGGATGGTACAACCAATATCCCTTACTTTCAACACTATAACCAACAAATATACATTTCTTTGCCTTGTCATCAAGTTTGTGACGTTGTTGTGATGGCACAAGAGCATATGCCAAACAACCAAACACACGCATATGACTAACCATAGGCTTATGACCATTCCAAGCCTCATAAGGAGTGATGACTCTCAATGCTTTTGTAGGGTAGCGATTCAACACATAATTTGCATACATGACCGCTTCCATCCAAAACTTATGAGGAAGATGCTTTCCTTTAACCATACATCGTGCCATTTCAAGTAGAGTTCTATTTTTACGCTCGACAACACCATTTTGTTGAGGTGTATATGGCACCGTACATTGATGTGAAATACCTCTTTCACGAAGAAAAGCATTAAACTCATGTGACATGTACTCACCACCACGATCCGTGCGTAGAGTCAAAAGCTTTTGTGAAGAAAAATTTTCAGCCATAGCTAAAAATGCTTTGAAGCAAGAAAATACCTCATTATTTGCTTTCATAGGATACACCCATGTATGGCGAGTAGCATCATCAATGAAGGTAACAAAATATACATGCTTCCCAAAAGATGGAGTCTTGACGGGACCACATACATCACTATGAACAAGTTGCAATTTTTTTGTAGTGTGTGTATGACTATCTTTTGGAAAAGAAGCACGATGCATTTTTCCAAGAATGCAACCTTCACATGCATGCTTTTCAATGGACTCAAGTGTAGGCAAGCCAATAACCATATCCTTCTTTTGCAAATAGAGCAAACTATTGAAGTTCAAGTGACCAAAACGAGCATGCCAAAGTTCCATTTCAGCCATGGAAGAAGTATGAGCAACTAAGGTATTCGAGGCAGCCCTCTTGTATGTATCCATGCGATACAAACCATCACATAATGTACCGGACATCACGATAACATCGCCATTGCTGAAATCATGAACCATACACTTACGATCAACAAAGTGTACATGAAGTCCAGCTTTGGCAATCAACGGAACTAAAATTAAGTTCTTCTTGATACCGGGCACATACAATGCATTTTTCAAGAGAATCACACCTCGATTTGCAGCCATAAGCTCAATTTCTCCTACTCCAATGATAAGATAAGAGGCATTGTTTGCACACACCACATGTCCTCCTTTAGGTGCATCTTTCAAAGAGGCAAAAACTCTTTTGCATGATGTTATGTGCTTTGAAGCACCACTATCAAAGAACCAATCCGAATCAGCCTCACTCACAACCATAAATTTAGAATGTAAAGAAGCATCATAATGACATGTAACAACACATGCCCAAAAATCTTGAGCCATGTTAGCTTCATCATTCTTTGCATTTGCTAAATTTTCAACAATAGACATGCCAGATTCCTTCTTCTTTTCATTGCGTTTTGCAAGCTTTCTACACTCATCAATAGTATGACCAGCCTTCCACAATATTTGCATCTTCTCTTCTTTTGCAAATCACCATCATTAGAGGAATGAGTGGAAGAGGAAGCTTGAGGCTTTGGTTTTGATGAAGCCAAAGCTGAACCATACTTGCTTTTCCCCTTTTGTGAGATAGCAAGTGCTTGCGTTCCCTCAATCAAACCACTCCTATTCACTCTAGATTGCTCTTCTTGCAAAACAAGAGACACAACCTCATCAAATGCATACATATTAGGATTTCATTTTGCAACCAAACGGAGTGTAGTAGCAAAGCTTTGAAAAGATTCCGGTAATCCTTTCAACAATGTAGAAATGAGTCATGCATCCGGAATGATCTCATCTATGTTTGCCAATTGCTCTTTCAAGTCCTTGATGCGTGTCACATACACATCCACCGACTCATTTTCAGCCATACATACATCCTCAAGTTGCTTCCTCAAGTATGCAACACGTGCTTCATTACGCACGGCATACAAAGAAGCAAGAGTGTCCCATACCTGTCGTGATGTAGAACATGACCGAATGTGTGGAACTATATGACGCTTCACTGAAAGCGCAATCAAAGCATGAGCTTGAGCATCTTTTCCATCCCATCTAAGCTGCTCCTGTGTAGGTGGAGAAGGAGAAACCACAGTACTCGAAGAAGAAGCTCCATCTATGACAGTAGACTGTGAAGTAGAAGCACCTGTCAGTCTTCGATCTACATCTGCCACTATGTTCCAAAGTTGTTTTGCAACAAGAACATGCTTCATCATGTAAGACCACATCGGATAGTTGTTCCCATCAAGCTTATCTTCAGCTTGAAGCATGCCAAACAAGTCATTGCTGCCCGCCATTTCACTAAGGAACAAGAATGTGACAAAACCTTCACTTCGATGAAAACTGAAAAGAGTGCTGAAATTTCAGCTCATAAACCGTCACTCTGATGGCGATTCTGACTGCACGAATGGCTTCGAAATGGGGGTAAAACCTCAGTACACCTGTTGGAAATGTTTTCGGGCTGTTGAAATTCACAGTTCTATGCTCCAAAGTCGATTTGCACTGTTAAAGTGCACGCGCGCCGCGACGCGAAAAATCGAAACTTGAGAGGAAGCTGAACCTGCTCTGATACCACTGTTGGGTGTGTGTAGAAGTGCGAGAGACACACGAGAAGCACACACAAAGAGCACAAACGCAGCAAGACACACGGAGAAGACGATGGCTGGAATAGCTCTCTCTATTGATCGATGAACTTAACTGAAGTAAGAGCTGAATAATATCCCTAAGTACAAAGTACCACCACATATGAGAGTATCATGTGGTAACATGGGGAAAAGACCTCTAGCTAGCACTAGAGTAAAAAGTGCCAATGTATAGGGAAAAGGTTCACATCAAAGCTACTCGAGGAACACATAAGTGTAACACATGTTTCATCACCCCCCTGGATGATTTAACACTAGTATCCAGAATTCTTCAAATATATCAGACTTTATGAAATCTAGAATGTCTTCCTTCATAAATCTAATTTTTCATAGCATTAATACCTGTGCCGGAAACAAAACTTTTGAAACCTTTTTATTAGCATTGTGCACATGCGAATAGCTTTCCCTGTCATTCCTGAGCTTCCCAAAAATCTAGAATAAGGTTAGTTGATCTATCATAAAAACCTTGCTGAAAGCATTTTAGGATTCATAACCTTCTGCAACATAACAAGTATCTACTTCTATCTCTCTGCAACACAAATCTGATAGAATCTGAACCTTTGACTTACTTCTTCCAATGCTAAGAATTTTTCAAACGAAGAATAGACATCTGAATCATAAATACTCAATATCTTCAAGACCTTCAAGATCATCCAAGATCATATAAGATCATACGAGATCTATGATCTTTCCAACAAAATATCTGTGTAGAATATGCTCTCATCAAACCTTCATGACTAAATGTTTGATTTGTTACCTGAATATCTCTAAGTGTCCATGCTTCTCACATAAAATTGTAAAAACTTTTCTTCAACCAAATCCTTCTCAAGAATCTGCAACTTCTACTTGAAACATAAGTAGACAAACTGCTTACCTTGAGAAATCCAAAAGTTGCGAGTTGATACTTCATATCTTCATATTCTACCTGGGTGAAATGTGAAAGTACCTGCTTGACTTTCTTTTGGCTAACTCCACTTCTCAATCAAGTGATAGGATCTAATGAAACACCTTTTTGAATACAAGCATGTATCCAAAAAACAAGACAATCATAGAAAGTAGATTCTTCAACTAACTAATACATCAAAAATCTAAATTTTCCTAAATTTTCTAAAAGCATTGAATCTGAGGTAACCTTTCCAAACACAAAACCTCAACCCAAGTCTCCAACATCAAGTAGCTCTGAATTGATACTCGATGAATTCTTTGAGGGAACATATAAGCTGCCTACTCAAAAAACTTCAACTTATATATAACTCATAAATATGAGTTAAAATATACAAGTTGTCTTCAAAATCTGCTGCTTTTCTTGCTCCCAATGCAATTCTTTGTCATATCTACTAAATCATGACCAAGTATCATGCAAAACAAGAAATTGATTTTTCTTTAAACTAGCTTCACACAAGATGTTCTCATAGACTTGTCTTTGGGTGTAGAGGATAAAGTAGGAAAAGTATATGGACAATATGAGAGAAAAGGAAGTCTTACTTTTCTTTTGGAAATGTTGGACTTTCTTCTTCTGCATCTTTCTTCCATCTGATGATGTCAACATCTTCAAACTTCTCTTCCATACCTTTTGTTATGTTCATCTTGAAGTAGCAAACACTCTTAACTTCTTCAAATGAATTATTCTCTTCCTCTAATGCTATGAGTAAGAGACAAAACAAACATGGTATAAACTTTGCTTTAAATGTGATTGATATAACTGAATTTACCAACCTTTTCCTTAAGTTGGCTGAATGCTGAATTACCTCTCTAGTGTACATAGATATCCAACCAACTTACAACACAAGATTGGTTGAAAACAAAACTGATGCACTCCACATTTGTCTTCTTAGATGAGCTTTCTTGCCATGAAAGATATCATCAAAACTCATCTAATCTCCTTGTTCTTGATATTTTCGATGTAGCTGATGCTTTAAATTTAAAAGTAATGAAAGTGTTTGAAAGCACTTCTTGAATCCTTCAAATCTCTTCATAACTGCTCTTCTAAGATATGACCTGCAAATGATAATCTAATAGTAGAAACTAATACCTGTGATTTGATGTTGATCTCATTCCTTCATCTTCTCCAAACCATTTTTTTTCCTTGAATTTGAAGTAGCCTTCTCTTCGTCAAGTCTTGGTCTTCAAACAATAATTCTGTAAAGTATCTTTACTCTTCAAAAGTATTTGACTGCTAACACATTAACAAGTTCATACTTCACACTCATAAATAAACATGTGATTGAATTGTCTAATTCTCAAATCTCTAATCATCTAGATTAAGTGTGTATGTCAAATGTCAAATATTATAAGATGCCCTTAAATCATACGTTGTGAACCTGGAAGTCTGGGAACCTGGGAAATTGAGAGCATGGATGAGCTCTGATACCAAATGTTGGAAATTAGGTAGGCCCATAACTAATATCATAGGTCTATGGTTCCACAACATAAATTTCAGCAATCTTCCAATATTGACAAAACATGAACATACCACATTTAATCATACAAATGATGAGACAAAGATAGAGAAAGAGTAGAAAACATGTGTAAAGTGTTACGTAAGCCACTGCTTACTCACACTCATATATACAAATGTTCAAATTACAATCTGGGAGCAAAACTCTCAACCACTCTATGTGAACAGAAATAGATGGATGAGTGAATGTACAAAAATTACAAGAATATTCAGATGTAAGGACAGAAATCTGAATATATATGAGATGTGTGACCTAATAGGTTGTAGAAGAGTGAATATGAGTGACAAAAAGAGGAAGGATTAGTGTGAAACTGATAATCAGCAAACCCTCATCTAACTTTAGGCTACGGAAGACCCTAAGTCAGATACGTGTGTGAAAAGATCACATACTTACAAATGTAGCAAAGAATGCTAACAAGTTTGTTGCCAGAAATCCTCAAACTCATATGAACATACCTTCTCTAACACCTCATCCAAATATGCATAAAGCATACATGTACTAATTCTCTTGTACCTATGTTGAATAGGACTCTTCCTCATATGGATGTCACTACCTCTATAAGCTCCAAGTAGTAACTATGTGCATAAAGAGAATATGTACCTGAATTGTTAACATAAGATGCAAATCTTATGTTAAGCTCCATCCAATGTCTTTGAAGTACACCGAAATCTTCATGTAGAAGACAATCTTCAAATGCATCATGTGGATGGCTGATCCACACCACCAAGCTACTGATGGGTAAGTCCTCTCCATAAGCAAATGTGTGAGCACAATTGTCTCCAAGAAGAACTCCATAGCTGCTCCTCAACATGCTCCTAGAGTGCACCATGGGTGCCCCATGTGTGCTAGCGCTCCACCTCTACTGAGGGATCAAAAACTGGTGTTGCCACTTGGTGTAGGATTCATTTCCAAAGGACATAGGCCATTTCTTGGTGTCATTGGAAAGCTAAGGGAGTCTACTAATCAAGTCTGAAGCTAAAGAGGGCTGGTACAAAGCAGGTTTTAGCAGTACCTACTCAATCTCTTGGATCATCCATCCATCTTTCCCAACAGTGGTATCAGAGCAAATAAGGTAAAATGGGAGATGGTTTTCCTTCATTTATTGATAAATTGGATAGGAACAATTATCAAGCTTGGTCTCTAAGGATGAAGACCTACTTACAAGGAAGGAGTCTCTATGGATACATCTCAGGAGATGAGGAATTGCCCTCATTCAAAGCAAGAGGTTTGCCAACCAAGGAGGAGCAAGAAAAACTCAACACATGGTGTGCAAGGGATGCATTGGCAAGGTCTTATTTACTTAACTCTATATATGACTTTCTTTTACCTCATATCAGAAATTGTAAGACTTCCGAAGAGACTTGGGAAGCCTTGTCATCATATTTTTCCTCCAATACAAGGGCTAGGAAAAATCAGTTGTGGATTGAATTCACAACACTAAGGAAGCAACCTAAGCAAGCTTTTTCAGAATTTGTGACCAAGATCAAAGATGTTGCAGATCAGTTAGCAAGCATAGGAGAAGAGATTGAAGAGGAACAAATTGTAAGGCAGGTAATTAATGGAATCAAGGCTGATGACAAGTGGGAAAGCTTCACCACTACAATGGATCTCTACATGGACATGCACACTCCAGATCTTACAACTCTCATGGGACAACTATTTACACATGAAGCAAAGCTTACCAAGAGTGGAGATACATTAAAAGGTAACAACTCTTCTGCCCTATACATTGATAAGAAGTCTAAGGATAAAGGCAAGAGTAAGAAGGTGGAAGATGAAGGCTCTACCTCCCAAGCCAACTATGCAGGGAGAGGTAGATCTTCAAGAGGCAGGGGCAGAGGAGGTAAGCAAGGTAGGGGGAGACCCTATAACTCATCACCATGTAACATTTGTGGTTTGTCAAACCACACCACAGATGAGTGTTACAGGAATTACAAAAATCAGAGAGGAAGAGGCTACCAAAGAGGTGGATACTCTCAGTCTAGAGGAAGGTTCAACCATCACCAAGGCCACAACAACAATTACAACAACAACTACAACAACAATTACAATAGCAACTACCAAGGAGGATTCAGAAACAGAAAGGACTACAACAACTACACAGAGGAGCAGGATGACTCTCTCTTGATCATGAACATGACTTCAAAGTCAGGTACAAATGATGATCACTTATTTTATATTGATTCAGGGTGTTCAAATCATGTGGCTGGTAATGTGGCACTACTCTCTGATCTTGAGGAACCAAAAGGTAAACACCAAGTCCAAACAGGTGATGATACAAAGCATTCTATAGTTAAAGTTGGAAATGTGAAAACTTGTGATGGTAATCAGAATTTGTTGAGTAGAGTACTTTATGTACCTACAATTACAAAGAACTTAATGAGTGTTGGTCAGATTGTAGAGAAAGGGTTGTAGGTCAGATTCAATCAGTATGGAGCATTTGTGGAGGACCCAAGACATGGATTCAAAAGGATAGCTAAAGGAGAAAAATCAGGTAGACTTTTCACTTTTGAGTTGGAAGATACAAAAAATATTGCATTATACAGTTATAAGGATCAGACACTTTCAGAGCTTGAGATTTGGCACAAGAGATTAGGGCACATAGGAGAAAGGACCTTGAAGCAAATGTGCAGGGACCAATGTGTGCTTGGGATACCTAATGTATCCAAGCAACATATGATTTACAAGTGTGGTGCTTGTCAATTTGGTAAGTCTCACAGGTTACCCTTCTCCAAGAAAGGATATATGCATGAAGAATATCTAGAGCTTGTACACACACATGTATGGGGACCTAGCAAAGACCCCTCAATCTCAGGTTCAAGGTACTATGTGTCTTTTATTGATGACTATAGCAGATGGACTGTATTATACTTTATGAAGCACAAGGATGAGGTATTTAATTGTTTTAAGAAATATCTTGCATTAGTTGAAAACCAGACAGGAAGGAATTTGAAGAGGCTAAGGTCAGATGGAGGAGGTGAGTACTTCTCCAATGAATTTGAGGACTTCTTGCAGGACAGAGGCATCAAAAGGGAAATAACCACAAGGTACTCTCCTGAACAGAATGGGGTAGCTGAAAGAAGAAATAGGTTAATTGTTGAGACAGCTAGATCTATGCTTAATGAGAAGAAATTACCTAACTACCTATGGGTAGAGAGTGTCTCTACTGCCACCTATCTCATAAACAGGTTACCATCAAAGTCACTTGATGGTATGACACCATATGAAGCATGGCATGGTAAGAGACCATCATTGGATCACTGCAAAATTTTTGGATGTGTAGCATATGTACACATTCCTTCACAGGTAAGAGGAAAGCTAGATCCAAAGGCTGAAAAATGTATTTTCATTGGATATGATTTAAATAAAAAAGGTTATAGGTTTTATAACCCTACCAATAAGGGATTTATGGTAAGCAGAGATGTGATCTTTGATGAGAATGATTCTTGGTATGAGAATGAATGCAGGAAGGTCAAATTACCCTATGATTTGGAAGAGGAATTTCCAAAACTTACAAAGGAGGAACCAACTCAGAAAGAAGACTCAAGTTCAGATGATGAAGATACAATCAACCTTGAAGAATTCAAGGCATGGAAGTCCAAAGGCAAAATGAAGATGAAGAAGCTTGAGGACATACCAGAATCTTCAACTCAATCAATCAGAAGGTCTCAAAGAGAGAGCAAAAAACCTATCAGATATGGGTATGATACATCTCTTGTTACTAAACATTCAATTTATCTTGCAAAGGATTTGCTAAATGAAGAACCAGGATCATATGAAGAAGCAATCACAAAATCAGAATGGAAGGAAGCTATGTATGAGGAGATTGAAGCACTCAAGGAGAGTGATACATGGGAGTTAGTACCCAAGAAGGACTCCATGAAGGTAATAGGATCCAGATGGATCTATAAATTGAAAAGAAATTATGATGGCACAATTAACAGATACAAGGCCAGATTAGTAGCCAAGGGTTTTGCACAAACCCAAGGCATTGACTATGAAGAAACATTTTCTCCTGTGGCCAAGATGCCAACAATCAGAGTGTTGGTGAGTGTGGCTGCATCAAAGAATTGCAACATGTACCAATTGGATGTCAAGAATGCTTTCTTGAATGGATGGATTTCAGAAGAGGTTTATATGTCACAACCTCCTGGCTATGAAGACCCTAAGAAGGTAACTTATGTTTGCAAATTAAAGAAGGCTTTATATGGATTGAAGCAGGCACCTAGGGCATGGAATTACAAGCTAACTACATACCTCCAAGACCAAGGTTTTGTCATGAGTAAGGCTGACACTTCTCTGTTCATTAAGAGAAGTAATTGAGAGGTAATCTATCAGTGTGTTTATGTTGATGACATCATCATTATAGGTAATGATGTCAATGGAATCAGAAGCATCAAAAGCCAGATGATGAAGGAATTCAAGATCAATGATCTTGGATTATTGAAGTATTTTTTGGGACTTGAATTAGTTTACACTAATTCAGGAATATACATTACTGAGAAGAAGTATGTACAAGATATGTTGAAAAAATTTCACTTGCAGGATGCTAAAGCATCTAGTACTCCAATGGAGGTGAATCTAAAGCTAAGTGCCCATGAAGGTGATGAAGTCCAAGACATTACAGGTTATCAAAGTATGGTAGGTAGCTTGAACTATGCTACTCTTACAAGAATTGATATTGCATATGGAGTTACTGTGCTAAGTCAATTTATGCACAAGCCAAGGATACCTCACTTAGAGGCTGCCAAAAGAATCTTGAAGTATCTCAAGGGTACACAGAACCACGGTTTGTACTTTCCTTACACTTCAGATATTGATATAAAAGTTTATTCAGATGCAGATTGGGCAGGATGCAAGGATGATAGGAGAAGCACTTCTGGATACATTCCTTTTGCAGGTGACAAACCAATCTCATGGTCTGCAAAGAAGCAACCAACTGTTGCATTGTCTTCTACAAAAGCAGAGTATAGAGGGCTAGCTAATGCCACTCAAGAAGCAATTTGGATTAAGCTTTTGTATTCATAATTGGGCTTATATACTAGGCCTCCAATTATCTTTGGAGATAATACAAGTTCTCTTCACCTTGCAGCTAATCCTATCTATCATGCCAGAACCAAACACATAGAAGTTCATTATCATAATGTGAGGGAGAAGTTGCTAAGCAAGGACATTCAGCTGACCTATGTGTCAACCAACATGCAACGTGTAGATTTGCTAACTAAAGCTTTGGATGGGACCAAACTTTGCAGGTTCAAATCTATGATTGGATTGCAGGATATACTTGAAGATTGAAGATGAAGACTTAAGCCAAAATATTTGGCTTGAGGGGGAGCTGTTGGTGTAAATCACAAGCCTACACATTTGGCTTGGAAGACATCATGAAGACTCCACATGCATGAAGAACCATAGGAACATATGCTAGTGGTTTATTACCACTTTACCTCATTGTAAACATCTAATTTGACTTAGAATCTTTTGTAATCACCTACCTAAGTGATTCGTGGAAAAGTAGATCACTTGATTGAGAGAATATCTCCAAACTTTTAGATGCTTGGTCATAGGAAGCCAAAGATTTGAATTCGAATTCAAATCTTAAGTCATTTCCTATAAAATTGGATGTGAAAAAGTCACGGGTAGATCACTCCATTCCCGAGGCTCATTCTGTTGAGCTTGAGTGTGTGTAAGGACTATACCATAGCCTACACCTCTCTACACCATTAGGCAATGCTAGTCATGCCAATGGGATTGTACACAATTGTTAATCAATAGATACATTTACATCATTCATAGTTGTGTTCTCTGCTAGTCTACTCAAAAGTCTGTCAACTTGTCAAGGGCATATCTCAGTCAATACTCCACCAGATTCAGTGATTCAAAGCTTGTTGGATTCAGCCTAAAGTCTACTACATGCTATCAAAATTTGAAGACATTCCATTCAGCAGATTCAGAGAAATCATCGTCGAGGTGCTCACTTGTCTATCTCTGCTACAGTCCTAAAAAGTCGGGGGTATACCAAATCTTGCTAAATTAATTTCTCTTAGCATAGTTCATTATTTTACATCATTCCACTTGCAAATATTAGCTTACTAAGCTAATTGAATACTCCTAGAAGGAATTTTATCAATTGGTACTGTGTTGGTCACACTGAGCAAACCATTGAGCAGGTGTCAAGACCAAAATAGAAGGTTTTCTTGACTTTGTGACTTCCAAAGTTATTTGTTTTGATTCAATCATTGCACACTTCATTTCCAAAGGACATAGGCCATTTCTTGGTGTCATTGGAAAGCTAAGGGAGTCTACTAATCAAGTCTGAAACTAAAGAGGGCTGGTACAAAGCAGGTTTTAGCAGTACCTACTCAATCTCTTGGATCATCCATCCATCTTTCCCAACAGCTTCAAATTCTTCTTGAGTATAAGCGAATGTGTCATTTTTGAAGTGCAGCTGCTCGTCTGGATTTTTCTGTGTAATCTTCTTTATATATTGCCTTGTTTTCTCTTTCAATAATCCGTACGGAATGTTGAAAGGCTTCATGATCGTATCTAAGTCTTTACCTTTGATCTTTGCTTCTTTCATGACTTTGATGACTTCATTTTCCAAATTCTCTATCAATTGGGACACCAATAGTGCTCGTTCCTTCTGACCTATTTCTGCAGTGTATGGCATTGGATGATCATCATGTGGTTCTGCCATCTATTCTTTTATTGGAGAATTATAAATCAGGGGAGATAGAGGACATACCTCTACCTCGTCAATAGGATTTTCTTTTGTCGGCTCTACTGGTGTCCCGATTGGTGCTTTCTCTTCTACTTTGGTCTCTAATTGTGGTATGCATTCAGTATTTTCTTTACTTTCTTGCATAGATGCTCTGAGTGCTTCTTTTTCTGCAAGCAGTTCATTACCAATTTCTGCTACATGATCCATGTTTTCACTGTAACTCACTGCAAGTTTTCCATGGGCAGTGTTCAGTTGTTTCTTAAGTTCATTGGTTTCCTTGAAATATCGTTGTTCCCATTCTTCCCTTAGGGCTTGCTCTTGCTTCAGCAATTCTGCATATTTCTCATTTTGATCTTGCATTTCCTTCTGTTCCGTGACTGATGTTTCTTGTTTTTCTATAGGTTGGTCATATAATAATGCTTTCATCAGTTCTTCGTTTCTGCTTCGTAAGTTATCATTCTCCTCCATATATACCTTAAGTTGTGTCTCGAGCACATTGCTTCTACCTTTCATTCTCTCCTTGTCTGCTTCACTGGTTTCATGTTCTCTTTGTAAATCAGTCAATCATGCCTGGAGTTGATGATGTTGTTTCATCAATGTATTACATTGTTCCTTGACTGCGATTATCTCTATTTCTTTGGTCGAAATTTCTTGTTTGGCCTGAATGAGTTGTGCAGACAATTGTTCACTCATTACTTGAAACTGATTCTTTTCCCTCATGGCCTTGTCATAATCCGCATCTGTGTCCATCATCTGTTGTTGTGTGTCCATGGCCGTCTGGATCATTTGCTTGACAACAGGTTTCAATTGAGTTACATCCACATTTAACCAGGTGGTAGGGATGCTAGGTTCTTCACCTGTTGTGACATCTTTTCCTTTTGCTAGATGTAAAGTGGTATCATGGGGCTGCCTAATGTGGAGTTGTATCCTTGGCTCAGCCTCCTTGTGATCAATTTTACCTTGAGGTGTATCATCATGCACTTCAATCACGATTTGCTCCTTATTCTATTGTAGGCCTACATCCTAGCTCACTGGAGTTTGTATTTCCTCTTTGATAGGTGGCACTACATTTTTATTAGTTATTGGAACTTCCTTTATGCTTATCTTTGACTGATCATTTCACTGAATCAAGTGTTCCTGTTCAGTTTGTACTTCCTGGTGTTGTGCTTTTTGTTGTTGATTGTCAGGTGTGATTTCAACCTGATTTAATTCTGTCCATTCTTCATTGTTCATTTCAGTTCGTATATCAGTGTCCAATGTGTCCTTCTCTGGGCTGGATTCTTTATCAGAGCTCGAATCTTCTAATCCCAGTTCTTTATATCTGTCCGATTGTTCTGGAGTATGTTCTTTATCTTTGTGCTTCTTTTCCTGGCCCTGTCGGTAATAGTGACCTTGAATGTTCAAATTTACTTGCCCCCGCATATACTGATGCGTTTCTTCTAAGGCTGCGGAGAGGTATCTCTTGGTGATAGGCTGTTGTGTCATAGAAATCTTTGGCAGTGTATGGGTCCTTTTTGATGTTGGTGTCTCCTGAGCTTCTTCCTCTCTTAGGCATTTAGTCCCCCTGATGGGTTTCTTTGAACTGGTTCCCACTTCTTCGATAGATATGGCCGTTTTCTTTTTCTTGGGAACAGTTGCTGACTTGGAATATTTCACTAAATCCGTTGATGTCGGCATCAAGCGTAAGCAATTCTTCATGTCAAGTGCCTCATAAATGAGTAAAGTTAATGCCAAACTTCCATTTAAGAACTTTTTCTGTCCCCACTTTTTCTTTGCTTCAAACAAGCGATCTTGAATATACAGAGTCATATTGACTTGGTTTCCCACTTGCCTCATTGCATGCGAAAGTAATTGCACAACAATTTTCTGAGGTGCTGTGTATCTATGCATACTAGGAAAGCAAAAATGTTGGTGAACTAAGCAAACAACATCTTCAATATCCGTTCTGTTGATTTCCAAAAATGTTCTTTTTTCGGGTCATGACATTCATCTTTGACATTCGTGAGTCCCTCTTGATTCCATCCAAAAGCCTTGTTAATTAGCTCATGAGTGAATTGAATTGTCTTCCAGGTACCAACTTTATCAAGTACCCTTGCTTCCAGGACTGATACCTTATTCGATGCAGACTGAAGTGTATTCATCACTTGTGTACATCTCTAGAAATCTGGCATATAGATTGGCAGTCTTAGGAATGCGTCAATTCCTGCTTGTGTCCAGACATCCGTCATACGTGGTAATCCTTGTATGATAGTCTTGAAATCTTGTGACATGATAGGGAAGTGGTGATAGAGCATTAATAAGCGCTTCGGCTATGAACTAACTTTTCTGTTTTTCTTTCAGACAAAAACATAAAAATATATAAAAGTATGAAAAATTCTAGGTATTACCTTTCTCACACCCACGGGGAAGGGACAACACTATTCACGCGGAGCATTGCCAATCTAATGAAAGACAAATGAAGGTTGATTTTTGATACCATCTTGCCACTAATTAATACTCTATATTGAGTGCAGATGGCATCTTCTAATTCCAAGGCTACACAAGAGGAAGAGATTCAGCTTCTTCCCTTGGAATCGATAACTAAGGCAAGAGGTCATTGGTTTTTGGATGATCAACCAGTGTTTGAACTCATTTTCATGGCAACCATCAAGATTATGGATAGGGATCACCACTTCCCTATCATGTCACAAGATTTCAAGACTATCATACAAGGATTACCACGTATGACGGATGTCTGGACACAAGCAGGAATTGACGCATTCCTAAGACTGCCAATCTATATGCCAAATTTCTAGAGATGTACACAAGTGATGAATACACTTCAGTCTGCATCGAATAAGGTATCAGTCCTGGAAGCAAGGGTACTTGATAAAGTTGGTACCTGGAAGACAATTCAATCATAATCTTGTGACATGATAGTCATACTTTCTTGAAATAGGCGAGGTTCATGCTCTGTCCTATAGTGTTTTATCCTCTGTTGTTTTGCCTTTAGATCATACTGATTCTCCTTGTGCCTTGACTCGTCCTTTTTTATGATTGTCATTGGAGTACAAGACTTGGGAATCCATATTTGTGTTTAGGCCGGCTCGGCAGCTACCACCTTCTTAGGAATACATACTCGAGCGATTCTTTGTGGAACTAGGTGTCCAAAATGATGCGTATCTTTATTCTGTCGCTCCTTCTGATGTCGCGAGTAGTTTTTTTGTTGAAGATACGCTTTCACTTGATCTTTTCGGATCCAATCCTGTCTAGTGTAAAGAATGGGGTATATTTTAATGTGTGCAGATTCGTGATAGTCCTGAGGACTAGTCTCTCTTGTGCTTGTTTCCTCTTTGAGGGTGTTATTGGATAGAGTACTACTCATGTGATTCACTGGATTAGAAGATTGTGTGCGATCAAAATTCGGTGTATCCTCACGTGAATTACTCGATGAAGGGGATTCCATAGTGCGAGTGAACATACAATCATCATCATTTTCATTTGAATGAGCTCTAGGGTCTATACTTTTGGCTTTGATAGGCCGTTCATTTAACATGCTAAATACTTCCCGAGGTCCGATCTTGGCCGAGATGTATCCTAAGGCCAATTGAATAGTCACCTTGTATTCGTATATCTAGTCTTGACCTAACACGAGCTCTTCTAATGAGTCCTGATCATGACATACTAAAATTTTTTGTTTCATCGTGTTGTTTCTGAGATGTAGAGGTAAAGTAATATCACCTACACATTGAGTGATTTTTCCTCATATTCCAATGAGTTGTTGTGCCTTAGAGGGGCTTAGTTCCTCCTTGAGTTTCTGGGCCAATGAAAATTTGATACAGCTTACATCGGCTTTTGTGTCAATGAGAGCATTCACCAAGTGGTACTCTTTCGTTCCAGCACCCAAATTCAAATAAGGTTGCGTCATTTGTTGTCCTAGGTTTTCAGTGGCTCTAAAATTAGCCATTGGGACGAGTTCCTTGCCTAGTCGATATCTCTCATCTCTTTCTCTCATCCACTCTTTTCTTTTCTTGATTCGTTCTAGCGCTTCTTGTCTAGCTTCTTCTCGTATTATTTCTTCCTCTATACGCCTATTTTTACCCATTATTAATCGTGACATTATCTCTTCATTCAATGGCTCTAGATATTTTTTCACTTGACATCCGCTGATATAGTTTGGCAATACGTCTCCATCCAGGGTCGATAAGGTGATGGCTCCGCTTGTGGATATGCGATTAATGATTAACGAGCCATATCCTCTTTTCTGCAGTTTCTTAGCATGTTGTTTCAAGGTATATACCAAAACTAAATCTCCTTCCTTCAAATTTTTATCTTTAATATGAGCATCAAAATATGCATTCTGTGGCCTTTTAGCAGCATAAATCCCTGCTACTGCTTGTAACCTAGTTTCATGTAACTTTTCTATTTGATCCAATTGAGCTGATAGTTCATGTCCCATCCACTCATAAGTTGTCGCTACTCTGAGAGTGGGTATTAAGAAGTCAATTGGCAAAATGGCATTTTGTCCATACACTAAGTTAAAAGGAGTAGTTCCTATGGCGGTCTTGCAGGCTACTCTAAATGCCCATAAAGCATGATGTAATTGTTTATCCCAATTCGATCTACCATTGTTAACGATTTGTTAGTGAGAACTGTGCACAAGTTTTTATTTGAACTTTCGGCCTGTCCATTAGCTTGCAGGTGATATGGGGCTGATTTCTTATGAATTACCAAGAATTCATTCAGTAAGGCTTCCATTACTTCATTCACAAAATGCGTGTCTCTATCACTCACAAGTTCTATTGGTAGTCCAAATCTAGTGAAAACGTTCTCGAAGAGAAACTTGGCCGTAGCCCTTGCATCGTTTTTCTTGGTAGCTTTGGCTTCAACTCATTTGGTCAGATAGTCTGTGGCTACGATTATGTATTCGGCATGGGATCCTTAGGTGGTGGGCTAATAGGTCCTATGAAGTCTATTACCCATTTTGTGAAATCCCTTGCACTCATCATGGGTTTTAGTGGCATTTCATCTCTTCTAATGGGATATTTCGTTCGTTGACAAGTATCACATCGTTGAACATATGTGGCTACATCCTTTTGTAGAGTTGGCCACCACATTCCAGCAAAGAGAATCATTTTTGCAGTTTTCTCTACAGAAAAATGCCCTCCTGCAGCTCCTGTATGTGCCATCTCTAAAACAACAAGATATTCGTCTTCATGAATGCACATTCGTAAATGATTGTCTCTTCCTCGCTTAAAGAGTTGTTTTCCTATGAGAGCATAGTCCTTGCTTTGTTCTACAAGTGCACATTTCCTTGCTAGAGTGGCTCCTTCTGGGTACTCTTGGATCTTTAAGAACTTCACCTGAGGCATGCTCCATCTTGGTGCTATGGTGGAGTAGCATAAGTTAGAGTTCTCTTTTGGATTTCGTTCTTGACAAGTTTGGCAGGCTGATACATAGTTATGTGTATCCCTTTGCATGGTTGGCCAATATATGCCTAATCTCTTCAATGTTTTCTATGTTCCGGTTGCATTTAAATGAGTTTTCCATTGATTTACATGTGCTTTTTGAAGCCACATCTCCTTGTTCCTCTTCTTCTACACATCTCATGAGTAATCCACTTGAGTCTTGGTGATATAGGCTTCAAGCAATGATATGGAGGTTTTTCGTCTTCCATAAATCTTGATTTTGGTTTGGTGAGATTCCATGTTTAGGTCCATATGTGAGTATAGGGATCAACTTTTCTGCCCATTGGGGACATACTTCGAGATTAAAAAGGTACGTGTCAGGCAAATCACCTGGTACTCCTATGGGTGGTTCTCCATGTGTCATTCTTGATAAGTGATCTGCTCTAATGTGGGTATTCCCTTTCTTGACTACTACTTCAAAATCAAATTCCATCAACAATAGAAACCGTCGTACTAGTCGTCCCGTATTACAAGTGTTGAGAGCAGTATGGGCACCCAAGGACTGACTAGACAAGGAAGCCAGGGAACCCAAGGATTGACTAGACAAGGAAGCCAACGGAGAGAGTCAGAACAAGGTGAAGGAGTAAGTAGACAAAGCAGTCGACGCAAATCTGGCAGATAGGCCCTTCAATTTTTCCAATCTACATCTTTTAACAGTGATTCGTATCACTAACAATCATTGTAAATACCATTTCATATTTTTGTAGCTCCATTTTGTTCAAGCCAAGGAGTCCTTGAGCTTGAGGAGCCTTAGAAGTACCTACATATCAATTTTCGTATTTTTTAGACTCCGTTTGAGCCCTCAAATTGGCCCTGGAACCTAATTTTTAACTAGGCCGGACACTAGGTCTGGACAGGGCCAAAACCTAGTCAAAAACTATAAAAAGAGCTAGAGAGCTCATTTTTGAGGTTAGATTGTAATTGAAACGAACTTGTAAGAGCATTTTGAAAGTAATCTAAAAGCTCCATTGATTCTCACTCTTTGTCTTACCTTGTGTGCGCGTGTGTGTGTATGTGTGTGCATGCTTGTGTGCTTCTCACTCATACATTTGTGCCGCCACTTGCTCGAGGTCTTCATACCATCCTCTCGTCTTCCCGGATTGACATTAAAGGAGGTGCTACTCATCATTGAGCTACACCAAATTTTGGCGCCGTTGCCGGGGATCGAGCTTTGAGGACGAGCGTGTGATGGTAAGACGTAGAGTTGACGCGTTGGAGTCGTAGGTATTTTCTTCACTCTCATTGATTTTCTTTTACTTTCTTTACCATCTTCATTTCCATCATCATCATCACCATCTCCCACCTCCATCTCCATCATCGCGAAAATTTCAGTTTTTTTTTACTATATCCCCACCTCCACCTCATTTCCCTCATTTCACTTGTGAGAGAGAGCGAGAGAGCGAAATTGCATGTGCTGTTTTTGCATGTTTCTTGAGCTATCTTGCAGGTACAGGTCACATCACCATCTCCAGCTTCCCGCGCAGGTACGGAACTCGACGAAACTGTCTCGCAGTCGCCGCCTTCTGTCCATCGCGATTGACAGAAATTTTCACTTGTTGGTAAATCTGAGTGCACCACAGTGGACTAGAGACCCAACACACCACATTCCCACTAAAATTTTTGAAAATCTTGCAAAATTTCAGTCCATCGCGATTGACAGCTCTGTCCATCGCGATTGACAGCTCTGTCCATCGCGATTGACTGCCAGTCCATCGCGACTGACTGCCAGTCCATCGCGATTGACTGAACCCCGGTCCATCGCGATTGACTCAACCACCTGTCCATCGCGATTGACTGCCAGTCCATCGCGACTGACTGCCAGTCCATCGCGATTGACTGAACCCCGGTCCATCGCGATTGACTCAACCACCTGTCCATCGCGATTGACTGCCAGTCCATCGCGACTGACTGCCAGTCCATCGCGATTGACTGAACCCCGGTCCATCGCGATTGACTGAAGTCTCTGTCCATCGCGATTGACTGACTGTCCATCGCGATTGACTCAACCACCTGTCCATCGCGATTGATTGGAGTCTCTGTCCATCGCGATTGACTCAACCCCCTGTCCATCGCGATTGACTGCCTGTCCATCACGATTGATTGAATTGGGTGTCCATCGCGACCGACTGAACTCTCTGTCCATCGCGATTGACTGAGTGTCCATCGCGATTGACAGCCCTATCCATCGCGATTGACAGCCAATTTTAGCCAAATTTTTTAGGGTTTGTTAATTGAAAAGTTGGGCTAATTTTGGGCACAAATATTATGCTCTTGAGCACATGGGGAAGCCTTAGGAAAACAACTTGGGGAAAACCTGTTGCACAGTGATCCTGTTTGAACCCTGACGTAACCCTAGAACCCTGAACGGTCACAACTTTTTCATACGAGATCCATTTTTTGAGCTCTAGGGCTTGTTGGAAAGCTCGTAGCATATACTACACGCCCTCAACTGTTTTTTATAAAGATAATGCATTGATTTTTAGATAGGGTATCTTGAAGTTGACCATACCCAGGGGGATCAAAGTCAGGGGTCCTTAGGATTGTTTTCTTGAAAATCACTATGCAAGTTTGTGCTTGTGCTACATCAATGAAAATAATTGGTTCTGTCTTTGGAATGTAAATTTCAAAGCTAACTTTGAAACTCTTACAGAGCATCGAGAGGCGTTCTAAGCAAGTGTAAGTGCGAGCTTGGGAACACATTTCCTGGGCACTCAAGGGCAACCGAGCAGGAAACAAAAGGTTGGACACTTTTAACCCCCTCTGTCAATTCATAGCTTAGGCTAAGAACGACGAGAGGTAGGAGTAAGTCAGAGCGACGATAGGCAGTCATCAAGTTGAAGACTACCTAAAAACTCAAGTTCAAGATAAAAATCTAATCTCTGTACTGTCGATAACATGAAGGAAAGAACCTAACGTGGAACGATCAACCTGAAATTACGAAGAACACTCAAGTATTCCGACGACGTGATATCAGACAAGAACTCAAACGTGATAAAATAACTAAAAAGAATCAAGTGACTAATACCAATTGAGCGGCAACGAGGTTGTACTCTGGGCAAAGAATTGGGCTACTTAGATAGGCATATGAACCTTAGATCAGGACGACATTTAGCAAGGGAAAGACAAAGCCTTAGGTCTTCAGAGGCTAGTGTCAATCACACTGCAAGGTCTTGGGCCCAGCAGTTGAGCCACCACTCATACTACCCTAGCTCTGAGACCAGTGAGTCAGAAATGTCTCAAGGCATGGACAGACCTACGGGAAGTTCAGGAGTGCCTTACCTGTACAGGGTAGAAGGCCCTTACAAAACGCAGCTGGAGTACCTTAGGACCAACCGATTAGGTGCTAGCATCTATGAGGACGGCTTAGGAAGATCTGTGGTCCAGATTAAAAACCCTGATCAATCCATTGGACTAGAGCACCCAGCTGTCAAGTTTGAAAATGGTGCATACGTGGACAAAGAAGGAACTATATATGTA
This sequence comes from Ceratopteris richardii, assembly GCA_020310875.1. Classification (NCBI taxonomy): domain Eukaryota; kingdom Viridiplantae; phylum Streptophyta; class Polypodiopsida; order Polypodiales; family Pteridaceae; genus Ceratopteris; species Ceratopteris richardii. Next base: position 92,881,839 of record CM035435.1, on the reverse strand, counting down.
GTCACTAGTCACCCTGATAGGACCGATGACTTTGGGAATGTAATCTCAGAAGCGGACTTAGGTGACCTGGAACAAGGGAACATGGGTGCGGAACCTAGAACCCCTCGAGGTAAATCAGTTCTCACTAGGATTATCACGCCTGAATGGGTCCCCCAAGACAACAAGAGCATAGAGTTGCTCCTCAATCGAGAAACTGATGAAGCCTTTTGGAGGTATAAGTCTAATCAGCCAACAGACATAGGAAATATCATGATCTATGAGTTTAAGGATCCGGATAGCCCAGGCAGAGTGACCTATTTAGATCATGCTTCAGAACGGATCTTTGTGGTGATAGAAAATGATAGGCATGCTTACACTTGGAAGGGTGAATTTATTTTCCCCCAACCAAGATCAAATGTATCCTATGGTCACCCTGGGGCTGGAACTTCCCAAGCTCATGGTACGCAAAGAGACAGAAGTAGAGATAGACCAGAAGTAAGTTTTGCCAACCCAGTGGGCAGAGAAAGAACGAGAACAGAGACGAATAGGGTAGAACCTGAGATGCATAGAGCCCACAGGAACCAAAGAAATGTAGATGGATTCCCTCTGCCGAGACCTAGAGAGCACACAAGAACTCTGAGACCGACCCAGCTAGTTAAGTCCATGAAGAATTACTTTGACGGCACAGGACATCCCTATGATCATGTGGCGGAGTTCAAGCAAGTCTTGAGAGCTGAACAAGTGGAAGATCTGTTCACGCAGTACAATGCCTTCGGTCTAACCCTTAGGAACACAGCACTTACATGGTTTCAGCCATTAGATGAGCATCAGTTCAGGAGCATAGACCAACTCCTAGAGGCATTTATCGTAGAGTTCTCTAAGAGCGGCATAAGACACAATACCTCCTCATTGATTCACAGCTTCAAATAGACCCCCAAGAGACTGTCAGATTGGCCGGAAGAAGATTTAGACAATATCTTGAAAGGTGCCCTATTTCGGAACTACCCACATCTGCTAAACAAGTAGCCTTATTCCTTGATGGATTGCTGAGTACGAAATTGAGATCCTATGTGTATCTGAAGGACCCTAGGACCATAGAAGAATGTGTACGCATGTGCATTGACATTGAAGATAACCTAGGGGAAGAGCTAGAGCTTTCCAAAATCTACAAAGATTCAGATAGTGCATCTAGTCACTCTTCCACGCAATCCACATCAATTGAGGAACTTGCTGAAAAGGTAGCTCAGAAATTAGGTGTAACTAGCAAACAAATCCCAAGGTTTGCCCCAGCGAAGAGGTGCTATACATGCGGTGGTGACCACATGGCAAACGTGTGTCCCATTATGGCTCAACCCCAGGTCAATCCTAATAGCCAATATTGCACCATAGAACGAAGATACACCAATCACACCGCACAAGATTGCCCATACAACAAGCAGGCAGTTAGGCAACCATACCCTCAGCCCTACCAACAAGGCAGATACCAGAACCAGTACCCTCCACCACCACAATATGCTAGACCCCAACAAACCTATCAGCAACCATATCAGGCCCAACAGAGACCCCAACCGGTACTAGCTCAACAGCCTCCAAACCCCGCTAACGTGATTCCAGTAAAGTATGTTGTTGCAGAAGAAAACCTGAATAGGGCCATAGTACCAGTAACCCCATTGATCTCAGAAAGTGACCCGAGTGACCATAGCTTTGATTCTACACATGTCGATAGTCCCCAAGCTTACTACATGCAGTCTCCGGAACATGGTGAGTCATACTATAGTGAAGAACCAAGTGAACCTAGTGGGGAATCGGATTACACGAACGTCATGTATGCAAACCCCAACCCTAGGCCTCAACCTAGGCAGGTACGACCACCCTTTCCTAGAGGACCGTGCTACCTTACCTGCACCTACACAAAATCAGTCCGTGACGATCCAAGGCTTTTGCCAAGATTGTGGAAAAGAGCATCTCTTACGAGATTGCCCAAAGAACCCCAATAACATGCCAAAAATCACTCCTATCAATGTGATTGGGTTGGTTGTGGATGCCTCAGGAAGTGTCACTTCCACTGCACCAGTGCAGGTGGTTACTAGAGCTCAGGCATTGCAGCAAAACCAAGAGGCAAGCCAGGAAAAGGGCCCAGAGGCTAGTGAAACCGAGAGCGTGACAAAGAAAAGGGCTAGAGCGTGGAAAGATAGTCGAGAAAGAATGAAAAGACAATGGGCAAAAAAGATAAACGAGCTTGAGGAAAGCATAAGAGAAACCAAAGCGAGGATAACTGAACTCACAGCTCCAACTCCCTCTCACATTACCCCGCCTTCACCACTCCCACCTCCATCCAACCCACCACCTCCCCCACCGCCTCATCAAATCCCACCACCCCCTAGAGTAGGATCAGTCCTAGCTGACCCCACTCCCGAGGACCTTAATATGATGCTTAAAGCATATCAGGCCAGAATCCAAGAAGGGCCAACCATAACCGATCATGAAAAGTGCTACCCTAGAGCCGAGCTAGAGCTTGAACGAACTAAGATTTGTGCCAAAATGGTGGAATTGGCTCAGACCATGTTTGAGGCCAGCCGCCTATTTAACATTTCTAGTTCAGCTAAGACGCAGTTACACTTTGATGGACAGCTGGAAAGAATAGAGAAGTTAATTGCACAATCAGAGAAGGAACCTGCCCCTCAACGAAAGGAGAGGGCAAGAGAACGGATAAGCCAGCCTCTTCAGGAAGCCCATGTGCCTCCTCAAGAAGCTTATCTTCCCCCTCAAAAGTCACATGAGCCTTCCCCGAAAGTTTATGTACCTCCACAGGTGACCCACATTCCTTCTCAGGGAGCGTATGAGCCTGCTCGGAAGAGTAATAGAATAAGTAATCCTCTCCAAGAAGCTTGTGCTCCAGCCATCTGTGGGAACGAGGAGAGAGCCAACGATAGAATAAGCCCTCCTTCCCAGGTTGCTTATGTGCCTAATTCTACGGAGCCAGACACTTCTTCTTCTATGAATCGGTTTGCACCAGACTTCCTACGAGAGATTCAAGAAGACAAATGGGATAACGAAAGTGAGGTCGCCCCTCCATTTGAACTTGTGGACGATGCACACGACCAATTCCCACAAGACATCCCATCTATTTACGGGGAACATGAGAGTGCTCAGTCTCACGAGAGATTGGACTTTGAGTCTAATTCCATACAAGAGCTACCCCACTTCACAGGCCCATGGGAAGCAAAGTCCACATGTATGAGAGCACCCACAGTCATGGTAAGGAACGACGACTCAGTCATACCAAGGAACACGGAGGTAGTAACGAACACCAAGGTGCAACGCTATCTCACTTTGGAAGAACTGACTGAGGATAGACCAAACATGCGAAAATATGTAGCCAGTCAGGTAAATAAAGCTGCAAAATCTCGTTCCCAGGTAGGATCCCATAGGACAGTGCCAGAAATTCCCTTGGATAAGATAGGAGATATGTGTGAAGGTGAAGAAGGGAACACCTATCTTCCCATCACCTACCAGGAATACACCACCAAGGCGATTTTGGACTCAGGTGCAGGAGTTGCAATTGCCACCACCTCCTTATGGAAGCGTTGGGGCAAGCCAGCGCTCAGGCCAACGAGGATGAAATTGCAAATGGCCGATGGTCACATAGAGAGACCCTTAGGATTGCTAGAAGGAATAACTCTCACCACTTGTGGTGTCGAGTTTGAGCATAGTTTTGCTATATGTGACTTCAGCAAAAATCATGCTTATGAGATGATTTTAGGAAGACCATTTATGCGACAGTTGCAAGTGGTACAGGATTGGGGAACCAATTCATTGTATCTTCAACACTTGGGTGTTACAACAAAAGTCAATCTCAAGGATTTTTCTCACAGAGATGTCCCTCCTATCCAATGGAATCCCATCCATAGAGCCAAAGATGACACAGAATCGGTGCATTCCATAGGGTCTGGATCCTCATGGATGCATGAAGACACCCACTTATGGATGTGCAAGGTAGCAGTAGAAGAAGAGAAGAGAGAGAAAGCCAGAGAGGTAGGTGCGAAAGAAACCCATAGATCAATCCAAGACCCAGCCTATGCACCTGTAGTTTTCCCAGACGAAGAATTTGAACCTCACGGTTGGGCAGAAATCTTAGCAACAATGGACGTAGCCATCAACGAAGAACAATGGACACCTCACTGTGATGAGGATGGCTATGATATTTCAGTCTTCTCCATAGAGCCAATCATGGGAGAGGCAGTTCTAGAAGAATGCGAACCTAGCCCTGAGGCATTTGAGGATGCAAGTGACTCCGATCTAGAGTCAATCATTATGGACCCACCATTTGCATCAGATGAAGAATATTTCCATGAAGTAGAATTTCAACCCCAAAGGCATGGAGAGGTCACAAATGATGTAAGATTAGCAACACATATGACCCCGAAGGAAGAAGGAAAGAAACGTAAGAAGAAAGAAGTCTCACCAGAGGAGGAAGAATCTTTGTTTGAGGTCCCAGAAAATTTTAAGAAGTATGAGATAGATGACAGGAGAGTCATGATAAGAATGCCTAAACGAGAAGCACAATCAGGAGAGGCCTATGATAACAAAGAAACCACCAAGAAAATAGTAGTGGCCATAGAAGAAGGAGAGGAGAGATGCACGTACATAGGCCATGACCTGACAGAAGAAGAAGAGCACGAATTGATTACCTTGCTAAGAGAATACAGAGATGTATTCGCTTGGAGTTACAAGGATTTGAAAGGTGTTGACCCTGACATATGCTCACACACCATCCCCATGACCTCAGATGCCAAACCCTCTAAGCAAAAGCCTTATACATATAACGATAATTACGCTGCTAAGATCAAAGAAGAGATAGATAGACTGGTTGAAGCTGGATTTATCTACGAAATTGAGCACACTGAATGGGTATCCCCCATCGTGGTGGTTCCCAAGAAGAATGGCAAACTGCGCGTGTGCATTAACTTGAAAAAGGTTAATGCCACCACGATTCGAGATAACTATCCGCTTCCCATCACAGAACATCTCCTAGAAAGAGTGGCAGGCAAGGAAGTGTACAGCTTCCTTGATGGATTTTCGGGCTACAATCAAGTAGCCATAGCTCCAGAGGATCAGCACAAGACAGCCTTTGCCACAGAATGGGGCATTTTTGCTTTTAGAGTAATGCCATTTGGGCTTACCAATGCACCAGCTACCTTCCAGAGGCTGATGTGCCATGTGTTCAAGGAGTTCCTGAGGAAGAATTTAGAAGTCTATGTTGATGATCTTTGTGCTCATTCCAATGTTAGACAAACCCATATCCCTGAACTCAGACAAATCTTTGACAAATGTAGAGAATATCAAGTCTGCCTGAACCCAGAAAAGTGTGTGTTTATGGTAAGGCAAGGTAAGATTCTAGGACACATAGTGTCAAAGAATGGCATATCTACTGACGAAGAAAAAGTGAGAGCCATAGCAGAGCTACCTAGGCCAAAGAGTGTCAAGGAAGTACAAGCTTTCATGGGGCATTGTGGGTATTACCGACGTTTCATCCACATGTATGCTGTCATTGCAAAGCCCATGCACGGACTTCTGACAAACTTTGAGTGGATGGATGAATGTGAGAATTCCTTCCAAGAGCTTAAACGAAGATTATGTTCAGCACCAATCTTGACCACACCAGATTGGAATAAGCCATTCCATGTTCATGTTGATGCATCCAATTATGCTATTGGATGTGTGCTGGCACAACCTACTGGTGAAGGTAATATGGATCTTCCAATTGCCTATGCCAGTAGACAATTGAATGCGGCTGAACGGAATTACACCACTACGGAGAGAGAAGGCTTAGGCATGGTATATGCAGTTAAGAAATTTAGACACTATTTGCTTGCAAATAAGTTTAAATTTTTTACTGATCATCAGGCATTATTATATCTTGTAAACAAGCCATGCAATACAGGAAGATTAGTGAGATGGTTTCTCTTGCTAATGGAATATGACTTTGAGGTCGTGGTAAGAAAAGGTAGGACTCACTTGAGAGCAGATCATCTCTCTAGACTCACATCGGGAGAAGCCCCACAAGGAGTGTCAGATGACCTTCCTGATGCTTACTTGTTTAATTTGGAAGTTATACCGTAGTGGGCCAAGCCATTGGTACCAGTTTTGACCTACGGGCCTAATCATCCAGTTGTGAACACACGGAATAGAGAGATCGTAAAAGCCCAAAAGTACCATATCATGGCAGGAAGCATGTACAAGCACACAGATCAAGGGATCTTGGCTTGTTGTGTAGAAGAGGATGAGTACGCTAAGTGGTTGCAACTAGCACATGTAGGTGCGTTAGAGCAACACTATTCAAAGCAACGAACGTTGCAGACTCTAAAGAGATTCAGAGTGCATTGGCCGACTATGGAAGCGGATGTCCAAAAGTTGTGCAAGGAATGCCCAATCTGTTGCACTAAACCACCAGTGGAACATGCCACTCTTTATCAAGTATCCATTGTGCCCGATTGGAGTGAACCACTAGTATCATTCCTGAGGACAAACACATTCCCTCCAGACATGACTCTGGCAAGAAAAAGGAGTTTAGAACAAGAAGCCCTGGATTACTCACTCATTGGTGATAATCTATACAAACGCGGTAAGGATGGTTACCTGAGACTATGTGTCCATGAGAGTGAATATCTTAAGATCTTGGAAACTGCTCACCAAGGTGTAGCAGGAGGACACTTTGGACCGGATCGGGTGATCAAGGCAATCCTATTTGCGGGCTTTTGGTGGCCTACCCTTCACATGGATGCACATACCTATGTGAAACGGTGTGATGTCTGTCAGAGGACTCAGTATCCCATACGCAAAGATGAGATGCCACTGAAACCTATGATGGGTGGACGTGCATTCTCTAAGTGGGGAATAGACTTCGTAGGTCCTATTAATCCCCCAGCTAAGGGTTCTCATGCGGAATACATCATTGTTGCGACAGATTATCTCACCAAGTGGGTAGAGCTAAAGGCTACGACAAAGAACGATGCTCAAACAACTGCCAAATTCTTGTTTGAGAATGTATTCACGAGATACGGACTACCTATAGAGCTTGTAAGTGATAGAGGCACTCATTTCTTGAATGAAGTGATTGAAAATCTACTCCAAGAATTCTTGGTAGTACACAAGAAGTCTGCCCCGTATCACCCTCAAGCTAATGGGCAAGCTGAGAGCACTAATAAGATCTTATGCAATGTACTAACGAAATTAGTGAACACTAAACGCTTTGATTGGGACAAACAGCTACACCATGCTGTTTGGGCATACCGAGTTGCCTACAAAACGGTACTCCAAGCCACCCCCTTTCAGATGGTATTCGGCCAAAACGCTGTGTTACCCTTGGACTTCTTGATCCCTACATTGAGAGTAGCACAAGAGCACGAATGGACAGGTCATGAGCTTTCCTCTAGGATCTTTGACCTTGAACGATTAGGAGAAACAAGACTGAGAGCCGCCGCAGGAATATATGCAGCCAAGAAGAGACAGAAAGCATATTTCGATGCCCATGTGAAGGATAAAGGCTTGAAAGCCGGAGATCTAGTTTTAGTCTATACACTGAAACAACACGCGAGGAAGCTAGAAAAGAGAGGCTACGGACCTATGATTATCAATAGGATCTCCACGAGTGGAGCGGTACAATTAGCCACATTAGAGGGCGATGTTCTCCCTAACTATATTAGCGGATGCAGAGTCAAGTTGTATCAGGAACCCCTCACGGAGGAAATGCTCAGCCGACTCAACACTGCTAAGAAACGCAAAGAGGAAGAGAAGCAAATTAGAGAAGAAGCTCAAGCAGAAGCTTTAGAACGCATCAGAAGGATGAAATTACGAAAGCAAGGTAGAGAGCAGCCTAGGACAAATGACTATGCAGATCAAGGATATCATATGGCAATGTGTGAAGTCGCCGGAACCAGCTCACCTAGGATAACTGATCGACGTCCTTTTGTAACCCTAGATATAGGACAAGGAAAAAGTGCAAGGACTGTAAGAGCCTTGATTGACTCAGGTGCAGCCACTAGTGCTGTTAGAGTGTCTTACTGTCAAGAGTTACAGTTAACTGTCAATCCTGTGGAAGCATATCTCATAGGATTGGGAGGCGTGGAAACCCCTTGTATGGGCGAGGTGGAACTTCCCCTCTACATTCATGATGAAGCAATGACAGTTAAAGTACTAGTGTGTCAAGATGAGGATCTCACTGAACCTCTTGTCTTGGGTCAAGACTGGATCTATGACCAAGCAGTCAACTTAAACCTCAGAAGTGGACTTCTTCAGGTATGGGTCAATCATAGTCGAATTACAGTAGAGTTGGATAATGGAGCACTCAAGAAACTAGAAAAGGCACAGACTCCTGGTCCCTCCAGGGGTGCACATGAAGTTGACCATGCTGTTCTTGTCCAAAACTATGTGTTGCAGAGGAATGATATTCGCAAAAAAGGAGTTAGGGATGCAAAGGAATTCCATTCTTTTCCAAAGGCCAGAAGGAGGCAACAACCAAAGGTGGAGCAAAGGCAGAAGAAGCAGAGTACTACCTATGCCGGACATCAAAAGAACCTGCGCAGCAGAATGTCTCAACAAGTGAACCAAGTGTGGGTGCGAAAAGGCGAACACCCGGTTGCACCCACGCCAACCGCACGGGCAAAGCCTCTTAATAATAACCATCAACACGTCACTAATAAGAGGTCTTCCGGAAATTCTTCTGCTAACGTGAAATCTATTTGGGTGCCCAAAAAGTCGATGAAGGCTAGCCCACAATCAAGACAAATTTGGGTGCCTAAGGCTTGTTTGCAGGCTCAAATAGCTACACCAAGAACACACCGTACACAGCATGATCCATTCACTCGCACAGCCTACATCCACTCATTTTCAACACCAAGGCACATGAACACGAACAGAATCAGTTGTAAATGGGCCCCTAAAAGGCCTCAGGTTAAAGCTGACACACCTATAAAGCTCTCGAGAATCTCTACGGAACCACGAGTAAAACCCATCCACTGCATTTGGCAGCCCAAGACTTGTAACAAACCCCCTGACCCTATTGTAAATCCATGACCACCTACTAACCGCTTCACTCTTAATTCACACCATTTCGCTTAGCTCTTAGGTCTACCTAACTCCTAACTACACACACCAGCACCGAGCACTTATTAACTCCTAACCACTCCAGAACTTTAAGTTAATATTGTAACAAGGGACACCATGTCATTTTTGTGTCCATTGTAATGTTAACGTTTATTCATATATTCTCACAGAATCAGCTGCGACATTTTCAACATGGCGGAGGCAGCAGGAACTAGCTCTCACACAGAAACAAACCCGCAAGTGGTGGACTTGGACAGTTTACCCGTTTTGCCTGAGACAGTTGAAAGACCAGAAGAGTTGCAGGCCGTCAAAATCATACCTATTGCGGACCCTCCGCGTGGCCACACCATGCCTGTGGGAAAGACTTCACATTGGTTTACCGAGGTAGCAGGACCCTTGGGGGAAGGAACATATCTATGGGAATCAGAGTTGGACTACAATGGAAAGCAAGGCAGATACCATTTCTTTACAAGAGAATTTGAGAAGTTACAAAACGCGGAAAGTCTACGTCCGATATGGGAAAAAGCCGGATTGAGTGCCTATTTCAGTGCCCGACTCCCAAAACCTGACTTCATGCGATGCTACTATCTCATCAACACCTTGACTCCAAATCCGAACCCAAAAGGTGCAAGCTCATTTGTGATTCCATCTCTGACAAAGGGGAATGAGCTCAAGAGGTTTAGGCTATCAAACAATTTGGTGAGAGAAGCTCTGGATATGCGCGGCATGCATATTCCTACAGAAAAGGAAACCCTAGTACCGGACTACATGAAGAATCGAAGTCTCACCAAACTCAAGGACATGGTATCCATGACGCCTAATATTGCAATACACCTTCGCATGTGCATGCAACACTTTGCTTTCCCGGCGCGGGATAGATTCACCATGCCGCACAAAAAGATTTGGTTTAGCCTGTATCTGGCAGAGACACAGAGCCTCACCATCAACCTACCCCACTGGATAATTGATCAGATACACTTAGCTCACAAACGCTGGCCGCGGAAACAGGTTTTATATGGTTGCTGCGCTCTGACAAGAATCATTTATAGGTGTTTGGCTTATGACATTCCAATCCAACGAGCCCTGATGTGGAATCGGGTAGAGCAGTTTCGAGGCAGGACATCCACTGGACCCCCTTCTAAGAAGATGAGAGGCACGGTCCAAGTCCCATGTGCTCAACCACGTGGAGCCACCCTAACACCAGACGTCACACCACCACCCCGAAGAGTCCGACCATTCACACTCCGACTTCCAAGACGCAGCACTGATGGTTCCACTTTGATATTTCCTCCCATCCCAACGGATCTCGAATTTCCTAGTGGTGCACCTTTAGAAGAACTCACTAATGAAGACTTCGAACAACTATTACAAGATGTAGAGCTGGAGGCAGAAGAGGCACAACAAGCGGAGAATGTACAAACGCAGGCCACAACCTCCCAAGCACCTGTCACACCTGTTGAAGTGGAGGAAGAAGAGGACGGAGATGAAGAACAGGAGGATGATGAGGAGGAGTATGATCAAGAGCAACAAGAGGAGCAACAAGAAGTGCCAGAACTTGTAGGTGCACCTGCATATACAGCTCAACTACGAAGGCTATATGACACTATCAAAGCAGTACAAGAAAGACATCAACTCTCTCTGGTATCAGGTCAAGCTTTGATGCAAGAAATGCTATCAGATGAAGGGGTGGACCAACACTTCATTGACACCCTCAAATTAGTGTCAGACTCTTTAGGAGTTCCAGAGGCTGTCCACACCGCAGTCCGCCAGTCCGTAAGGTATGACAAACGCAGAGTGGACACGTTACCACGAGCAGGTAAGACTATCAGGATACCCGTCACAGAACCGGAAGTACCCATTGAGACCACAGCCACCCCCATAACCACCACTGACCTCTCCGCTGAAACCTTCGTTCAGACATCACCCATCTCACCCCAGCATCCTCCATCACCACCTTCTCCGCCCCCACCACCACCTCCCACCTTGGAAGCAACGACAGTCATCACCTCTACCTCCACTTATAATCCATCCTCATTCAAATCATTCTCATTTCGAGAACCCACCTCACAAGACACCCTCTTCTCCTTCGTCACCAATCCCTTGTACACTTCGTCCCATCTATCCTCTGAACCCATGACTGGCCATCCCATAATTACCAGCGTAGTTGGAAACCCAGCACCCACAGAAGGCACCCTGTGTTTCCCGACCTATCCCCCAATACGAGTACCTCCATTCCATGACCCTCACTTCCCAGCTGGCCCCTACACCTCTTTCAACCGGACCTCACCACCCCAATACCCGTCCTTTGTGGAGCAGTTCTTCCGCTCTCCAATGTTTCAAAGACACCTTTCCCCGCTGTTCGCAACGACATCAATTTACACGAACACCACACTCACCTCACCTACCATACCCAACTACATGGTAGCCCCTATTCACAACACTCTGTCTGACCCGATGGACATTTCCCCTACCACAGCACCTCTCCCCACGATTCCACCCTCTCCCCCTCCACTACCCCCCTACCCAATCCCACCTCCTCTGCATTTCAAACTTTTCCCCTTGCATCTCATAATGTAAATAGCACGTTCGACACATTACTTCAGTGTGCACATCAGCTACAACAAGACTACCATCAATTGGAAGAACGCAATGCTGCCCTCCAGGCAGAATCTCAACGTCTCCAAGCTAGAGTCACCACTCTTGAAGCTGACTACCTGACGCTCCTAGACGAGCATACCACACTACAACAGGCTCACTCCGAATTGGAAGCAAAGACATCAACTGTAGATGACCAAGCAGTCAAGGAACTAGAAACAGTGCTTCAAGCGCAAATGATATCTAACGCCACACTCAGACGCAACATTGGGCTATTAAGGAAGCATATGGCCGCAGCACTAGAAGAGAACAAACGACTTCAACAACAAAATCAAGACAACTTTGAAGCGGCTATGGAAGGAACCGTAGGAGCAACCATTAGCCCTACCAGATATAGAGCAGTTCCATCAGAAGACATCCGCATTTTACTTGAGGAGCATGCAAATTTCCTGGAGTCATATGAAAAACTAGAGACTGAATGTGCCGATCTAAAGAAACAGTTAGCCAGTGTACCCACTGCTCAACAGGAGCCGGTAATCTTGCAACAATCTACAGAAGAAATGGAGACCCTTCGGAAACAGGTGGCCGAACTCCAAGCACGCCTCCTACCATATGAACGACCACCCTCGCCCATTGAAGAACCAGCACCTGAAACAGTAGTGGAAATCCCCGTCGAGGACAGCTACGAAGAGCCCTACGAGCCTATGCCGACGCCGGGTGGTCGAACTACAGAAGAAGGACAAGACACGTTAGAAATTCAAGTTCCAGATTGGGTCAGAAGGGTCGAGAAAGTGGGTAAGACACATGATGATCGTGTGGCCGTGCAAATGCAATCTCTCACGAATCTGGAAGAAACGGTCCTTCGGTCTTCCTACTTTCAACAATTATCCCATCAACGGTTAATCACAACATCAGAATCGCAATACATGCCTTATTTTGTCTTACTACATGATTATAATGCAGAAGTCAAAAGACATACAGGGAAGGAGCCCACATTCGCTACTCAATTTGAGATAGGGGATTTACCGACCGATGCACGTGCTGGCTCGATTTTCCAACCTAATTGGCGTGCACGTTTACTCACCGATTACCCAGAGATGATGAGTACCTGGGCTACCATGCCACTCTATATCAAGTATAATCCATGCTATTGTCCAGTGGTACGTCGCAGATCCTGGCAAGCATTTGCAATCAAGGTACGCAACAATAAAGAGTGCTCGGCCTGGGTTAACTATCCGTATTTTGCTCCACCTCGAGGACCTCCAACCGTAGCCTACATGATATCAACAATTCGACACTGGTCTACACGTCTCAATAATGTACCCGACATCGCGGTGAAAATGTGTATGAAGATCTTTGAGCTCATGACCATTGTCTTCAAAACCTTTCGGAATGTCCAAGCTCCATACATCTCCGCCCCTGGATTCGCTCAAGGCAACAAGGATTTAGTCTACGACATGAGCCAAACCCCCTCGGTCACTGTCATCTTTGCTTGGCATGCACGAATCAAGTACTTGCCCGCATGCTTCAAGCAAACATTTGAGGAAATGTTCTCTACGGGCTTCTGGGAATACAATTCCGAAATTTTCATTCCCAGACCCACACACTTGCTACATCTATTCGCAGTAGAACAAGCGATCCATGCAGATCAATTACGTCTACCACATCCGGACATTCCAGGACCAATCGATTGGGATCGTATGATGACAGATTTGGCCAGAGGACTACGCTTACAAGAACATCAGCTTGCCACTCAGGTTGTGGAATATTACATCCAACACTCCCAGCAACAAGGGTCTGTCAGGGACGACAGACGCGAGAGAGGGGGGGGTGTTGAGAGCAGTATGGGCACCCAAGGACTGACTAGACAAGGAAGCCAGGGAACCCAAGGATTGACTAGACAAGGAAGCCAACGGAGAGAGTCAGAACAAGGTGAAGGAGTAAGTAGACAAAGCAGTCGACGCAAATCTGGCAGATAGGCCCTTCAATTTTTCCAATCTACATCTTTTAACAGTGATTCGTATCACTAACAATCATTGTAAATACCATTTCATATTTTTGTAGCTCCATTTTGTTCAAGCCAAGGAGTCCTTGAGCTTGAGGAGCCTTAGAAGTACCTACATATCAATTTTCGTATTTTTTAGACTCCGTTTGAGCCCTCAAATTGGCCCTGGAACCTAATTTTTAACTAGGCCGGACACTAGGTCTGGACAGGGCCAAAACCTAGTCAAAAACTATAAAAAGAGCTAGAGAGCTCATTTTTGAGGTTAGATTGTAATTGAAACGAACTTGTAAGAGCATTTTGAAAGTAATCTAAAAGCTCCATTGATTCTCACTCTTTGTCTTACCTTGTGTGCGCGTGTGTGTGTATGTGTGTGCATGCTTGTGTGCTTCTCACTCACACATTTGTGCCGCCACTTGCTCGAGGTCTTCATACCATCCTCTCGTCTTCCCGGATTGACATTAAAGGAGGTGCTACTCATCATTGAGCTACAACAAGGCTTATTGACTAAGTAGAGTAGGGCTTGATGATCAATGAAGAATTTGAATTTGTTTGCCAATAAGTAGTGTCGAAACTTTTTCACTGCGTATACCATTCCTAGGCCTTCTCTTTCAGTCGTGGTATAATTGCGTTCTGCTTGATTCAATTGTCTACTAGCATAGGCTATAGGGTGATCTAACTTTCCTGTATATGCGGGTTGAGCTAGGATGCAACCAATGGCAAACTTGGAAGCATCTACGTGAATGTGAAATGGTTTGTTCCAATTAGGTACTCGAAGGATTGGGGCTGAACTCAATCGACTCTTTAATTTGTTAAAGGCCTTTTCACATTCTTCAGTCCAGGTAAACTGAGTCAATAATGCATAAAGAGGTCTAGCAATTATGGCATACATATGTATAAATCTTCGGTAGTATCCGCAATGTCCCATAAATGCTTGTACTTCTTTAGCAGTCTTTGGTCTCGGTAAGTCCAGGATTACTTTGATCTTGTCTTCATTAGTTGAGATTCCATTCTTAGAGACAATATGTCCTAATATTTTTCCTTGTCGAACCATGAAGACACATTTTTTTGGGTTGAGGCATACTCTATATTGTCGACATTTGGCAAAGATCCTTCCTAGTTCCGGGATATGCTCTGATCGTATAGCTGAATAAGTGCATAAATCATCCACGTATACCTCCATACTCTTTCTCAGGAACTCCTTGAATACATGGCGCATCAATCTTTGGAAAGTGGCTGGGGCATTGGTTAGGCCAAAAGGTGTATACTCCCCATTCAGTTGCAAAGGCTGTTTTATGTTGGTCCTCAAGAGCAATGGCTACCTGATTATACCCTGAAAAACCGTCCAAAAAACTATAAACTTCCTGAAGTATTTCGATGGGGATGCACCGTGCTGCACTCTCCTTCTCGAGAGCTCCACGACGATATGCTCGGAGTTGAAAACCGAGCTCCTGATGCCGCACACAGTACTCCGCACAGAGGCTGTAGAATACGCAGAAAACACAGTACACAGGGAGCACGAAGATAGACTTCTTAGGTCTTACAAATGCGGCCGAACTTACAGTCCGTGACTGACCAGGCCACTATATGTTTTATTAAAGAACATATACAAAGAAGTGTCCGATGGCCATTTGGCCTTTCACATGGACACTAACGGTAACAATCTCCCACTAAAGGCCAATATGGCCAGAGTAACTATGGGAGAAAAAAGAAAGAATGATAAAGAATACCTGAGTGTAAGTATACAAACTATACCTCCCACCTGATGGGCATGTTACACAGTATACAAGTGACTGCGTAAGATCAAGAATCAAGTAACCCATCAAGTGACAACAGTGTCGAAAGCTATCCTGTGGTAGAGCTTTAGTCAAAGCATCTGCAGCATTATCTCGAGTGTGAACCTTCTCAAGAATAATGCTCTCAGTGGCTAAGCAATCTCTAATGAAGTGATACCTCACCTCAATATGCTTGGTCTTTGCATGATAGACTGGATTCTTAGCCAAAGCAATGGCACTCTGACTATCACTGAGCAAGTGAGGTACATGCTGAGGCAAACCCATATCACAAGCAAGACGAGAAAGCCACAATGCTTCCTTACATGCCTCACTTGCTGCAACATACTCTGCTTCTGTGGTGGAAACAGCTGTACATTCTTGAAGACGAGATCTCCAAGAGATAGCACCTCCAGCAAAGTGAAAAATGTACCCTGATGTAGACTTACGATTGTCTACACACCCAGCATAGTCAGAATCTGTGTAACCAATAATGGATGCTTTCCCTCTACCTAAGCATAGACACTTTTCCTTAGTGCCACTCAGATATCTCAAAATCATTTTGACCGCTTCCCAATGTTTCTTGCCAGGATTAGACATATATCTGCTCACAACTCCCACTGCAAATGCAATGTCTGGTCTCGTAGCTACCATAGCATACATGAGACTACCAACAGCAGACTGATAGGGAACTTTGGTCATGAATTCCTTTTCCTCATCTGATTTGGGGCAGTCATCCTTGCTCAATTTCACATATGTGGGTAAAGGTGTACTCAATGCCTTTCCACCCTGCATATTGAATCGGTGAAGTACTTTGGATATGTACTCACTTTGAGACAAGTATATGCATCTTTTACTCCTATCACGAGTAATGCGCATGCCAAGAATATGTTTGGCATCCCCCAAATCCTTCATATCAAATGTCTGACTCAACTTCTTTTTGAGAATTGACAAATCATAAGAGGACTTCCCAGCAATCAACATATCATCGACGTAAAGTATCAAGCATATCAAGCTGCCATCAGAACATCTCTTTGTGTAGAGACAATGATCCTCGTTGCTCCGAGAATAGCCTTGGGACTTCATAAAAGCATCAAACTTTTGGTACCATTGTCTAGGAGACTGTTTAAGTCCATACAAGCTCTCCTTGAGCTTACAAACTAGACTTTCCTTGCCAGGAACTACATAACCCTCTGGTTGTTCCATATAGATCTCATCTTTAAGATCTCCATGCAAGAAAGTTGTTTTCACATCCATTTGGACTAGCTCTAAGTCCTCCATTGCAACGAATCCAAGCAACATGCGCAAAGTAGTCATCTTGACCACTGGAGAGAAGATTTCCTCAAAATCAACACCATGTTGTTGCTTAAAACCCTTTGCAACAAGTCGTGCTTTATATTTTGGAGAAGCACTATCTGATGTGAATTTCAGCTTATATACCCATTTACATGGTAAAGCTTTCCTGCCCTTTGGCAAAGGTACTAAGTCCCAAGTACCATTCTTGTGAATAGAATCCAACTCACTCTTCATGGCACGCTCCCACTTGACATGATCCTCTGTCTGCATAGCCTCTTTGTAGCAAGAGGGCTCACTGGCATCTGTTAGCATAACAAAATCTAAACCTGGAACATATCTATCAGGTGGATATGAGACACGTGCAGAACGTCTCAATGGTTGCTGAACAGGAACATGTGCAGACTGATCTGAATGGACATTCTCTTGAACATCCCTATGTGCAGCATTTTTATGCATGCTAACCGGAGGACTAGTATCCTCAAACAACACTCTTCTCACTTCAACCTCCTTAATGGGCTGTTTATGCATCTTAGACTCATTAAAAATGACATCACTACTTCTGATCACTGACCGTGTTTCAGGATCCCATAAGCGATATCCAAATTGTCCTTCTCGACCATATCCAAGAAAAATGCATTTCTTTGACTTATGGTCCAACTTCTGTCTAAGATTCTTGGGTATATGAACATATGCTTCACACCCAAAAACTCGAAGATGATCATAATATGGTGGTTTCCCTGTCCATAACTCTTGTGCCACTTTCAGACCTTTGGCAGTACTAGGTGAAAGGTTAATCACATGAACTGCAGTCAATACTGCTTCTGCCCAAAAACCTTGTGAGAGGTTTGCATGATGCAACATAGAGACTACTCTATCTTGAATAGGTCTATTCATCCTCTCAGCTACACCATTCTGTACTGGGGTATAAGGAGCTGTAAACTCTCTACGAATCCCTCTACACTGACAGAAAAGGCTGAATTCATGTGAGGTATACTCACCCCCATTATCTGAACGTAAAGCCTTAAGCTTAGTTCCTTTTTCAGTCTCAACTGAAGCAAGCCATTTTCTAAAAGTAGGGAATACATCATCCTTCGATTTGATAGGATATACCCAGACTTTTCTAGTAGCATCATCTATGAAAGTGACAAAGTAAAGAGAACCACCTAAGGACCTAGTGGGCATAGGACCACACACATCTGTATGAACAAGATCTAAAGGCTGAATTGAAGAGTCAATGTGCGTTTTATGCACATTTCTGGTTTGCTTTCCATATTGACAATGCTCACAAAATGAAAAATCAGAGAAAGATAACACAGGTAAGTAGCCAGAACGAGAAAGATTTTCCATTCCACTACGAGATATATGGCCCAAACGACCATGCCAAATACAAGCCATAGGCTGTTCAGTAACAGCTAACAAGTGTTCTTTCTGTGATACAAATAAAGGGTAAAGTGAGCCAACTTTCCTTCCTTTTGCAATAACCATATTGCCCTTTGATATACGAAAGGACTGAGCATAGAAGACCACCTTGTAACCAAGGTCATCAAGTTGACCAACTGACATCAAACTGCGTGATAACTGAGGTACATGACGTACATTATGCATAGTAAATTTTGAACCGTCAATGAACTGCACAACTACATCTCCAATCCCCACAACATCACACTGGTAAGAGTCACCAAGTCTCACGGTACCAAGAGACTTTGCTGCATAATTAGAGAACCATTCTCTATGTGGTGTCACATGGAAAGAAGCACCAGAATCTAGCAGCCAGGTGTGGGAAAGAGAATCAGCCATAAGTGCCTCAGATGGCACAGTACTATCAAGTGTCAACACATCAGCATCATCAGAAATAGCATTAATTTCTTCAATCTTCACAGTCGAAGTAGATGGTGCAGGTAACTGTTTAACATGCCCATCAACATTCTGTCCTTTACCTTTAGCATTCTTTAATGCATAACAGTCTTTCTTCATGTGTCCTTTCTTATGACAATAATGGCATTCAATATCCCTCTTCCTTGATTTACTTCTGCTCTTATTCCGTTGACCATTCTTTTCCTTGTTCTTGCTCCTGCCACGTTGTTGATTCTTTCCTTGGTAAGAATCACGAACATTATATGCATCTCCACTCTGAGTGCCAACCATAGATTTTCTACGAATCTCCTCACTCAAGAGTGCTCCACATATGTCATCATAGACGAGTTTACCACCTGGTGCACTATTGCTAATAGCTGTGCAAAATGTATCCCATGATGATGGCAGGGTGCATAACAGCAATACTGCTTTCATTTCATTGTCCATATCCATTTTTTGAGCCTGTAACTGGGAGAATATGGCATCAAACTCATTTAGATGAGCAGCAACACTATCTGTGTCCTTCATACGAAGGTCGTATAATTTTCTCATCAGATATACTTTATTTGATGCCGTCTCTTTTTCATATGTATTGCATAACTTCTTCCAAAGCTCCTCTGCACTTTCACAGTCTAATACTGTAAAGTAAACATTATCTGCCAGGTGCAAGCGAATGGTAGACCTAGCCATTTCATCTAACTCATCCCAATCATCTTCATCCATGTCAGCAGGCTTCTTTGAAATCCCATTTACTGGCTTCCATTGCCTTCTTTGAATCAGCACATCTTTAATCTGATTCTTCCATAGAGCAAAGTTTGTGCCATCAAATTTTCGGATCTCAAAATGGTCTTTGCCCTACAAGTTATAGCTCCTCCTCGGAACGCTAGCACTAGACCCTGATCCACCGGATGTGCCTGAGACCTCTGATGCCATGATCGTAGAGAACTGAATAGAATGATAATGGAGCTAGAAGAGTCCAAACACCAACAAATAAGTGTATCAAGGAGTAAATCGACCACTATATAATTGACTAAACCAGAAATCTGGAAAAATTTTGCCAGAGTATCCTCTGCAAAATTAGCATATGACCAGTGTCAAAGTATCATAAAACTGCAAGTACTGACATGTCTACCTGCATAGTGAATCACTGACTCCACTGCATATAATCAGTTACCCAATAGAAGCCAACTAGGCTTATCGAGCACTTATGAACAACTATCATACATCTCCTATGGCGAGGCTGGGTAAGTCTTCCACCTGCATCACCGAAGAGACCCCGACATCTGGGTGTCTCCCAGTTAAGAAAACCTCACCACGACCCTCTTTATCAAACGTAAAAGGCTTTATGCAAAGAACGTAACCGCTATATCAATTCCCACATGGACGTACATAAGCGGTATCCACAGAAGCGTACATGGTGTGTATGTGCTCAATATATGCAGTAAAATGACACTAAAAGGCTGAATACACAGCCCAAAAACTAGCCAATAACACCTGCAAGTGTCTGTCAACTCTGATGTTTTAGGCTTTAAAAACCTGCATAAATTTGCAGCAACTGCTCCCACCAAAACTGAAAACCCCTCAAGAAACCTGTAGTTTTACGAGTGTGGCTGAAAATACAGCCCCAAAGGTTGATATTTATTGTCTGAGAAGTACAAGGAACACTCTTCTTGATGTTCTTGGACCTGTGTGAAGAGAACTACGTGCGAAAGTACTCCGAAATGGTTCCAAAAACACCCCAAAATTGCTTCAGAAATAGGCTTTAAAAGCAAAAATGAAGCTTTGAGGGACCAAAACTTGTTCAAGGTAATGTCAACCTTAGTCTTTCCCCTTCTTCAAACACCACAAGAGTGTAGCTTAGTGGCAAGAGATTGCCACAGTTAAGCGAGCTCTGGGGGGAACAATACTGGGATGGGTGACCTCCCGGGAAGTACCGGGAACCTCTATATTCCTTGATCGTTGAGGTCCTCCCTCGCGCGCAGCCAACGGCACCAACGGTGACTTCGGTGACTCGGATGACAAGGTATGCCAAGGTCTATGCCTTGGTCGCCGCCTTAGTCGTAAGCCTTGGAGAAAGCCTTTCACATGGACACTAACGGTAACACTTCCTTCCCTGCAACTCTTTCCAAAAGATGATCCGTGATGGGTAATGGGTAACTATCTCTTATGGTGGCAGCATTTACCTTTTTCAAATTAATGCATACCCTTAGCTTACCATTCTTTTTCGGTACGACCACCAAGGTGACACCCATTCCGTGTGTTCAATCTCATAAATGAACCCAGCATCTAACAGTTTATCTATCTCTTCTTTGATCTTTGCTGAGTAAACATCATTATATGTGTATGGTCTTTGTTTGGAAGGTTTAGCTTCAGATGTCATAGGGATTCTATGGGCACATATGGAAGGGTCTACTCCTTTCAAATCCTTATATGTCCAAGCAAAGACATCCCTATATTCTCGAATGAGTCGTATCAACTCTTGCTCTTCTTCCTTTGAGACATCTTGACCTATAAAAGTACATCATTCTTCTTCTTCCTCTAAAGTTACTACTATTTTCTTGGTCTGCTCTTTGTTGTCATATGCTATTCCTAACTGTGCTTCTCGTCTTGGCATTTAAATAGCAATTTTCCTCTCTTCCACTTCATATTTTTTGAAGTGGGCAGACACTTCAAATTGGTCTTGAGGCTTGTTTTCTTCATCATCTTTTGCTCCATCTAATCCAAGCCCTTCTTCCTTTGTCCTTTCTTGATTTATTTCATTAAGTATGACACTTACTTCTTGAGTTTCATTTTCCGTTTCCATATGTTCATGTTCCATTTCAATGCTCTCGTAATCTTCCTTCCATTCTTTTTCAATTACTTCCCCTTCTTCAGCCTCTTGAAGAACTACCACATATAGACTAACATCATATCCTTCCTCGTCAATGCATTCATTCATGGTTATCACTTCTTCGTTTACACACACATCGAGAGTGGCTAAAATCTCCATCCAACCATGAGGTCCGAATTCTTCATCTAGGAACATTTGAGGCATGTAAGCTGGATCTTGTACAGATCTAGCGATTCCCTGCCTTTGCTGCCATCCTTTCCTTCTATCCTCTTCCTTTTTCGCGGTTTGGCATATCCATAGATGAGTGTCTTCGTTCATCCAAGATTGGTCGCTTCAACCTATACTGTGAATCGACTGGTTGTCTTCCTCCTTATGAATCTGATTCCATTGCAAGGGAGGAACATCTTGATACGTGTATGTGTGGACATTTATTGTTGTTGTGGTTCCTTCATGCTGTAAGTATACTGCGTCTTTTCCCCAATCTTGCACTACCTTTAGTTGTCTCATAAAGCATCTTCCAAGTATCATTTCATAATTGCTAGCCCTTTCAAATTGACATATCACTAAGGTGTGCTCAAATTCAACACCACAGGTAGTGAAAGTTACTCTTTCCAATAATCCCAAGGGTCCTTTAGTGTATCCGTCTGCCATTTGTATCTTCATGTGTGTTGGTCTTAGAGCTGGTTTTCCCCATTTCTCCCAAATTTCTTTAGTTGCAATTCCTACTCCTGCTCCAAAATCCAAGATGGCTTTAGTGGTGTAACCCCTATAGGTAATTGGAAGGCAAGTGTTTCCTTCATCTCCCTCACTAAAATCTCCAACCTTATCGACTGGGATTTTGACTTTGGCCACTTCATCAGGCATCTCCGTCTCTTTTGCCTTGATCTCCAACTGACTGGTCAGCTTCTCCTTCAAATGCGGTTTGACCTTCAAAAGTTCTTCCAATGTCAGAGTGCAAGGGATTTTTACCTTTTTAAGGTGTTGTATGATGTCCGATGTTTGGATTGATGGGTTCTGTTCTTTTTTCTCATTGAGGGAATGCGGTATAACTCTGAATTATGTTCGTATTCTCCTGTGTAATTTGGCAAAACCTTTACACTGTCATTTTCTTTGTCACTTGGATCAATTTGTATTAATTCTTCTGAATTGAGTTTAGGTATGGAGTCTTCAATTTCACCTTCTGCTTCTAGCTCCTCAAAGGGTGGTTCTATTCCTTCCACTTTCTTCCATCGGTCTTCTTGGACTCTTGCCCACAAGTCTTTAGGCCATTCTCCGTCTACTTCGGGGACAATGGATCCTTCCCTTTTATCCTCACAGTGATTTTCATTATGTGTCTCACCTTTTTTGGTTTTCTCGGGGTCATTAGGGATGACACACTCTTGGAATTCTTTTTTGGGAATTCGTGAATTGGGTAGTTGAAGAACAAGTTTTTCTAAGGTCTGTTGGGCTACTTCAATTAATTTTTTGCATATCTCCAACCTTTCTTTCTCTAGGTCACCTCTAGGATATTCTTTTTCATGTTGTTCAATGGTAGGTCCTGCTCTTATTCGTGCCTTGTACGCCTGAATCCACATGGTTAACTCTTCTTGCATGGGATCTGCCAAAACTGATCCCACCTCTTCTTTTTTATACTTTCCTTTTTTATTTTCTTCTTCAAATTTCTATTTTTCCTTTTGATGTTGCTCATTTTTTTCCTTCTCCATCTGTTGCTGCAGTTTCTTTTCCTTTATCCTATCTCTACGATTCTTCCATCTCTGTGTTTGTTTACTTGTAACACTTTTCCCAAGCTCTTCTGAGTCTTCAACTACTTGGGGTACAAGTATATTCATTCCTCTGTCACCTTGATTATTTTCTTCAGTTTTTTCTGGGGTCTCTCTAGCTTTAGCTCTTGTTATTGCTTTCAATGGCACAGTGTACTTCTTATCACTCCCTGATGACTCTATCACTTCTATCACATTAATCTGCACGTTAGAGTTAACTTTGTTGGGGTTCTTGGGGCAATCTCTAAAAAGGTGTTCTTTACCACAATCACTACAATATCCTTCCCAGACTCGTTGTGGTGGTGGTGGGTTTGGTAGTGTACATTCTCTGATATAATGGTCACCTTTGCATCTATAACATGGTCCTCTAGGTACAGGTGGTGTGTTCATAGGTCGGGGGGGCATGGGTGCTCTGGGAGCAGTATACATCAATGACACATAATCCTGATCATATCCATAGGAACTATCTGGTACTTCCATGCCATAGGCATATGGTTCGTACATTTGTCCATATTCTATCATAGAGCTCTCATAACTGGGATAGTTTCCTTGACTATGGTCATAAGATGAGTCATATGGTTCGTTACTAGTCAACGGTGTGGCTGGAACTATTGCTCTTTCTAGATTTTCTTCAGGTTGATCTATTTTTACTGGGACAAGATTTTGAGGATGGGGCGGCTGTTGTCCTAACACCGGTTGTGGTTGAGTGTAACTTTGATAGGCATAAGGACGTGGTGCTGGTGCCTGCTGTTGATATGTGGGATATCTGAAGGCTTCTCCTCCTAGATCTCTCTAAGGGTATCCATAAGGTCTCATGAGCGGTTGTACTGGTCTTGATTGTCGATTGTAAGGACAGTGTTCTGTACTGTGGTTTGTGTACTTTTGTTCTATGTTGCAATATTGTAGAGGGCCCAGAATAGGTGGTCTATTGTAAGCATAAGCAGGTGGTGAGACTACTCCCCCAGTGCATACATGAGAGGGATGATCACCTCCACAATGCATACATCTTCTAAGCATGGGTACTCTCATCAGGTTGTTGGGGTAGTTCCTCTTTCCTTGAATGTTCAGTTTCTTTGCTACTAAGTCGGCTATTTCCTCTACATTGTTCTTAGGGTTTGATGTGCTGTTGACTGAATCTTCACTTTTTACACTACCTTGAGGTATTTTCAGATCTTCCGCAAGGTTTTCCTCTAAATCAATGCATTCTTTCATACACTCTTGCAAAGTTTGAACTCTTTTCACATACACCAAAGATCTTAATGATCCATTCACTAATCCTTCCAAAAACAATGATACCATCTTGCTTTGAGTGGGTCTCTCTTCCACTGGACATCTATCCACATATTGCTTGAATCTTCTTGCCGCCAATCTCACTGATTCTGTAGGAGCTTGCTTAAAACTATGGATCAATGAGGAAGAGTTATTTTTAATCCCAGATTTCGTGAATTCCTCAATCATTTCTTGATAGACTTGTTCCATGTTTTGAAAATTATTAGGATCTAATGGTTGGAACCATGCTAAAGCTGTGTCTGTCAAAGTTAGACCAAAGGATTCATATTGGATCAAAAAATCTTCCACTTGTTCGGCTCTGATTACTTGCTTAAATTCAGCTATATGATTGTAAGGTTCACTAGAGCCATCATAGTGGTTTCTCATGCATTTAGCGACTTGGATGGGTCTTAATCTTCTTCCTACCTCAGGTGGTCTAGGCATCACAGGGAAAACTGGTCTTCCTATTGGTATACCAGGTCCTCTTACCACAGGTGGTCTATTTGGGACAGGGATTCTATTCCTTGGGTCAACAAGTGGCTGAGGCCGATAGTTCGGATTATTTGCAAGCATAGCAAACTGCACATGGGGTCTCACCGGGATTTGCGTCTGTTGTGTTTGTCCTGACTGTTGATATGAATTATCTTGAAAGGTTCCTTGAGGGTTCTGAGAAGTAGTAGCTTGATCCCTAGGAGGAAATACCGAAATGTTTTGATACTTCAACCCTGATCTTTCTAACTCTGTTAGAGGCCAGTATCTCCTATGATTTTTGTCCAAATATGTGATGATGGTGGTGGGGAATTCAGGATCTTGTAACTCATAGACAGTAACTGGGTTAGGGGCTACTTCCCATAATGAAGAGTGGGCTCTAAGGAGATGCTCCATTCCATTGATCAAATACACATCCATCAAGGAGTCATCTTGAGGAACTAGGTCTCCTCTCCATACCCTAGCAACAGTAGATCTCCCTCTGGGAGTGGTCACTTGTTCTTCTTGTCCCTCTGTATTAGGGTTATGAGCATTATCTTCTTCCCCGTGTTCATTGATACTCTCAGGATGTTCTGTAACTACATACTGGATGTCTCTCTTGTCCATATAAATTCCTCCTGCATACTTAACTACTGGCCTAGGCACTATGTACGCATCTAAAGCTTTCTTCAATGTGGCTACTGATCGATTTAGACCATCTAGGTAGATAGGTATCTCATTTTGGTTGGTGTTCACATATTCCAAAGATGTCTGATATTCTCCCTCAATAATTGACATCATACCAATCATTGGTGCAGTGTTCTGCATGTCCTCGGAAGCCATGGGAATTTCTTCCTCTAACTCACTAGAGGTTTCAGAATAATGTGAGCAGCTATTGGGTTCGGCTACACTTCCCACTGAAGCTTCCTAGGGTTCTCCCAGACCTTAGGTTCATTCACTTAAAAGCTTTGATTAACCTTTGCTAGGCTCCAGCTCCTAGAGCTCTGTACTGAGGGCCTGAATTCTAGAGAAAATTTGGTTAGAAAAGGACTGACAGAGAATTCTCAATTCACGATACTTGACCCCAAAAAAGTCCACGATACTCGGACTTCACCCAAACAGAGTATGTCACGATACTTGATATCTGACACACTAGAAGGGTACCACGATACTCGATATGTGAACAAGACGATACACGATATTCAACCACTTGACTGGGCACGATACTCGATACTTGAAGAACTCAATACACGATACTTGACCTTGCTGAGTCTCGCAATACATGATACTTGTCAGGTATTGGGATGGTTGCCCCCACGATACACGATAGCCCACAAGTATTGCGAGAGAATTCCCGACGATACTCGATACTTGTCAGGTATCGGAAAAGCCACCTCCGCGATACACGATATCAGATAAGTATCACGTTTAGAACTCCGGATACATGATACCCGATAGTCCACAAGTATCACGAGAGAATTCCCCACGATAGTCAATACTAGACAGAGATTATTTTGTGTGAACACGATACTCGATACTTCGCAAGTATCGCGAGAATTTTCCAGCGATACTCGATATCTCGCAAGTATCGCGGAAGGATTCTAATGATACTCGATATGTCACAGGTATCGTGATTGAAAAATCACGATAGACGATACTTGGCAGGTATCGCTATCAGATTTCCGCGATACACGATACACGATATGTGGCGGGTATCGTGAGGATTTCTCAACGATACACGATATTCGGCCACTTGCAAGTATCGCGATACTCGACCATAGGAGTTCATGATACCTAGGTATCGCGATACCTCAACCGCGGGAGAACACGATACTTGACACTTTTTCCATTTTTTTTGCAAGTGTTTTTTGGAATTTGAGTGCATACACAGGTTCTTAGAGTGCTTCTACCCTCCCCTCTTAGCCTGAATCAGAAAAATACTTCTTCTCTACCCCAGTATGGCCTTCATGATACTTACCGCAGATCGTTTTCTTCCACTGATCGATATTTGAAAGAACTTCTAGCAATGTAGGGATGCACTCACCTTACTAAGATCCTCTAGCTCTTTCTTCCCCTTGTGCTCCCTCTCCTTGATCCACACACCTTGCTTCAAGCTCACGTGATATCTGATTGACGATCTCTCTCTTTCTCTCGATACTCGCTTGGATACAAGTGAAGTTTGAAGACAAGTTTTTTTTTTTCGGGTTTTTATACTTTTTGAAAAATTCTTTCCAACTAAAAAGACTCACACGACTAGAGTTAATGGCTACTCTAACTCCCTAACTTACTCCCTTCCTCCTCCTACTCTACTCACTCCACTCACTTCCCTAGACTAATAACTCACTACACATACTTCAAGAGTGAGAAGTAGTAAGTGCGGATGAGTGTCACTTACCAAAGAAGAGAAATCCACAACTCCTCTACTCGCTTCAATGCTGAAAGCTACTTACCATCACACGAATGCCTCGGTTTGATTCGACACTCCCTGACAACGGCGCCAAAAATGTGTGTACCTAAGTTCCAACCTAGGGACTTGTGGAGAAAGAGACTATACCTCAATCCCCCTCAAGTGCATATAGTGGGGATTCACGCTTTATTTATCAATCCAAGGAGTATCAAAACCTAGCCGAGTGTATGAGGACATGCATTCAAATGATGATCAATGCAAATGAGCTTCCCAAAGAGTGCAAACAAGGCAAAGACTAATCCAAACAAACTTCAACTGTCAGTCATGGTGTCACGATACTTGGAGCATCAGCCAACAGTAAATTGAGCTTTTCTCTCAACTCCGAACTCCGAATATAGCAAATAGCATATGCGTTTCGAAGCTCTTGAAAAGACGCATACAATGGTGGTATTTTCACTCAATTCTGACACTTTTGCTTCAAGTTATGAGCAAAATACTAAGTCGCAGGAATGACCTTCCTACACTTCAGCACTTCCTACACTTCACACACACCTTAACAACAGCAAACAAACACTTTCATGGATAGACAGCACTTCCTAACACTCTTTTCAAGCAACACACAAGCATACAAGCTCACAAAGAAGAAGATACAGAGAGGAGAAGACACAAATTCAAAATTCTATGCTCTCGATTCTCACAATGGCAAAAAGTTCTTACAAAGAGTCACAAATTGACTTATATACATGTGCCCTAAAAATGGTCCTTTCACACAAGAGACCGGCACTTTATTCACTAAAAGGCTAATTTCCTACTAATTTACATGGGTAAGCTACTAATCTTCTGTGGGGATGCATCTAGAGGACTCCTCTAGTGGTTTTACATCAGAAATTATATTACAAAATGATTATGATACAAAAATAATGTGTCCAAATGGAAAAAATTTTGGGGCCCGTCTTTTTCTCTACCTTGTGCTTTTCTTTGCTCTGCAATAGTCACTCTCTCCAAAATCTTCTATCTGACTCATAGAAACCTTTTTTTTTTGGCATAATCATTGCTCCTTTTCCCTATCATCCATGTAGAAGTACCTCCAAGTTATTGGGCTCTTCAACATCCATTTTGATTTTACCGAGGTCTCCTTTCGTTGCTTGGCTTGATATCAGATGAATCCCATCTTCATTTGATATATTCGTTTTAGTCCTCGGCTTGGATTCAAATCACAACCACAACACCCTAGTTATCTCAGTTCTCCATTAGAACATGAGGGCAATCAAGCTGTGTTGAGTTCAAAAGATGAAGACAGGATGGTTATGGAGGATGACGCCAATCAACAAAGCCAAGAATCACAAGCGGAAGATTAACAAGAACAAGACAAGAGGCAAACAGAAACTGAGGGAGATACAAACACTAGAGAGCATGACACCTCAGATTTAGCTGCATACACCATTGCAATTCAAAGGTTATACAAAAACATGCAGATCACGGAGCAAGAAAGTAGGGAAATTTTGCAACAAGAACTGGTAAACAGTGGATTCGAGACCTCTTTTGTAAATGCTTTTGACAAATTAGTCCAAGCAATGGGCATAGTTGAAGCAATGCACAAGTGCAAGCGCATACCTCAATTCGATCCTTAAAGTGTACGATTAATGTCACAACTAGGAGATCATATTCGTGTATCGGTCGAGACCCACACCTCCATTCACCAAGACGCACAGATCTTGGTAGACATGCCAACTCAATACAACAGCATCATAATCGACATGCCAACCCCTCCATTGACATCCCTACCCACCCGTGCCTCGAACATTGCCTCCATGCGTGAAAACTGAAGTATTTTAATGGTGATGCACCACAATGCGCTCACCTTAACGCGATCTCCACGATGATATCCTCGAAGTAGAAAACCGAGCTCCTGGGCCTGCACACGGTACTCCGCACAAAAACTGCAGAATACGTAGAAAAACACAGTACACAGGGAGCACGAAGGCAAACTTCTTAGATCTTACAAATGCGGTCGAACCTACATTTTGTGATTGACCAGACCACTATATGTTTTATTAAAGAACATATACAAAAAAGTGTCCAATGGCCATTTGGTCTTTCACATGAACACTAATCGTAACAATCTCCCACTAAAAGCCAATATGGCGAAAGTAACTATGGGAGACAAATAAAGAATGATAAAGAATACCTGAGTGTAAGCATACAAACTATACCTCCCACCTTATGGGCATGTTACACAGTATACAAGTGATTATGTAAGATCATGAATCAAGTAACCCCCATCAAGTGACAATAGTGTCAAAAGCTATCCTGTGGTAGAGCTTTAGTCAAAGCATCTGCAACATTATCTTGAGTGTGAAGCTTCTCAAGAATAATGTGCTCAGTGGCTAAGCAATCTTGAATGAAGTGATACCTCATCTCAATGTGCTTGGTATTTGCATGATAGACCGGATTCTTAGCCAAAGCAAGGGCACTCTAATCATCACTGAGCAAACAAGGTACATGCTGAGGTAAACCCATATCGCAAGCAAGACAAGAAAGCCTCCTTACATGCCTCACTTGCTACAACATACTCTGCTTCTGTGGTGGAAACAGTTGTACATTCTTGAAGACGAGATCTCTAAGAGATAGCACCTCCGGCAAAATGAAACATGTACCCTGATGTAGACTTATGATTCTCTACACAACCAGCATAGTTAGAATTTTTGTAACCAATAATGGATACTTTCCCTCTACATAAACATAGACACTTGTCCTTAGTGCCACTCAGAAATCTTAAAATCATCTTGACCACTTCCCAATGTTTCTTGGCAGGATTAGGCATATATGTGCTCACAACTCCCACTGCAAATGCAGTGTCTGGTCTCGTAGCTACCATAGCATACATGAGACTATCAACAGCACATTGATAGGGAATTTTGTTCATGAATTCCTTTTCCTCATCTGATTTGGGGGAATCATCCTTGCTCAATTTCACATATGTGGGTAAAGGTGTACTCAATGCCTTTCCCCCCTGCATATGGAACCTGTGAAGTACTTTGGATATGTACTCAATTTGAGACAATTATATGCATCTTTTGCTCCTATCATGAGTAATGCCTATGCCAAGAATATCTTTGGCATCCCCCAAATCCTTCATATCAAATTTCTGACTCAACTTCTTTTTGATAATTGACAAATCATAAGAGGACTTCCCAACAATCAGCATATCATCAACATAAAGTATCAAGCATATCAAGCTACCATCTGAGCATCTCTTTGTGTAGAGACAATGATCCTCATTTCTTCGAGGATAGCCTTGAGACCTCATAAAAGCATCAAACTTTTGGTACCATTGTCTAGGGGACTATTTAAGTCAATACAAGCTCTTCTTAAGCTTACAAACTAGACTTTCCTTGCCAGGAACTACATAACCCTCTCGTTGTTCCATATAGATCTCATTTGTAAGATCTCCATGCAAGAAAGCAATTTTCACATCCATTTGGACTAGCTCTAAGTCCTCCATTGCAACGAGTCCAAGCAACATGCTTAGAGTAGTCATCTTGACCACTCAAGAGAAGATTTCCTCGAAATCAATGCTATGTTGTTGCTTAAAAACCTTTGCAACAAGTGGTGCTTTATACTTTGGAGAAGCACTATTTGATGTGAATTTCAACTTATATACCCATTTACATGGTAAAGCTTTCCTTCCCTTTGGCAAAGGTACCAAATCCCAAGTACCATTCTTGTGAATAGAATCCAACTCACTCTTCATGGCATGCTCCCACTTGACATGATCCTCTATCTAGATAGCCTCCTTGTAGCAAGAAGGCTCACTGGCATCTGTTAGCATAACAAAATCTAAACCTGGAACATATCTATTAGGTGGATGTGAGACAGGTGCAGAACATCTCAATGGTTGCTGAATAGGAATATGTGAAGACAAATCTGAATGGACATTCTCTTGAACATCCCTATGTGCAGCATTTTTATGCATGCTAACTGCAGGACTAGTATCCTCAAACACCACTCTTCTCAGTTCAACCTCCTTAATGGGCTATTTATGCATCTTAGACTCATTGAAAATGACATCACTACTTCTGATCACTGAACATGTTTCAGGATCCCATAAGCAATATCTGAATTGTCCTTCTCGACCATATCCAAGAGAAATGCATTTCTTTGACTTATGATCCAACTTTTTTCTAAGATTCTTTGGTATATGAACATATGCTTCACACCCAAAAACTCACAGATGATCATAATATGGTGGCTTCCCTGTCCATAACTCTTCTGCCACTTTCAAACCTTTGGTAGTACTAAGTGAAAGGTTAATCACATGAACTGCAGTCAATACTACTTTTGCCCAAAAACCTTGTGAGAGGTTTGCATGATGCAACATAGAGATTACTCTATCTTGAATAGTTCTATTCATCCTCTCAGCTACAACATTCTCTACTGTGGTATAAGGAGTTGTAAACTCTCTACAAATCCCTCTAGACTCACAAAAAAGGTTGAATTCATGTGAGATATACTCACCCCCGTTATCTGAACGTAAAGCCTTAACACTAGTTCTATACTAGGACACTTGAGTGTCCTAGGACACTTAAGTGTCCTGATTTTACACCAAATTGATTGATTTTTCTTGATGACATCCTTGAAGCTTTGATGGCATACTCACTTGGATTTGATAGCTCACATCATGTACTTTTAGAGAAAAATATAATTTTTTACATTTTACAACTTCACATGGGTAATTAAATGAAGAAGAAAATGGGAATTTTTAGAAACTCAATTTTTAGCATAACTAAAAAAAATAACACAATTCAAACATTTTAACAAATTGGATATGTTTTAGGAAATGGAAAGCTATTCATGGACTTTGGCTATGTAAAGCAAGTGCCTAGGGATCTCTAGAGAAGGTTGAACACTTCCATAAGTGACAAACATGGACTCAAAACTTGTCTTCTCTAGATCACTGCCATTTATCGCACCTTTTAAAGAATGGCTCACTATAATTTGTATGTAAGTGAGATTGCAAAGGGTTGGCAGGTTATCAATGGATAACCTTCATACTAATTGAATGCATATTTTTATTCAAAGTTAGAAGGCCTCCGCTTTGAACTAGTAACCATTGCATTTGGTGCTAACTTTCATGCTGAATTGGCAAATCATATATTTCTATGTTCATGAAAAGAACATAGCTCCAAAGGTGGAATAAAAAAATATGATAAAAAATAATAAGTTTTTAAATGCTATTCTAAGTATTAAGCCTTCCAAAATATGCTTTCATGCCATGTTTCATTCTTAATCTCATCAAATAGTATGTGATCCACAATGGTGATTGTGATAAGAATGAAAAAAATTGTCATACATATTTCATTTGACAAAAAGAATATGGCATCCATGATGGAAATAATGAAACTTTTTCAAATGATCCTTATCATTTTATGATATCAAATATTATATCAAAGACTTTTGAGTATTATTTTTACTATGTGGTGATCTGTGTAAGGGATTGATGCATATAACAACTATCAAAAAAGTATTTTGACTAAATATGTTTCTTTTGATTCTATATGTACATGACTCTTGTTTCTTAGTAGGAACTAGTTCATTTTCTTGATTTTTCTAAGTGAGTTTGAGGTTCATACTATGTGATCTATGTTTCAAGGAATGTGTATAATTTTTTCTTTGATATGATACATTTTTTTCTTTTGATAAAAATACATTTGATTAGGAATTTTCATCCTGTTTACTACCATAGCATCTTGAGAGGCTATTTACATGAACAAAAAACATGATTTATTGTGTTTTATAATTTTTCATTAACCTTTGAATTATATTTAATATGTGTGTTAAAGGATTTTCTCAAATTCTCTTTGTAGATGGTGTGTGATTTTTTGGAAAATTGTCAAAAAAGGACACTTAAGTGTCCTATTTTGGTACCAAACTAGTGTTAAGCTTAGTTCCTTGTTGACCCGCGAGTCATCCGATCTCGCTTGGATTTATGTGTGACATAACCTTGGTGGAGATTTGTTTTTCAAAGAAAAAATATGTGTTTAACCAAATATTCTTGGGGATTTTGTTTTTATGAATGTGCAAGAGACTTAAGGGAGATGGAAGTGGAGTAAAAGTGGACTAATTTCTCTTGGCAGAGAGGTACCAAAAGGAGGATCGGTAGGTGTTACTCAAGGGTGATGGTCTGTCAGTTTTGGTGGGGAGGTTTATTCTTATCTTTGGAAATTGGGGTTGTCGGCTGCTCAAAAGGGATGGAAATGCCCATAAATATACACATGGGGGAGGTCAAAAATGCGTTTTTTTGGGAAATTCCAGCAGCTACCAAAAAGGGGGGGTATTCTTTGCTCTCGGGGGCTCTCCCATTTTGTTCTAACTATTGGGTGTGTGTGCAGGAATGGGACAGGTGGAGGGAGGCATCACCATGAACTAGAAGATAGCTCTCAGAGTCGTCATCTAGAGGAGAGCAGAAGCCTGGTAGTTCGGAAGTAAAGGAGGAGGATCGGACTGGACCAGAGGGGGCTCTCTCCGTTTTTTGTTTTTGGAACCACCGTTGTTTTCTTATGGGGCTTCACCTATAGTGGATGGAGGAGAGGAGAACAAGAGGGACGGAGTCTACTTGTTGCATAGACAAAGAAAAGCAAGGACTGAGTGGGGGAATCAGCTCCTTAGGCTCGCGGGGATCGTGTGTATTCCCTTCTGCATGTATGAGTTTGCATGGGGTAGAATAAAGGCATCTCATATCAGGTGGTTCATGAGATTTTTAGACATATACTGAAAGCAGCAGCCCAAAAGTGCATCTATTATGGTGGCAAGTTTTGAAGAACTTCTAACCATCAGCTACAAAAGGAACACACAGCGGGTTGGGGCTCACGTTATCATCACAAAGCTCAGGTGGATGGGGAATGGACATCACTCTCAACACGTCAAAAGTATGGACAGATCCTGAGAATGTGCCTAGGATAATAGAGGAGATTTGAGTGGTTGCTACACTACGACCATGCACTGGAGGTCTTTGGACGTGATGCTCTCCACTGATAAGAATAGCAATGGACAGGATAGGGTACAAGCTTCTGCTTGTAGATTCAGGAAGGTTTGAAGTCTATGGACATATTGTTGGAGAATGTTGATGCTTTCGAGAGTTGCTTAAAGGAGGACAATGTCTGCTAAGAATGTAGTTTATGCCTTGAAGTACCAGAAACAGGGGCATCTTCACTTACTTGGTAAATGTTCTTGACCCCTGTACCAGCACGCATTTTAATATGATTGATCTGTGGTTTAAGTGCTGCCTGGAGTAAAGCCAAAATCTGCAAAGTGGAGGTATTTTGCTTCTTTCTCTTAGTTTTTGTATTATGGTGTGCACTGAACGTGGATTTTACAAAATTATCTTCAAAATAAAGCATCACTTGTGAGTCAAGAACATAGTTAAGAGAGTGATAGTTCATTCAGACTGCATGAGGGTGATAAATACCTTATTCACTATGATCAGAGTCTAGGAAACCAACCACAGTTGACTCTTTCACACCAAAAAGCGATGTGAATTAATTCTTCAGGAATGTGTATGTTGGCATGAGTTGAAGTGTTTCCGTCAGGGGAAGTTCTTTGTGTTGAAACCAAAGAACAAATTGCTCAAGGATCAGATGTTTCTCTAAACCTCAGTTACTGAGGTTGCGTGAATTTAATGACCACTAGGTTGTCTGTCACATCAAAAGTATACTAAATTCTGTTCGAGGTCCTAAAAAGGCTGTTGTCGAAAAACTATCAAGGCTTGCTTCCCTCAAAGCTTTCTCTCAGTAATCTTAGCACACTCATAAAATTCATTAAGCAATTGTCTTTTGCATAAGTACACTCTCATAAACTTAGTGCTTCGGGATAGAGAAATAGAAGAGAGGTTTCGTGGGGAAAGAAATACTTATTTCAGTTAACATGCATAAAGCCATTTTCATGACATGCATATTTCAACTCTTTCAACCTATTTTGTTTGGAGATGCTTCTGATCACTGGGTGAATTAGGAATAGCTAGTAAGTAGTATTATTCGTGCGTTTGATTCATGCATGCTTTTGTCTAGCATACTCAAATGAGGAGAATGTACTTAAGCATAAGTGCATGCTTTGATGTGTGAACGTTTTGGTGACTCACGAAAGGTTAGGTCAGTGCACACTTCAATGTCGTAAAATGCTTAGTCTACTGAACCATTGAGATCTTTAATTTATGCCTAGTGAACTGAAAGGGCCTATGCCGACTACGTTCTCAAGAGGGAAAATGAGACAAGAATGTGTATGTGAGTGAGCACGTGTATGAGGGTGTGCATGTGGATGCATGCAAGGTGTTGGGTTGCGAGGTGTGTGTGAGTGCATGCATGTGTTGGTGAGTGTGTGAGATCAACCGTGTACAAGTGTGTGTGGGAATGCATGTGTGAATGCATTAATAAGTGTGAGTGAGTAAGTGTGAAAAAAAGAGAGTGCGTGAGCATGAGGGTGTGAGAGAAAAAGAGGGAAATAGAGAGTGGACATGGGTGTATGTGCGTTGGTTTGTGCATGTATGTAAGATGAGAAAGAAAGGGACAGAGGGAAAGGGGAAATAAGAGTGTGTGAGGGTGTGTGTGAGTGTATGAGAGTATGGAAGTAAGAGAGTGATTGAGCATGTGTGAAAAAGAGTGTGTGAATGCACGGGAGTGTGTGAAAGCATATGTATTATGCGTACGAGTAAGAGAGAGAGGAAGAGTGTAATGAACGATTGCATGAGTAACTCTATGTGTGAAGGCTAAGCGTACGAGTGCATGTGTAAGTATTTGGGTGGAAGAGTGAGAAGAGTAGGGTGTGCATGAGTGGAAGAGAGCTTGGATAGGTGAGGGCATAAAATCATCAATTAGAGATACATTTGCAACTTCCAAGCAATCCAAGTGGACCGATTCCATGAGGTTTGAGCAAAATAAAGGCTTGTATAATCATCTTTTTGCTTGGGCATTAGGACATAACATTTGGCGATCCTACTGGGGAAGGTTAGGCATATCTCGGGGAGACTGCCTTGGGCTCGCCTAGTGCTCCTAAGTGCAGCACAACCTTCAAAACCGAGACAAAATGTCTCAAAAATCTATGGTGCCTCTGAGTGATTTTCTAGTATGTCTAGGCTCTCTTAATGAGGATCCCAATGGCCAGGTTCAATTATTTGAGCCAATATGTGGTGCCCATGAGATAGTGGATGAGGGTAGAAAATCCAGTATCTTTGCAGCGACTTTGAGAGGTGATGCAAGTGAATGGTATGCAAACTTGGGTCTGCACAAAAGAACAACTTATGATGATTTGAAAACTAACTTCTTGAGGAAGTTTAGAGGTTTGGGTTTTGAAGAGAAACTAGCGGAAGAATTGGATCACTTACGACAAGGAGCACTGAGAGTATTGAAAAGTATATCGATCGAATGGATACCATTGTGAGGTAGTTGGGAGACAGTGCACCTGACACAGAGACCTTGAAGAGGAGAATCCTAGTGGGCTTACATGATGGAAAAGTTGAAGAATATATTAGGTTGAAGAGACCAGTTAGTCTTGAAGAGGTCAAGCATGAAGCGAGGATCTGGGAAGAGGTCCAATGTGTGCTTCGATTGCATAGAGATAGATTGAGTTCACATTCAAGAAGCCTAGAGGAAAACCAAAAGATCCCTATGGTTGTTGGTATCAATGAGAAGAAGGAAGTGGAGCTCTTAGACAAGCTAAAAGCTGATATTTTGCAAGAGTCGAACCCACTTGCTCGCCCATGTATGTGAGAGCATTGCAGTGTTCTTAGGAGTCAAAGACATTGTAAAAAAATGGTGAGTGGAGAAGAGAGAAAATGCGTGGTACACATGATTGGACAAGTGATGCACTCCAAACTCGTCAAGGATGTGGGATACTAAAAAGAATAATGAATTGGAAGCTACGAGCACAGACAAAACAAGTGCGAGTTGTCTTAAGGGGACTAGTGTGTTGGAGTTGCAATCAAATGGGACATAGGGCTAGAGAATCCCAAATTTACGAGGACCAAGGGATGATGCTCCTTTGAACGGATATAATGGGATAAGGGGACATGTAAAGGTTGAGCACATTGCAAAGGTCGAAGAACCCACTAGGAAGGGTGTATCCATGAGCCCTATTATGAGTCCAAACGTTAGGAAAGTTGAAGTTTTTTATGAGTGTAGACCCAAGGTGCAATCAAAGCTACAAAGAAAGGTTGTTCTCAATCAAAGTGTTCCAGAGGTAGGAGTGATACCTCGAGTTCAAGCCAGCCTATGCAAAGAAAGAACGACGGGAGATGGAAAGCCCAAGAGGCAAGAACCCATACTTGCAATGGGGAGAGATGGGCACAAGGAGGATGCAATCATAGTGTCTAAACCTGTTGAGATAGTAGAATGTGAAACCCTAATGGATGTTGCATCACAACGCAAAGTGCAACAATTGAATGTGATCTCGAGAAGCTAAGAGGTGTAGTTTCTCACCTAGAGAGCAAGTTGGCACAAAAAAAATAATGTAGGATACAAGAACAAGAAAAAGTGAAGAAGCTAGAAAGAGATACACACAAGTGGTTCAAAGATGCACAAGACACGAGGGATAAGGAAAATAAAAATACTGATCAATTAGTGGAGAAAAACAAGGGATTTCAAGAGTTGATGAAGAGGTGGGAAATCGATCGAAAAATTCAAGGGAAAAAAGTACCGGGTGAAATGGAGAAACGCAAAGAATTAGAACGAAAAGTTGAAGTGTTGATGGAAAGGTTACAAACTTTGGAGAGGACAAAAATAAACAAAACATCGAAAGGAAAAGAAGGAAGATTGGGTTCCCGAAATGTTGAGTTGGAGGAATGTAGGACCAAGAAAGAACTAAGGGGTAGATCTAGGAGAGTGAAGTGGTGCATAGACAATGAAGGTTCACGCAAGGAAATAGATGATCAGAAGAGAGACCTCTTCAAGAGTGGAAAGGCTTTGGAAGAGAGGACCTCTAGATGCAAGGGATTTAGGAGGGGACCTCCATTGGAGGATGAATCAGAAAAAGACAACGTGAGTAAAGTGCCTCATGTAGAGAGCACGGTTAAGAATGGCAATAGCCCAAAAGGATCAGAAATGACCTGTGTCAAGCATGCCAAGGACATAAGCTCAAAGGTTGGTAAAGTTACGTACTCAGATAGCCGACAAACTGTACATAGGATCATGAAAGAGGGAGTATGGAAGAGACTCCAAGCGAACCAATGGATTGTGGGATTCTTTTGCTTGCTATGGATGATCTTACGGGAGATGTGCAGTTTGATACACGTAAAAAGAAAAACCTGCATTCTCTTTCTCAGGAAACAATGTACCTTCCATTGGTTGAGAGCACAAAAAGTGATAAACAAAGTCTATTCTGATGCAAGATCATTAGGTAATAGGCGATGGCATCAAATGGCTCATCACTTAAAGGAATATTTGCTTGGTTGGGTTGGGCATGCAGAAGACTTGCATTTACATTATGACGGTTCTCGAGAGACATCAAGCAAGCGAAGTGAACTTTGGCTTGCCTGGGCAGATCAGTTGATTATAGGTAGCAATTGACGAGGCGGAGCCTGACTCACGTCCTAAAGAGCATTGATCACTTGCGGTGAGCGAGATGAAGGAGGAATTTTTGAGGTCGCCGTGGGACATTACGATTGAAGGAGGGACTTAGAGGGAGTATAGGAGAATCCGGTTCAATGAGCCTATTTGCGGCTAGTCAGTCGTGTCCTATATGATCGTTATGACAAAGTAAGCAAAGTGACGGACGATCGATCTATCAACTCCATGTATATGTTTTTTTGGATTTTTGTGTATTTTGTTTGCATGATATGCGGGTTGGGTGGGAGACGCTCCTTTTTGCCTCTCCCTAACTCTCAAGACATGGGAGATGGGAAAATTGGAAAAAAAAAAAAGAAGAAAAAAATAGAAAACAAAAAAAAAGCAAGTAGAAGTTTGTATATATGTATGTGTGCCCACGTGCTATGACGGACTAGTAGGTGGGCGGAGTCCTCTTGGCCGGGTGGTCAAGACCACAAACTGACGCTAGTTTCATCATAGGCCGGGATGGCTGTGTGCGTGTCTATCTCTTTTGGTGCTTTGTGCCATAGTGGGTTGGTAGGCGAGTGGAGTCATCGCGGGCGCGAGGACAGACCATGAGCTGCACCCAGCTTTGTTATGGGCAAGCACGTATGTATATGTGCATCAGTTGTGTGATATGTCCTTGTGCACTATGTTGCATTGGTAGATGGGTCGAGCCAACCTGGCCGGGTGGTCAGGTCCACGAATTGCATCCAATTGCAACATAGGCCAACTTGTGCAAGTAAAAATAAATAAAGAGAAAAAAAAGGACATTTTCCACTCGTGAGGGGGAGAGCCAGAGAGGAGGAGGGTGACGATTGCCCAGATGGGTGTGTTATATGTTTTTGCATGTGTGTATTTGCGAGATGGAGCGATTGGCTCCTGATAGATCGATTGGTTGAGATCTGACACTGACGATGACATAACCATTATATGTGCCTGATCGGGTAGTTGTGAGCGACTAGTTGGACTTGGACTTTTCAATGCTACTGATAAGTCCGATTTGGAAGCTCATAATGGTGTGTGTCCATCTTGAGGATTCTCTGCTTGTGTCTCATTTCATCGTGAGTGATCAGGTTTTTTGGGTGTGTTTGTGAGGAGACGCTTCGGGTAGCCTCGTTTTTGCCTAGGCATGTATGGGATGAGTATATGAGCTTTTATGCACAGATGTATATGTTTTTGATTCAAGGTGTCATATTTTTTGGACTCACCATTTTATCGAGATGTAGGTGACATGAATGCGATGATGAAGGACTACTTTGCCAAGGTACTTCAGGTATGCACACATTTGTTGTTGAATAATGATGTGGTGTGTTTGGTTGTCTACAAGTTGAAGGACGGTTGCAAGGGCAGCACCATGATGGAATTGTGAGAACCTCACTATTTTGAGGTTTGCCATTATGTTTTGGGTCTAGGAAAGCATGTGAATCATGTGGTTTTTGTTGAGTATTGCA
Source organism: Ceratopteris richardii (assembly GCA_020310875.1). Lineage (NCBI taxonomy): Eukaryota > Viridiplantae > Streptophyta > Polypodiopsida > Polypodiales > Pteridaceae > Ceratopteris > Ceratopteris richardii. The sequence continues at coordinate 92,841,475 of CM035435.1, read as the reverse complement.
GGATAACCTAGTGAGGATCAGGCATGCGACGGGCTTGATTGATTTTGGTTTTATGATTGAACCTATGGGAATCGTATGGCTTCTATGTGGTTGTTCAGGTTTTGTTGCATAGAATGTAGAAAGACTTGGACATGAGCGGATATGAGCAGGTACGGATGCATTTGAGCCATGGTTTGGCGGAGGTGAGTATGTGCATGCATGGATATATGCAATGATGTCGATCATAGAATACTGTGTAAGAGGATCAAGTGAAAAGCAAAAGTGCATTGGAGGATGGAGTGGCTCGTCGAGGATGACTTCGCGAGTAGAAGGGGGGAATATGTTGACCCGGGAATCGTCCGATCTCGCTTGGATTTATGTGTGACATAACCTTGGTGGAGATTTTTTTTTCAAAGAAAAAATATGTGTTGAACCAAATATTATTGGTGATTTTGTTTTTATGAATGTGCAGGAGACTTAAGGGAGATGGAAGTGCAGTAAAAGGGGACTAATTTCTCTTGGCAGAGAGGTACGAAAAGGAGGATCGGCAAGTATCACTCAAGGGTGATGGTCTGTCAGTTTTGGTAGGGAGGTTTATTCTTATCTTTGGAAATTGGGGCTGCTGATTGCTCAAAAGGGATGGAAATGCCCCTAAATATACACACGAGGGAGGTCAGAAAGGTGTTTTTTTTGGGAAATCCCAATAGCTACCAAAAAGGGGGGGTATTCTTTGCTCTCGCGGGCTCTCCCATTTTGTTCTATGCACGGGGGCAGGTATCGAAGAGGATACGAGAATTGTTGGGTGTGTGTGCAGGAACGGGAGAGGTGGAGGGACGCGTCACCAAGAACTAGAAGAAGGCTCTCAGAGTCTTCATCTGGAGGAGAGAAGAAGGCGGGTAGTTTGGAAGTAAAGGAGGAGGATCGGACTGGACCACAGGGGGCTCTCTCCGTTTTTTGTTTCTGGGACCACCGCTGTTTTGTTCTAGGGCTTCACCTATAGTGGATGGAGGAGAGGAGAACAAGAGGGACAGGGTCTGCTGGCTCCATCGATGAAGAAAAGCAAGGACTCAGTGGGGGAATCAGCTCCTTAGGCTCACGGGGATCGTGTGTATTCCCTTCTGCATGTATGAGTTTGCATGGGGTAGAATAAAGGCATCTCATATCAGGTGGTTCATGAGATTTTCAGACATATACTAAAAGCAGCAGCCCAAAAGTGCATCTATTATGGCGGCAAGTTTTGAAGAACTTCTAACCATCAGCTACGAAAGGAACACACAATGGGTTGGGGCTGAGGTTATCATCAGAAAGCTCAGGAGGTCTTGAGAATGTGCCTGGGATAATAGAGGAGATTCGAGTGGTTGTTGCACTACGACCATGCACTAGAGGTCTTTGGACGTGATGTTCTCACTGATAAGAATAACAACAGACAGGATAGGGTACAAGCTTCCGCTTGTAGATTCAGGAAGGTTTGAAGTCTATGGACATATTGTTGGAGAATGTTGATGCTTTCGAGAGTTGCTCAGAGGAGGAAAATGTCTATTAAGAATGTAGTTTATGCCTTGAAGTACCAGAAAAAGGGGTATCTTGACTTATTTGGTAAATGTTCGTGACCCCTGTAGCAGCACGCATTTTAATATGATTGATCTGTGGTTTAAGTGCTGCCTGGAGTAAAGCCAAAATCTGCAAAGTGGAGGTATTTTGCTCTTTTCTCTTAGTTTTTGTATTATGGTGTGCGCTGAACGTGGATTTTGTAAAATTATCTTCAAAATAAAGCATCACTTGTGAGTCAAGAACATAGTTTAGAGAGTGATAGTTCATTCAGACTGCATGAGGGTGATAAATACCTTATTCACTATGATCAGAGTCTAGCAAACCAACCACAGTTGACTCTTTCGCACCAAAAAGCGATGTAAATTAATTCTTCGGGAATGTGTATGTTGGCATGAGTTGAAGTGTTTCCATCAAGGGAAGTTCTTTGCTGTGGCAAGTGACTGTTACAAGGGATAGAGTTAGTTGTGTTGAAACCGGAGAACAAATTTCTCAAGGATCAAATGTTTCTCTAAACCTCAGTTACTGAGGTTGCGTGAATTTAATGACCACCAGGCTGTCTATCACATCAAAAGTATGCTAAATTCTATTCGAGGTCCTAACAAGGCTGTTGTCGAAAAACAATCAAGGCTTGCTTCCCTCAAAGCTTTCTCTTAGTAATCTTAGCACACTCATAAAATTCATTAAGCAATTGTCTTTTGCATAAGTACACTCTCATAAACTTAGTGCTTCGGGATAAAGAAATAGAAGACAGGTTTCCAGGGGAAAGAAATACTTATTTCAGTCAACATGTGTAAAGCAATTTTCATGCCATGCATATTTCAACTGTTTCAACCTATTTTGTTTGGAGATGCTTCTGATCAGTGGGTGAATTAGGAATAGCTAGTAAGTAGTATTATTCGTGCGTTTGATTCATGCATGCTTTTGTCTAGCATACTCAAATGAGGAGAATGTACTTAAGCATAACTTCATGCTTTGATGTGTGAACGTTTTGGTGACTCATGAAAGGTTAGGTCAGTGCACACTTCAATGTCGTAAAATGCTTAGTCTATTGAACCACTGAAATCTTTAATTTATGTGTAGTGAACTGAACGGGCCTATGCCGACTACGTTCTCAAGTGGGAAAACGAGACAAGAATGTGGATGTGAGTGAGCACGTGTATGAGGGTGTGCATGTGGGTGCATGCGAGGTGTGTCGAGTTGCTAGGTGTGTGTGAGTACATGCAGGTGTTGGTGAGTGTGTGAGATCAACCGTGTACAAGTGTGTGTGGGAATGCATGTGTGAATGCATTAATGAGTGTGAGTGAGTAAGTGTGCAAAAAAGAGAGTGCGGGAGCATGAGGGTGTGAGAGAAAAAGAGGGAAATAGAGAGTGGACATGGGTGGATGTGTGTTGATGTGTGCATGTATGTAAGAGGATAAAGGAAAGGGACAGAGGGAAAGGGGAAATAAGAGTGTGTGAGGGTGTGTGTGAGTGTATGATAGTATGGAAGTAAGAGAATGAGTGAGCATGTGTGAAAAAGAGTGTGCGAATGCACGGGAGTGTGTGAAAGCATATGTATGCATACGAGTAAGAGAGAGAGGAAGAGAGTGTAATGAACGATCGCATGAGTAACTCTACATGTGAAGGCTAAGCGTACGAGTACGTGTGTAAGTATTTGGGTGGAAGAGTGAGAAGAGTAGGGTGTGCATGAGTGGAAGAGAGCTCGGATAGGTGTGGGCGTAAAATCATCAATTAGAGATACGTTTGCAACTTCAAAGCAATCCAAGTGGACCGATTCCACGAGGTTTGAGCAAAATAAAGGCTTGTAGAATCATCTTTTTGCTTGGGCATTAGGATGTAACATTTGGCGATCCTACTGGGGAAGGTTAGGCACATCTCGAGGAGACTGCCTTGGGCTCCCCTAGTGCTCCTTAGTGCAACACAACCTTGAGAACCCAGACAAAATGTCTCAAAAATCTATGGTGCTTTTGAGTGATTTTCTAGTATTTCTAGGCTCTCTTAATGAGGATCTCGATGGCCACGTTCAATTATTTGAGCTAATTGATGGAGAGTGTTAATCTCCAAAAGAACAAGGTACTCTTGAAGTTAGAGCATCTCTATATCAAGAGTAACTCAAAACATTCACCAATTTTAGAGGATCAATGATCAATTATCAAAGTTTTGATCAAACTGTGAAGAACGTGATTCTACAGAAAGTCTGCTGCACATATCTCTCTCATTGACTTATCAATTGTGTAAAGTTTTTTATAAGACTTTGGAGAGGGTGTCATCTATAGTTTGTGCACCTTGTCAAAGTTAAATCATTCCAAAAGACTCAGTAGATCTTGAGAAATAGACTTAACAAGTCGCCTATGTCTAAAAATTGTTCTCCATAGAAGTCGATTCAGACACCTGTAACTTCTAACACTTGGTTCTCTCAATCTAGAACCCGTTTATGCATATGCTTTTAGCCATAGGTAGCTTACCGTCCAACTTAAAGATTGAATGCTTGCTTGCTCAAAACTTTACACTTTGGAGGGAGAACTCACCAAAACATTAATATCGAATTTTGCACCTGTTTCAGAAAACAGTGAACACTTCTTCACATATAAATGTTCCTACTCATAATTCTCACAGCCTGTTTACAATTAGGCTCTCAAACTTTAACCATAGACTCATTAACTATGGAATTAGAATCTACAAAAGGATTCTTGAAATGATCAAGCACAGAAGGAGAATACACAGAAACATCGGGCGCAATTCTTCTTCATTACTAGAGAACTTTTACATCTGGATGAGAGAGCTAATAGTCACACTCTTCAAGAGTCTAATCACATCTAGATCTTCTCAATTCTTGTATTCTACACTCTCTCATATTTGCCCCGACATTTTTCCTTGTATATATAGGCAAATATTTACGAGCTCTTGACAAAAGTATAAGTGAACTATCTCTGAATTAATGTACATATATGTACACATCTTCATCTTCTGGATATGCACTTCCTTCATGCTTCATAACTTGATCTTTTCTTCAGTCCTTGACTTCAATTATTCATCAAAACATCAATTGTTGATTGCCCTGCACCAACAACTCCCCCTCAATCATCAATTGAGGTTTTCTCTATCTTCTTTATACCTGCCATGTCTTTGAATCTTTGTAGCTTTGGTCCATCCAAGCTTTTGGTTAGCATATCAGCTATCTGATCTTTTGTTGAAGTATGTATGACTTCAATCTCTTTATCCATCACCTTCTCTCTTAGGAAATGGTACTGAATCTCAATATGTTTAGTCCTGGCATGAAAAACAGGGTTAGCAGCTAAATACAATGAACTCATGTTATCTCCATGAATAGTGGGTGTACTCTGAATGATGTCAAAACTCTTCATAAGAGTCTTTAGCCATATCACTTCCTTTGTAGCTTCCACCATACCTTTGTACTCAGCCTCTGTAGATGATAAAGCAACTGTGTGTTGCTTCTTTGAACACCAAGAAATTAACTTATCTCCCACATAACACAAGTATCCATATGTTGATCTCCTATCATCTGGATTACCTGCCCAATCTGCATCACTATATATCTTGATGCTTGTATCTGATGTAAAACCATAATACAAACCTTCTTTGAGTGTACCCTTAATGTACCTCAACACTCTTTGTCCTGCAACCCAATGTTCTTTCCTAGGACAATGCATGAATTGAGACAATACTCCAATTGCATATGATAAGTCAGGCCTAGTTAATGTAGCATAAATCAGACTACCAACCAAACTTTGATATAGCTTCATATCCTTGAACTCTTCTCCTCCATATCTGCTCAATTTGTGATTCACCTCCATTGGAGTAGGTGCTACCTTGCAATCATTCATCTTAAACTTGATTAGCAAGTTTCTCAAATACCTTTCTTGAGTTACATACACTCCATGTTGAGTCTATGAGATCTCCATGCCCAAGAAATATGACAAGTCTCCCAAGTCACTAATCTTGAACTCTTTCTCCATTTGCTTCTTTAGGCTTTGAATGCCTTTCTCATATGTACCTGTAAGAATTATATCATCAACATATATGCACATATAAATGAATCCATCTTCACTTGCTTTTTGACAAGCAAGCTACTATTTGCTTTAGATACTTGAAATCCAAGATCTTTCAAGAACTTCACAAGTCTATAATTCCATGCCCTTGGGGCCTGCTTCAAGCCATACAAAGCTCTCTTGAGCTTGCACACATGATCTGGATACCTTCCATCTCTGAATCCTTGTGGTTGCTCCATGAAAACATCATCTGAAATATAACCATTTAAAAAAGCATTCTTCACATCTAATTGACATAATTTCCAACCTTTACATGCAACAATAGCTATGAGTGTCTTGATGGTTGTCATCTTTGCCACAGGACTATAGTTCTCATCATAATCTATACCATATGTCTGAGCAAACCCTTTCACAACAAGTCTAGCTTTATACCTAGACACACTTCCATCTGCATACCTCTTTGTCTTGTAGACCCATTTGCATCCAATGATCTTCTGACTATTTGGTTTAGGAACCAAATCCTATGTCTGATTCTCCATCAATTACTCATACTCTTCCTGCATAGATTTCTCCCAATTTTCCTTACCTTTTGCCTCTTCATATGTAGAAGGGTCTTCATCTGCCTTTACCATATAAGCATAATCTTTGGTAGCCAAAAAAGAAGTGTCATAGCTATACCTTGTAGGTTGCCACTTGTGTCTTGTTGACCTTCTGAGTTCTCCACTCTTTGAGGTTTCTGGTTCATCACATTCTGGATCAAATCTTGGCACCTCTTCAACTTCAACCTGTACTTCATTGTTCTCCTCTTCATCAAATATTTGAATCTTTGATTTACCTTTCTTTTGATTCACAACTTCTTCATCACCTGCATAAATATTGATTGTACCTGCATACCAAGTACCTTGCTCATCAAATGTAACATCCTTTGACACTACGAATTGTTTTGTGGATGGACTCCACAACCTATATCCCATCTGCTTATCATCATATCCAGTAAATACATACTTTTCAGCTTTAGGTTCCAATTTGTGCCTTATTTGTGATGGCACATATGCATATGCCAAACATCCAAATACTTTGCAATGATCTAAAGTAGGTCTCTTACCCCACCATGCCTCATATGGTGTCATACCCTGCAAAGCTTTACACTATTGACCAAATATGTGGCTGTATTTACAGCCTGAGCCCACAAGTAATTTGGGCAATTTTTCTCCTTCATCATGGACCTTGCAAAATCAACAAGAGTTCTATTCCTCCTTTCTGCTACACCATTCTGTTGAGGAGAGTGCCTGCAAGTAATTTCCCTTTTTATACCTACATTCCACAAATAATCACTAAAATCATTAGAGAAATACTCTCCCCCTCCATCTGACCTTAGTCTCTTCAACTTATGACCTGTAATTCTCTCTGCATACACATGATAATGTTTGAATGTATTGAATACCTCTGACTTATCTTTGATCACATAAATAGTGATCCATCTGGTAGCATCATCAACATAAATTACATAATACCTTGATCCATTAATACTGAAATCCTTTGATGGTCCCCATACATCTGTGTGTACCAATTCAAGCTTCTCTGAATACATAAAACCATGCATGGAATAAGATTGCTTATGAGCCTTACCTAATTGAGATGCCTCACATTTGTATATCATATGTTGACTTGCAACATTAGGAAATCCAAGCACTGAACCATTATTAGCCATATATGTAATACCTCTTTCATTAAAATGTCCAAGCCTTTTGTGCCAAAGATCTAACTCAGAGATCTTATATCCTCCATAAGTGAACAAGGCATGACCAACATTACCTTGGATCTTCAATGTGAACAATCTTCCTTCTTTCTTCCCTGAAACAATTTGTTTATACCCATTGCTAGGGTCTTCCACAAACACTCCTTCATTAGTGAACCTAACTTCATAACCTTTTTCAACAATTTTTCCTACACTTATGAGATTCTTAGGAATTGTAGGAACATACAAAACCTTACTCAAGATAGTACTACCATCCTTAGCCTTCACTGATCCAATTGACTTCACATTGTGCTTTGTATTGTCACCTGTTTGAACTACATGATTAGTTACCTTATTCTCCAAATCAGTCATCAAAGCTATGTTGCCACTTAAGTGATTGCTACACCCTGAATCAATGTAGAAGACTCTTTGGTCTTCACTTTGCCTTTCACAAGTTGCATTCATTATCAATGTTGAATCCTCCTTCTAATCTGAAGCATAATTGTAGTAGGTATTGTTGTATTGTTGACTTTGGAATCCTCTACCTGCATTTCTTCCAAAGTAACCTCTACTACCTCTACCTCTGAAATTACCTCTTTGATTTTTGCAACCTCTTCCTCTTGAATTAAAATTCTGATTATATCCACCATTACTCTGAGTATTATGCCAACAATCATTAGCTAAGTGATTTGTCTTACCACAAATCCAACAAGCCTTGACTCCATCTTTATTACTCCTGCCTCTTCCTCTACCTTTACCACCTCCTCTTCCTCTTAGGAAGTTGGCTTGGCTAGTTGTACCTTCATCTTCATTTGTTTGTTGCTTCCCTTTGATATTCTTCTTATTATCCTTTGAATACATTGCATGACCTGCACTTTTATCACTTTCACCTTTGACATCCTGCTCAAAGGTTAACATATGTCCTAGCAACTGATTTAAATCAGGAGTGAAATGATCAAGTGATAATTCAGTAGACAAAATGAATGGCTTCCATTTGTCATCACCTCTCAAACCTGTGAGGATTTGCCTTACCAATTTATCCTCCTCAATATCTTCATCAACTGCTCCTAATGCATCTGCAATATCCTTCATTCTTGCTACATAATCTGAGATGGATTGAGAGGCCTTCTTCTTGAATGTGGTAAATTCTGCCCACAAGGATGCCTTCCTAGACTTTGTGGTGTTTTGGAAATGCTCCTCCAAAGCATTCTATATATCACTTGCACTTTCAAGACCTCTAATGTGAGGTAGCAAGTAGTCATTAACTGCCATGTAGATAATGCTCCTGGCTTGAGCATCTTTCTTCATCCAAGTCTTCAAATTTGATAATTCCTCCCTAGTTGGAACACTAGGATCTCTGAACTGAGGCTTTTCTTCTTCACTTGTGATACAACTTATCAAGTCTTTTCTCATAAGATGAGCTTCCATCCTCATTGACCATGCTGGATAGTTCTCTCTATCCAACTTCTCTATCTGAAGAGAATCTCCCATCCTTTCTTCACCTGTGTATTGAATTCTTCAAACTTTATGAGTAATAGATGTACCTTTACTTTGAATGATACTCCTTTTGTCTTCCTTGATGTCGTGTGGCGTCCTTTTCTAGCTTTGCTCTCAAGCTTTCACCTTTTGAATCTTCAAATGTTGAATTCTTTATGACTGCAGCAGTCGGCATCCTCCTTTCTTCAATTCTGATGCTTCCTGCTCTGATACCACTCATGGAGAGTGTTAATCTCCAAAAAAAAAAGCTACTCTTGAAGTTAGAGCATCTCTATATCAAAAGTAACTCAAAACATTCACCAATTTTAGAGGATCAATGATCAATTATCAAAGTTTTTATCAAACTGTGAAGAAAGTGATTCTACAGAAAGTCTGCTGCACATATCTCTCTCATTGACTTATCAATTGTGTGAAGTTTTTTATAAAACTTTGCACAAGGTTTCACCTTTAGTTTGCACACCTCCTCAAAGTTAAATCATTCCAAAAGACTTAGTAGATCTTGAGAAATGAACTTAACAAGTCACCTATGTCTAAAAACTATTCTTCTAAGAAGTCGATTCAAACACCTGTAACTTCTAACACTTGGTTCTCTCAATCTAGAACCCATTTATGCAAATGCTTTTAGCCATAGGTAGCTTACCTTCCAACTTAAAGATTGAGTGCTTGCTTGCTCAAAAATTTACACTGTGGAGGGAGAACTCACCAAAACATTAATATCGAATTTTGTGCCTGTTTCAAAAAACAGTGAACACTTCTTCACATATAAATGTTCCTACTCATAACTCTCACAACCTGTTTACAATTAGGCTCTCAAACTTTAACCATAGACTCATTAACTATGGAATTAGACATCTACAAAAGGATTCTTGAAATGATCAAGCACAGAAGGAGGATACACAGAAACATCGGGCGCAATTCTTCTTCATTACTAGAGAACTTTTACATCTGGATGAGAGAGCTAATCTTCACACTCTTCAAGAGTCTAATCACATCTAGATCTTCTCAATTCTTGTATTCTACACTCTCTCATATTTGCCCCGACATTTTTCCTTGTATATATAGGCAAATATTTACAAGCTCCTGACTATACAAAAGTATAAGTGAACTATCTCTGAATTAATGTACATATATGTACACATCTTCATCTTCTGGATATGCACTTCCTTCGTGCTTCATAACTTGATCTTTTCTTCAGTCCTTGAATTCAATTCTTCATCAAAACATCAATTGTTGATTGCCCTGCACCAACACTAATATGTGGTGCCCATGAGATAGTGGATGAGGGTAGAAAATTGTGTATCTTTGCAGTGACTTTGAGAGGTGATGCAAGTGAATGGTATGCAAACTTTGGTGTGCACAACAGAACAACTTATGATGATTTGAAAACTAACTTCTTGAGGAAGTTTAGAGGTTTGGGTTTTGAAGAGAAACTAGCGGAAGAATTGGATCACTTACGACAAGGGGCCACTGAGAGTATTGAAAAGTATATTGATCGAATGGATACCATTGTGAGGAAGTTGGGAGACAGTGCACCTGACAGAGAGACCTTGAAGAGGAGACTCCTAGTGCGCTTACATGATGGAAAAGTTGAAGAATATATTAGGTTCAAGATACCACTTAGTCTTGAAGAGGTAAAGCATGAAGCGAGGATTTGGGAAGATGTCCAATGTGTGCTTCGATTGCATAGAGATAGATTGAGTTCACATTCAAGAATCCTAGAGGAAAACCAAAAGAACACTATGGTTGTTGATATCAATGAGAAGAAGGAAGTGGAGTTCTTAGACAAGCTAAAAGCTGATGTGTTTGCAAGAGTCGAACCCACTTGCTCGCCCATGTATGTGAGAGCATTGCAGTGTTCTGAGGAGTCAAAGACATTGCAAAAGATTGGTGAGTGGTGAAGAGAGAAAATGCGTGGTACACATGATGGGACTAGTGATGCACTCCAAACTCGTCAAGGATGTGGGATACTAAAAAAAATAATGAATTGGAAACCATGAGCACAGACAAAACAAGTGCAATTTGACTTAAGGGGACTAGTGTGTTGGAGTTGCAATCAAACGGGACATAGGGCTAGAGAATGCCCAAATTTACGAGGACCGAGGGATGATGCTCCTTTGAACGGATATGATGGGATAAGGGGACATGTAAAGGTTGAGCACATTGCAAAGGTCGAAGAACCCACTCGGAAGGGTGTATCCATGAGCCCTATTATGAGTCCAAACGTTAGGAAAGTTGAAGTTTTTGATGAGTGTAGACCCAAAGGATGAATCAGAAAAGGGCGATGTGAGTAAAGTGCCTCATGTAGAGAGCACGGTTAAGAATGACAATAGCCCAAAAGGATCAGAAATGACCTGTCTCAAGCATGCCAAGGACATAAGTTCGAAGGTTGGTAAAGTTACGTACTCAGATAGCCGACAAACCACACATAGGATCATGAGAGAGGAAATATGGAGAGACTCCAAGCAAACCAATGGATTGTGGGATTCTTTTGCTTGATATGGATGATCTTATGGGAGATGTTTAGTTTGATACACGTACAAAGCAAAACCGGCATTCTCTTTCTCAGGAAACAATGTACCTTCCATTGGTTGAGAGCGTAGAAAGTGATAAACCATCTGTTCTTTTGCAAGATCATTAAGTAATAGGCGATGGCGTCAAATGGCTCATCAGTTAAAGGAATATTTGCTTTGTTGGGTTGGGCATGCAGAAGACTTGCATTTACATTATGACGGTTCTCGAGAGACATCTAACAAGCGAAGTGAACTTTGGCTCGCCTGGGCAGATCAGTTGATTATAGGTAGCAATGATGAGCTCTTGAGGCGAAACCTGACTCACCTCCTAAAGAGAATTGATCACTTGCGATGAGCAAGACGAAGCAGGAATTTTTGAGGTCGCCATGCGACATTACGATTGAAGGAGGGACTTAGAGGGAGTATAGGAGAATCCGGTTCAATGAGCCTATTTGCGACTAGTCAGTCCTGTCCTATATAATCGTTATGCCAAAGTAAGCAAAGTGACAGACGATTGATCTATAAGCTCCATGTATATGTTTTTTTGGATTTTTGTGTATTTTGTTTGCATGATGTGCGGGTCGGGCGGGAGACGCTCCTTTCTGCCTCTCCCTAACTCTCAGGACATGGGAGATGGGAAAATTGGACAAAAAAAGAAAACAAAAAAAAGCAAGTAAAATTGTGTATATATGTATGTGTGCCCGTGCGCTATGACGGACTAGTAGGTGGGCGGAGTCCTCTTGGCCGGGTGGTCAGGACCGCAAACTGACGCTAGTTTCGTCATAGGCGGGGATGGGTGTGTGCGTGTCTATGTGTTTTGGTGCTTCGCGCCATAGTGGGTTGGTAGGCGAGTGGAGCCATCTCGGCAGGGAGGACAAGACCACGAGCTACACCCAGCTTCGTATATGTGCATATGTCGTGTGTATATGTCGTTGTGCGCTATGTTGCATTGGTAGATGGGTGGAGCCAACCTGGCTCGGTGGTCGATTCCACGAGTCGCATCCAATTGCAACATAGGCCAACTTGTGCAAGTAAAAAAAAAAAATAGAAAAAAAGGACATTTTCCACTCCTGAGGGGGAGAGCCAGAGAGGAGGAGGGTGACGACTACCCGGATGGGTGTGTTATATGTTTTTGCATGTGTGTATTTGCGAGATGGAGCGACTGGCTGCTCATAGATCGATCGACTGAGATCCAACGCTGACGATGACATAGCCATTATATGTGCCTGATCGGGTAGTTGTGAGCGACTAGTTGGACTTGGACTTTTCAATGCTATTGATAAGTCTGTTTTGGAAGCTCGTAATGGTGTGCGTGCATCTTGAGGATTCTCTGCTTGTGTCTCGTCTCATCGTGAGCAATCAAGTTTATTGGGTGTGTGTGTGAGGAGACACTTTGGGTAGCCTCGTTTTTGCCTAGGCATGTATGGGATGAGTATATGAGCTTTTATGCACAGATGTATATGTTTTTTATTCAAGGTGTCATATTTTTTGGACAGACCATTTTGTCGAGATGCAGGTGACATGAATGCGAGGACGAAGGATGACTTTGCCAAGGTACTTTAGGTATGCATACATTTTTTGTTGAATAATGATGTGGTGTGTTTGGTTGTCTATAGGCTGAAGGACAGTTGAGAGGGCAGCACCACGATGGAATTATGGGAACCTCACTATTTTGTGGTTTGCCATTATTTTTTGGGTCTAGGAAAGCATGTGAATCATGTGGTTTTTGTTGAGTATTGCAGGATAACCTAGTGAGGATCAGGCATGCAATGGGCTTGATTGATTTTGGTTTTATGATTGAACCTATGGGAATTGTATGGCTTCTATGTGGTTGTTCAGGTTTTGTTGCATAGAATGTAGAAAGACTTGGACATGAGCGAATATGAGCAGGTACGGATGCATTGGAGCCATGGTTTGGCAGAGGTGAGTATGTGCATGCATGGATATATGCAATGATGGCGATGGTAGAATACTGTGTAAGAGGATCAGGTAAAAAGCAAAAGTGCATTCGAGGATGGAGTGGCTCATCGAGGATGACTTCCCGAGCAGAAGAGGGGAATATGTTGACCCCGGAATCGTCCGATCTCGCTTGGATTTATGCGTGACATAACCTTGGTGGAGATTTTTTTTTCAAAGAAAAAATATGTGTTTAACCAAATATTCTTGGGGATTTCGTTTTTATGAATGTGCAGAAGACTTAAGGGAGATGGAAGTGGAGTAAAAGGGGACTAATTTCTCTTGGTAGAGAGGTACCAAAAGGAGGATCGGTAGGTGTCACTCAAGGGTGATGGTCTGTCAGTTTTGGCAGGGAGGTTTATTCTTATCTTTGGAAATTGGGGCTGCCAGCTGCTCAGAAGGGAGGGAAATGCCCCTAAATATACACACGGGGGAGGTCAGAAAGGCGTTTTTTTGGGAAATCCTAGTAGCTACCAAAAAGGGTGGGTATTCTTTGCTCTAGGGGGCTCTCTCATTTTGTTCTATGTGCGGGGGTAGGTATCAAAGAGGATACCAGAACTGTTGGGTGTGTGTGCAGGAATGGGAGAGGTGGAGGGAGGCATCACCATGAACTAGAAGAAGGCTCTCAGAGTCGTCATCTGGAGGAGAGCAGAAGGCGGGTAGTTCGGAAGTAAAGGAGGAGGATCGGACTGGACCAGAGGGGGCTCTCTCCATTTTTTGTTTTTGGGACCACCGTTGTTTTCTTCCAGGGCTTCATCTACAGTGGATGGAGGAGAGGAGAACAAGAGGGACGGGGTCTGCTAGCTGCATAGACGAAGAAAAGCAAGGACTGAGTGGGGGAATCAGCTCCTTAGGCTCACGGGGATCATGTGTATTCCCTTCTGCATGTATGAGTTTGCATGGGGTAGAATAAAGGCATCCCATATCAGTTGGTTCATGAGATTTTCAAACATATACTGAAAGCAGCAGCCCAAAAGTGCATCTATTATGGCAGCAAGATTTGAAGAACTCCTAACCATCAGCTACAAAAGGAACACACGGCGGGTTGGGGTTCACGTTATCATCACAAATCTCATGTGGATGGGGAATGGACATCACTCTCAACACGTCAAAAGTAGGGACAGATCCTAAAATGTGTCTAGGATAATAGAGGAAATTCAAGTGGTTGCTGCACTATGACCATGCACTGGAGGTCTTTGGACGCGATGCTCTCTACTGATAAGAATAGCAACGGACAGGATAGGGTACAAGCTTCTGCTTGTAGATTCAGGAAGGTTTGAAGTCTATGGACATATTGTTGGAGAATGCTGATGCTTTCGAGAGTTGCTCAGAGGAGGACAATGTCTGCTAAGAATGTAGTTTATGCCTTGAAGTACCAGAAAAATGGGTATCTTGACTTTGGTAAATGTTCTTGACCCCTGTAGCAGCATGCATTTTAATATAATTGATCTGTGGTTTAAGTGCTACCTGGAGTAAAGCCAAAATCTGCAAAGTGGAGGTATTTTGCTTCTTTCTCTTAGTTTTTGTATTATGGTGTGCGCTGAATGTGGATTTTGCAAAATTATCTTCAAAATAAAGCATCGCTTGTGAGTCAAGAACATAGTTAAGAGAGTGATAGTTCATTCAGACTCCATGAGGGTGATAAATACCTTATTCACTATGATCAGAGTCTAGGAAACCAACTATAGTTGACTCTTTCACACCAAAAAGCAATGTGAATTAATTCTTCAGGAATGTGTATGTTGGCATGAGTTGAAGTGTTTCCGTCAGGGGAAGTTCTTTGCTATGGCAAGTGACTGTTACAAGGGATAGAGTTAGTTGTGTTGAAACCAGAGAACAAATTGCTCAAGGATCAAATGTTTCTCTAAACCTCAGTTACTGAGGTTGCGTGAATTTAATGACCACTAGGCTGTCTGTGACATCAAAAGTATACTAAATTCTGTTCGAGGTCCTAAAAAGGCTGTTGTCAAAAAAAAATCAAGGCTTGCTTCCCTCAAAGCTTTCTCTTAGTAATCTTAGCACACTCATAAAATTCATTAAGCAATTGTATTTTGCATAAGTACACTCTCATAAACTTAGTGCTTCGGGATAGAGAAATAGAAGACAGGTTTCGAGGGGAAAGAAATACTTATTTCAGTCAACATGTGTAAAGCAATTTTCATGCCATGCATATTTCAAATGTTTCAACCTATTTGGTTTGGAGATGCTTCTGATCAGTGGGGTTTCTTGGACAATCTCTGGGAAGATGGTCTTTGCCACATTCAGGACAAAAAGCTTGTATTGTGATAGCCTGGCCTTGACTCGGAGATGGTGGGTGGGGACAATCACGAATGAAATGGTCACCTTGACATCTGAAACAAGATCCTCTAGGGGCTTGTGGTCTCATTTGTCTCAATTGGGGCCTAGGGTTAGGATTTGTGTACATGACATTGGAGTATTCTGGCTCCCAATTTTGCTCCATAGGTGGTGCCTCATATTGATACGAGTAAATCTCACTGTGCTCAGGTGACTCAGTGTAATAAGCATGTGGACTACCTTCATGGGAGTAGTCTGAACTATGAGCATGAGAGTCATTATCTGGTATCAATGGGGTTAGTGGCACCAATGCTCTATTTGAATTTTCCTCTCCCACAGCATACTTGACTAGAATCACGTTGGCAAGACTGGTGGTTGGTTTCCCAAGACTCGTTGTGGCCCATATTGTGCCTGATATTGTTGTTGTGGTCGATAATATGGCTGTTGGTATTGGTTCTGATACATACCTTGTTGGTAAGGTTGCTGATAAGTTTGTCTAACAGCCTGCCTATTGTAGGGACAATCTTGAGCCATGTGGTTCGTGTATTTTCTCTCAATAGTTCAATATGGAGCATTCCTTTCTCTAATGTTTTGGTTTTGCATTGGGCATACGTTAGCCATGTAGTCCCCTCCACAAGTATAACATCGATTCAATGGGGTGACTCTTGGTGTTTGTCTATTTTGGACTCCTAGTTTCTTGGCAACTTGCTCAACTATCTCATCTATTTCCGTGGAGACTCTTGAAGTATGACTAGTAGAACTATCAGAATCTTTATTTTTGGACAATCCTAACTCCTCACCCAAGTTATCTTCTATGTCAGTGCACGTCCGCACACACTCTTCTATGGATCTAGGCTCTTTCAAGTACACATATGATCTTAACTTTGTGCTCAGCAAGCCATCTAAGAACAAGGCCACTTGTTTGGCAGGTGTGGGCAACTCTAGAACAGGGCATCTTTCTAAGTACTATCTGAACCTTCTTCCTGCTAGCCGCACTATTTCTTGGGGTGTCTGCTTGAAGTTGTGGATCAAGGATGATGTGTTATGCCAGATACCACTCTTGGAAAATTCTACAATGAATTCGTCTAGCAGTTGACCTATATCGCGATAGTTGCGACTACTCAGTGGTTGAAACCAAGCTAAGGCAGTGCCCTTAAGAGTTAAACCAAATGCCTCGTACTGGGTGAACAAATCCTCAACCTGTTCAGCTCTTAACACTTGTTTGAACTCAACCACATGATCATAAGGATCTCCTATCCCGTCAAACTAATTCTTCATTGCCTTGATCACTTGAGTGGGTCTAAGGGTTCTTATGTGCTCTCGGGGTCTAGGCAATGGAAAATCATGTTCATCTCTTTGTTGCCTATGTGCTTGATGTCTCTCTCTTTCAGGTCTTTCATTTTCAAATCCTAATCTATTTCTGCCCACAGTGTGTGCAAAACTCACCTCAGGTCTCTCTCTATTTCTTTCTCTCTGGGCTTCATGAGCTTGGGATGATCCTACTCCTTGGAGGTCATGGGAAACATTGGATCGTGGTGGAGGAAAGATCAATTCACTCTTCCAGGTATATGCATGTCTATCATGTTCTGTTACCAAGAATATTTTCTCTGATGTGTTATCCAGGTAAACAACTTTTCCTGGTATCTCTAGATCTTTGAACTCGTAGATGATGACTATGCCCAATTGGCTAGGTTGATCTGGCTTGAATCTCCAAAAGGCTTCCTCTGTTTCTCTATTCAAGAATAGTTCTATGCTTTTGTTATCTTGAGGGATCCAATCTGGAGTGATCACTCTGGTCAAAACTGACTTACCTCTAGGAGTCTGGGGTCCTTGTCCTACATTTCCTTGTTCTAGGTCTCCTATCTCATTCTCATGAATGATATTTCCAAACTCATCGGTCCTATCTGGTAGGTCGGTGACCACATACATGGTTCCTTCCTTATCAATGTATGAACCCTCTTCGAACTTGACCACCGGGTGTTCAAGTCCAAAGGGTTGATCTGGATTTTTGAGTTGGACCACTGATCGCCTCAGGCCATCCTCATAGATGCGAGCACCTAATCTGTTGGTCTGAATATATTCCAATTGTGTCTTATAGGGACCTTCTGGTGTTTGTAGATGGGCAGTTCCTGAGCCACCTACAGGTTTCCCCATGCTAGAAGACATTTCTGAGTCACTTGTGTTAGAGTTTAGTACGTAAGGACAACCACTTAGTTGTTGTGCCCAAGACTTAGCTGTAAGGTTGACACTAGACTGAGAAGATCTAATGCTTTGTCTATCCTTGCCTAGGTGTCTACCAGATCTCAGGTTCATAAGCTTTGGTCAAGAGTCCAAAATTTCCCCTTGGTATGGTTCAAAATCCTTTGGAGTCCCCTTGGGTTCCTAGTCTCACTAGAGGGTCCGACGAGCTATAGAGCTCAAAAAATGGACTTTGGATGAAAAAGTTATGTCAAATCAAGCTCCTGGGGATCAAAACAGGCAAACAGGCACTTATGGAAAAATCACAATTTTGTATGAAAATTGAGATTTTGTGAAATCAAGAGAATCACGATTTTGTGAAATCAAGAAAATCACAATTTTGTGAATCTCAAGAGAATCGCGATATTGTGAATCTCAAGAGAATCGTGATGCTGTGAATCTCAAGAGAATCACGATGCTGTGAATCTCAAGAGAATCGCGATGCTGTGAATCTCAAGAGAATCGTGATGCTGTGAATCTCAAGAGAATCATGATGCTGTGAATCTCAAGAGAATCCCGATGCTGTGAATCTCAAGAGAATCGCGATGCTGTGAATCTCAAAAGAATCGCGATGCTGTGCATCTCAAGAGAATTGTGTTTTTAGATAATCGCGATTGCCAACAGAATATCGTGTTTTTAGAGAATCGTGATTGCCAACAGAAAATCGTGTTTTTAGAGAATCGCGATTGCCAACAGAAAATCGTGTTTTTAGAGAATCATGATTGCCAACATAAAATCGTGTTTTTAGAGAATCGTGATTGCCAACAGAGAATTGTGTTTTTAGAGAATCGCGATTTTGAGCACAACCACAAAATCGCGATTCTAAGCACAACTAGAGAATCGCGATTCTGAGAATGACCACAGAATCGTGTTTCTTTCAGAAAGCTTTTAGGTGGGAAATAAAAAATCACGATTTTCAAAAAAAATTGAATTTTTCAGAGAATCGCGATTTTCATCACAGAATCGTGTTTTTTGGCGGGAAATTCGAATTTTTGAGCACCGAGCAATGGCGAGCTCCATATGTGCAGAAAATCATGAAAAGACACAGGCACTTGCTCTCCCTTGCATCTCCTAACTCATTCTCACACAATAATGCATGAAAAATGGTATGAAAATGGTAAAAATGCACTAAAAAACAAGAAATTTCAATGAAGAAGAAGATGTAAGAAGATGAAGATGGAGATGATGATGAAGATGAAGAGGAAAAATCAGAAAATGAACAAAAATGACAGTTTTTTTACCTTCCAATGTCACAAATCTACGATTTTACCATCACAACGCTCGTCCTCGAAGCTCTCTCCCCAGCAACGGCGCCAAAATTTGGTGTAGCTCAAGCATAAGCACCACCTCCTTTACTTGTCAATCCGCGGAGATGTGAGGATCGGTATGAAGACCATGAGCAAGTGAAGGCACAAAGTGCATGAGTGAAAGCACATAAACATGCACACACATACACATACACATGCGCACAAGGTAAGATCAAAGAGAGGAACAATGGAAAGCTTTGATTGCAAAAGAGTTCTCTTACAAAAGCTCTATTCTCTAACAAACTAACCTCAAAAATGAGTTCTCTAGCTCTTTTTATAGTTTTTTGACTAGTTTTGGCCCTGTCCAGACCTAGTGTCCGGCCTAGTTAAAAA
The DNA here is from genome assembly GCA_020310875.1 of Ceratopteris richardii. Classification (NCBI taxonomy): domain Eukaryota; kingdom Viridiplantae; phylum Streptophyta; class Polypodiopsida; order Polypodiales; family Pteridaceae; genus Ceratopteris; species Ceratopteris richardii. The sequence continues at coordinate 92,822,061 of CM035435.1, read as the reverse complement.
TTAGGCTCCAGGGCTTATTTGAGGGCTCAAACGGAGTCTAAAAATTATGAAAACTGGTAGGATGATACTTCTAATACTCCTCAAGCTCGAGGACTCCTCGGCTTGAACAAAATGGTTTTTAGTGATGAAAATCACTATTTTTGTAGGGAATTCTTGTGAAAATTTGTCATACACTTCTTGGAGCTCCCTACTTGCTCCCTTTTCTTGTGTGTCCACTTCTTTGATGTGCTTCCATGCTTTGCCCTTGACCTTCAGCTTCAACATGGAGCTTCTTGTTGCGGTACTTGTCATTGTCTAGAACAACATGGCTATTTAGGATAAGTTGGATTGTTCTAACTACCCATTGTGGAGACACATGATGCATCATGTATTGGTAGAAAAGGTCTTGTGGAATATTGTGCAGGTTGTTGAAATTCATCCTCCTACTCCCACAAATATTGTGCCAACAAGGCATGTTCATGGTGTTGAAGATGATGATTGTCTTTTTCATGGTCTACTGTAGTTCCCATTCCACCTACTATAGACAAGCTTCATTGGGATGGAAGACATTCATAGACACATGCATTAATAGCTTTTCGTTTTAAACATGCCATTATCCCTCACGTTCACTCATGTAGAACAACCAAAGATGCTTGGGATACTCTTGCTACACTATAGCACGCAAGAAATGAGGCTCATGTTGCTTAACTTTGAAAATATATGGAGAGCAAGCATATGAATGATGGAGATTTAATGGACGCATTTCTAAAAAAAGTCAAGATTTTGAAAGAGTAGTTGATTTCTACACATGCAATCTTTCTAGATAGGTCACTTATGCAGAATATTCTTAATAGTCGTTTAGATTTTTATTAAGTATTTCTTATACTCTTTGATTGATGATGAAGGGGAATTCAAATGGCTTAACCTTTCATGCATATATTCAGTGTTTTGTTGCAAAAACTACCAATCTAAACAAAAAAAAGTCAATTATTCATGGTGTAGATCAATCTTTCTTAGCTAGTTAGAAGGGAAAAGGCAAATTAAGTTTTTCTACTAGTAAGTAGAAATTTACTAATGATGCATGGTTAAATAAGGAAGATAAAGATTATAAGAAATAAGAATATAAGAAACAACCTTGCAAGTATTGTAAGCCAAATGATCAAGCCATTAAGAGTTTTCCTAAACTAACTAAAAAGGAGGAAATGAAGAAAGAGGTTGGAATGGTTGTTGTAGAGGTCTCTACACCTAAAATTGTTTGCCAATCTTGTTCAAAATGAAGAATTTCCATTTACCACTCATTGCGATTATGATACTTTTCCTCATCAACATTGTATGTCTATAGTGGATTAAGATGTTAGCTATTTTGACAATGGTGCAACAAAACATATTATCTTGTAGCGAAATTTCTTCACTTCACTGAGCCTGCTCCTACATGGAATCCTGTCATATGTGCTAACAACACACATTCACTTTATCATATGCTTAAAAAAGAATATGTTGTTTGTTTTAGCATTAACAAAATTGGCTCAGTAGTGAAATTTGTTGATGACAGATGTAAAATTCATGATCTCTTGAATCGTGACAAAATCATTGCATCCCGAATGCTATGTCAATTGTTTTATAATATCACAAATTATGGTAAAATTTTGAGTGATATTTCATGCGTAGTTGAAGATTCTCAAGGCATATCATATGCAAAACTTTTTCATGCATGTTTTGATCAACAGAATTTTGCTAGTTTGCTTTACCTATCGAAATTTGAAATGGTTTCCTCTTTACCCAAACTTGAGGAATCTTCTAAGAATATTTTTGAGGGATGTATTTTGGCTTAAATGAAGCATTCCTCATTTCCCAAAGATCAGATAGTAAGAGATGAACATTAATTATAGCTTGTTCAGAGTGACGTCTATGAATCCATGCAGACACCTTCCTTTGATAGGGAGGAACTTGCAGGTTTGAAGAATTAGATGAGAAAGGATGCTCAAGCTAGGAGTATCATTTACATGGCTGTAAATGATTATCTTCTACCTCACATCAGAGGATTATAAAGTGCAATAGATGTGTGGAATGCTTTGGAAGAGCATTTCCAAAACACAATCAAGTCAAGGAAGTCCTCATTATGGGTAGAGTTCACAACTTTCAAGAAGAAAAGCTCACAATCGATTTCTGATTATGTGGCAAGGATGAAGGATATTGCAGATAGCTTAGGAGTAGTAGATGAAGATATTGAAGAAGATAAGTTGGTAAGGCAAATACTTACAGGTCTGAGAGGAGATGAGAAGTGGAAGCCTTTCATATTGTCCATAGAATTGTCACTAGATCACTTTACTCCTAATCTTAATCAATTGCTAGGACACATGCTAACTTTTGAGCAGAACATAAAGGGAGACAATGATAGGAGTGCAAGTCAAGATATGTACTCCAAGGACAAGAAAAAGAATGGCAAAGGGAAGCAGTCAACTGATGATGAAGGAACTTCAAGTCAAGCTAACTTTACAAAAGGAAAGATGAACTTCAGAGATAAAGGAAGAGGAGTTAAGAACAAAGACAATACTAAGGCTTGTTGGATTTGTGACAGAACCAATCATTTGGCAAATGATTGTTGGTATAACAATCAAAATGGTGGAAGTAATAACCAGAGCTTCAATCAAAGAGGTAGAGGAGGCAAAAATCGAAGAGGAAACTTCAGAGGAAGAGGTGGTAGGACATCATATGCTAGAGGAGGTGGAATAAGTTTTCAATCTCAGTCCTACAACAACAATTACTATAATTATGCATCAGATAAAAAAGATGACATGACTCTCATCTTGAATGCAACACATGAAGCAGCAGGAGAAGATCAAAGGGTGTTCTATATTGACTCAGGATGTGGCAATCATCTGAATGGCAATATATTATTGATGACTGATATGGAAGCAAAGGTGAATGGACATACAATTCAAACAGGAGATAACACCAAGCATAAAGTGGAGAGCATTGGTTCAGTGAAGACAAAGAGTGGAAGCACACTCTTGAACAAGGTACTTTATGTTCCTACTATTCCTAAAAACTTGATAAGTGTAGGAAAAATTGTGAAGAAGGAATATGAATTCAGATTCACAAATGATGGTGTTTATGTACTAGATCCAAATCAGGGATATAGAAATATCATTGCAGGTAAAAAGGAAGGAAGGCTGTTTACTCTCAAAGTTGAAGGTAATGTGGGACATGCATTATTTACTTATGGAAGTCAAAAGATGTCTGAGTTAGACCTATGGCATAAACAGCTAGGTCATTTCAATGAGAGAGCAATAAAGGAAATGTCAAAGAATGATGTGGTGCTTGGTTTGCCCAATGTTGAAGGTCAACACATGATGTACAAGTGTGAAGCTTGTCAATTAGGTAAAGCACACAAAATTTCATACAATAAATCAGGGTACAAGTATTCAAATATGCTTGAATTGGTTCATATAGATGTGTGTGTGTGGAGTCCTTCAAGGGACTATAGTATAAATGGATCCAGATATTATGTGTTGTTTGTTGATGATGCAACCATATGGATTACTTTATATGTAATCATGGAAAAGTCAAAAGTGTTCAAGACATTCAAGCATTATCATGCTTATGAAGAAAGGATCACAGGACAAAAGCTCAAGAGGTTGAGATCAGATGGAGGGGGAGAGTATTTTTCTAAAGAGTTTGATGATTATTTGTGGAATGCAGGTATAAAAAGAGAAGTAACTTGCAGGTACTCCCCTCAACAAAATGGATATGCAGAAAGAAGAAATAGAACTCTTGTAGAGTTTGCAAGAGCAATGATGAAGGAAAGGAATTGTCCAAACTACTTATGGGCAGAAGCTATCAACACTGCAACATACCTTGTGAATAGGTTACCTTGTAAAGCTTTGGATGGAAGAACACCTTATGAAGCATGGTGGGGTAAGAAACCTACTCTTGATCATTGTGAGGTATTTGGATGTTTAGCATATGCTTATGTTCCTTCACAATTAAGACATAAGATAGAACCCAAAGCAGAGAAGTATGTGTTTATTGGGTATGATGATAGGCAGATGGGTTACAGATTGTGGAGTCCATCCACAAAGCAATTTCTTGTTACAAAAGATGTTACATTTGATGAGAAAAGTACATAGTATACAGGGACAACAAATGAATATGCAGATGTTGAAGAAATAAAAAAGGAAAGGGAAGACAAAAGTAAGTGTGTATGAAGAAGATATTGATGATGTTGATTATGAAAGTAAATTGCAAGACAATGTTGAAGATGGGCCAAGATTTGATCCGAATCAAATGTGGTTGAGACTTCAAGAAATGCAGAGGTCAGAAGATCTTTGAGAGAAAGAAAAGAGCTAATCAGGTATAGCTATGATACATCCTTCTTAACAACAAAAGAATATGCTTACATTGTGAAGACAGAAGATGATCCAATCACATATGAAGAAGCTAAAGGTAAACAGACTTGGGAGAAGGCAATGCAACAAGAGTATGATGCTCTACTTGAAAATGAAACATGGGAATCGGTGCCAAGACCAAAGAATCAGAAGGTTATTGGATGTAAGTGGGTGTATAAAATAAAAAAGGTTTGCAGATGGAAAGGTGTCTAAATACAAAGCTAGACTTGTGGTCAAAGGTTATGCCCAAACTTATGGGGTAGATTATGATGAAACCTTTAGTCCTATTGCTAAGATGTCTACGATTAGATCATCAATTGCTATTGCTGCTTGTAAAGGATTGAAGTTATCACAATAAGATGTGAAGAATGCATTTTTCAATGGATACATTGCAGATGAAGTGTACATGGAACAACCAGAAGGTTTCATGGATTCAATTGGATCAGATTATGTGTGTAAGCTCAAGAGAGCTTTGTATGGGTTGAACCAGGCCCCAAGAGCATGGAATTACAAGCTTGTTAAGTTCTTGAATGAATGTGGATATCAAGCATCAAAGGTAGATAGTAGCTTGCTAGTGAAGGCAAGTGAAAATGGATATATATACATGTGTATTTATGTTGATGATATTATTGTCACAGGTACAGATGCTCAAGAAATCAAGGAGCTTAAGAAACAAATAGAGAAGGAGTTTAAGATAAGTGATTTGGGAAACTTATCTTATTTCTTAGGAATGCAGATTGTGTATACTCAACATGGAGTATATGTTACACAAGAGAGATACTTGAAGAATCTTCTGGTCAAGTTCAACATGGAGGATTGCAAGTCTTCAACCACACCATTGGAGGTAAATCATAAGTTGAGCAGATATGGAGGTGAAGAATTCAATGATATGAAGAAATATCAGAGTTTGGTAGGTAGTTTAATCTATGCTACTTTGACAAGGCCAGATCTATCATATGCAGTAGGTGTGTTATCACAATTTATGCATTATCCAAAGAAGACTCATTGGATTGCAGCTCAAAGGGTACTCAGATATATCAAGGGAACTCTAAATGAAGGTTTGTATTATGGATTTAGTTCTGATACAAGAATCAAAGTGTTTAGTGATGCAGATTGGACAAGTGATTCATATGATAGAAGGTCTACTCATGGGTATCTCTGTTATATTGGAGATAAATTAGTTTCTTGGTGCTCAAAGAAGCAACATACAATTGCTTTGTCATCCACAGAAGCTGAGTATAAAGAAATGGTAGAGGCTACAAAAGAAGTGATATGGTTAAAGACCTTGTTGAAGAGTTTTGGAACTCATCAGAGTACTCCATTTATTTTTGGAGACAATATGAGTTCATTGTATTTCGCGGCTAACGCTGTTTTTCATGCCAGGACTAAGCACATAGAGATTCAGTATCATTTCTTGAGGGAAAAGGTACTTGATAAAGAGATTGAAGTATTGTATACTCCAACAAAAGAGCAAGTTGTAGATATGTTAACAAAAAGCTTGGATGGACCTAAGGTATAGAGGTTCAAAGAGATTTCAGGAGTAAAGAAGAATGGAATAATCACAATTAGTGATTGAGAGGGAGCTGTTGGAACAAAAAAATCACAAATTGATGATTATAAAGAGCTTGAAGCATGTCAATGATCACATTAAAGTGAAAGAAGTCATTTGAGAAAGTGAAGAGATCTCAGAAGTGAAGCTTGTATACATATGTACATTACAGATGGGAATTCTTATACTATGAGTGTAGATGACCCTTAGGATGGTAAGGAGTAATGTAATGGACGTGGGATAAGTCTAGAATTATATGTATATAAGTCGATGATGTAAAGAAATACATGAGAGAGTCATTAGAAGCCAAGTGTCATTGAGATAGATGTGTAGAGAGTCATCTTCATGAGTTAAGCATCGAGTTTTTCTCTGATTTCTCTCAGCCTGATCACGTGGATCAGGAAATCTTTTGTACACATCTAATCTAGAAGCTAATGCAGCTATGTTCAAAATTTCATAGCCTAATTCTTTTCATGCTCTGAGTATGATCAATAGGAACATGTGTATGTAAAGTCTGTAGGTAGACCTCTCAAAGTCGCACACTTTTTCGTATCAATGTTTTGCTTAGATCTTAGTGTAGAGTGTAAAGTTTTTGATGGCTGAGCATTGAAAATTTAAGTTAGAAGGTAAGGAAGCTATGGCTAAAAGCATTTAGCAAAACGGGATCTATGCTGTGAGGAATCAACCTTAGAAGTTAGGTATGTCAAAGTCGCTTGTTCAAGAAGACAGTTTTTGACATACTTTTGATCTTAAGGATCAAATAAAAGTTTTAATGATTTTTTTGAAGGACTAATGGTTGACATGATTGTGCAAAGGTAGCATAGAGATATGTGCATCATTAGTTTGAAGAAATTTGAAGATATGTGCAGGTAATGAAGTCAATATTTGAAGTAGACTTCTTGAAGAAGAAAGATTCTCACTCAGCGAAGTGATAATTGAAGATTTGATAAATGAAGGTAACATTTGTATAAAGTTTGGTCCATAAATAATATAGAGGTGCTCTTAAATCAATATAGATCAAACCTTTGGAGATTAGAGGTCTCCAACATATAGCATATGTGCTTGATTGGTGTCTCACCAAAGCATTGCAGTCTGTGACTCCATATGAGGCTTGGCATATTTGCAAGCCATATGTTTCTCATGTGCGTGTCTTTGATTGTCTGGCATATGCATTAATGCTTGAACAACAATGCAAAAAATTGGATGATAAAGTAGTAAAATGTATTTTTGTTGGGTACAATTCTGAAACTAAAGGCTATCATCTCTATCATCCATAGACTAAATGCATTTTGGTTAGCCGTGATGTTGTTTTTGTGGAAGATGCAATTCAGCCATTAATTTCATGTACGAAGGAGAATCAATTAGCTCCAAATATGTCTATGACACTTTGGTGCCTCTTTTTACAGGTGGAAAGTCAAGTGCTGATCCAAATGAGGCAATTTCTCATGCTTTACAGGTTTCACATGATGATGTAGATCGTTCTATTTTTTATGCAAATTTACATGGTGCACTTGTTGATGAGAGGGATGATATAGAGGAGGCAAAAAATATTCCTAAATGGTTGGTGCATACTTTGAAAGATAGCAAATTAGATGCACCTTTGTCATATCATACTCGTTCAGACTCCCATAATTCTTCTTTTGCATTAGATTTCTATGCTATGGTTGCCTCTAGTCTTTGTGATGAGAATGAGCCTGTTTCTTTTGATGAAGCACAAAATTCAAAAAATTGGATGGCTGCCATGCAATCAGAATATGATGCAATTATGAAGAATGATACTTGGTCTTTATGTGATTTGCCTCCAAATAATAAGGCCATTGGCACTAAATGGGTATACAAGCTGAAACATAAGCGTGATGGAACACTTCATAGGTATAAGGCTAGGCTTGTTGCAAAAGGTTATGCTTAGTAAAGAGGCATTGATTTTGATGAGATCTTTGCACCCACATATCGAATGACTATTGTTCATAGCATTTGTGTACTTGTAGCCCATCATTGGTGGAATGTACATCAGTCGGACATTAAAATTGCATTTCTGAATGGTGACTTACATGAAGAAGTGTATGTTTTTCAACCTGATGGTTTTGTGCAAAAAAGGCATGAAAACAAAGTGTGCAGGTTGAAAAAGGAATTATATGATTTCAATCAAGCACCATGTGTTTGGTATGAAAAGATACATGCCTACTTGATAGCATATGGTTTTGAGACCAGTCTGTTAGATTGCCACCAATACAGATATTTTGTAAAGATCCAATATTATGTGATTCATATATTTTCTAAATAAATTGATTAGCCATCCAGTGAATTCAATAGATGTACCCAATATCATGTAACGGGTATGTAATGTTCATCTAACTATTGAAATCCGTAGCAAGAGGAAGAGGAAGAGAACCAGAGTGACTCTGAGAAGAGAAGATACCGTAGATTGTATATGGAGAGATTTGTATTCTGTGTTGTAATAGATTACTTTGATGCCAACATTTGTATATTGCTATGTAGTCTGAATCTAATTGTTATATTATACTGATTTATATTGTCTGTTAAAGTTGTGTAATGTTAGGGAATAGAAACACACTGGAAACTATCTGGTAACCCCCATTCCTCAAACCTATCTTTGTCTGTGGAACTCAAAGCAGTCAATGATTTTTCCAACCATGATGGGATGGGATGCAGAGTAGAGGCATAAATGCTATCAGTATTCATTCTAAAGATGAAGCAGTGGTAAAGTTAATCGCATTGATTTAGATGGAGAGGGCGCATGCCAATACGATCGGGTAAGCATTTTTCAAAATATTCGGATACACAAGAGGCAGAGCATACGACGATGTCAAGGATGATGGATCATGAAGGTGAGAGTTCAATTTGTGCATGTATATTGACACAATTAAGATATTTGGTAGAAAGGGGTGCAATCTCATATCCATTGTTGCATCAATTACTAGAGGTATAAGCAGCCTTCGAAGCGACAAAGTTGTAGACGAATGAAGTGGAAGGACGATGGGTTAAGGATGAATCTGAAAAGGGGTTAGAAGGAAGACCCAAGGGTTCAATTTTAACGTCGGACCTTCTCGATTCCATTAGGGCAGAGTAGCCTGTAGAAGATCAGACTGTGTTACAAAGGCAATTTTTTGCACAAGTCAAGATGGAGTTCTTCCACACAACCAAGATGGAGGAAGAAGAAATTTCATTAGTACCCTTGGACGAAGAGTGGAAACTATGGCTAGTTCCATTGACTATGGTAGCTCCTATCGAGCACATCAACGGAATGCAGTTTAACAGGTTCAGTGGAAGAATTGATGATGACTCGGATGTACATATGAGACTCTTCAATACACAATATGACTAACTAGAAGGAAACCCAGATGATGCATGGAAGTGCGAAGTTTTTCAAGCCACTTTGGGCAATGAAGTAGTAAGATGGTTAACAGAATTTGCTCCTAATCATTTTGCAATATATGAAGCCCTCAAAAATGCATTTCTAAGACAGTTTAGGAAGGAAAAGACCATTGGGAAATTATTTATTACTTTATACTACATAGTGCAACAACCCAATCAGACAGTGGTGGACTATGCACCACTATTCTCGAGCACCTTATGACAAATTCTGGAACTAGAATGACCTTCGGAGGATGTAGTTAAAGGTTCGGTTATAGATGGTTTGAACTCCATATTGAAAGATAAAAATCAATTTATTTGCATTGGATGGCACTCAATCTCTAGGCCAGATTATCGATGCTACATTGCACTTGGAATGTAACCTTAAAGTGATAAATCTGGCTTGGCAACGCTCTTCTGATGTTGGGAATATGGTGAATTCATTTCCTTTGGCCATAACTGATCTGTATAGCCAAATCTATTTTACTAAGTGCACAAATCCAAGACATCTCACTTCAAGATATGCATTTAATCAAATGTATTGCACCATCTATAACATTATGAACCACAGTATGGATCAATGCAGATATAACAATCAAAACCAAACTACCTCAATGAATCATATGCAACCAAAACCTCGTGCTAATGGTCAACGGTACTCTAACCCTACAATGCATAATGTACAAGTCAATGATTCTGGTGGTTCATGAGTTGCACTGGAGCCAATTTTTTTGGATAATCGAGGATAAAATGGACCAAAATACTCTCGATGTGGCCAAGGTCGCATAACTTTTAACTCTTATATTCATGATAATATAGATTACCCTAAGGAGGGAAAGGGTACACAGTGTCGTTTTTGTTTAAAATTCAGCCATATTCGTGTGGATTGTCCTGATGCTCAAGACTATGATCGAGGTAAGCAAGAGGCAAGATTGAAAGCTCCAATGATGAATATGGTTATGCTTTCTTTTGAGGAACCAGCAATGATGGTAGTCCCGTGGTCAGGTAAAGTTACTCATGTCAATGATACTTTTGTAATCCTTGAAGTGACATCACATCATAAAGTATACACTCAAGTTGTGGGATGGGCTCAGGAAGTGCATGTGATAATTTTTTATCCAAACCATCCGAGGTTAAAAGTCCCTTAATAAGAATGCATACATCAAGAATACTGCTACAAACTTACATTTTAGTTTAGAAAAGTCTTTTGAAACAATCTCTAGGAAAGTAAATCAGAACCAACAGGTAAATCTTGGCTTTGAAGGTTCACCACAAATGGTCCATATAGGTGCTGATTTAGTTGGTCCTTTTTGTCAATCCCTACTTCAATTATTAAATGAATTCAAAGATGTATTTTCCTAGAATTATTCTGATATGGAAGGGCTAGATTCTCACTTTTGTCAGCATAAGATTGTTCTTAAACTAGATGCTTCCCCAGTGGTTCAACATGGTTATAGAATGAATCCAATTTTTTGCTAAACAAGTAAAAGAAGAACTGGATCTCTTGTCGAAAGTTGGATTTATAATTCCAATTGAGTATCTGGAATGTGTATCCCCCATTGTAATTGTGCCTAAGAAAAATAAATAATAGAGAATTTGTTTGGACTACAGAAAATTAACCCGTAATGATGTGTGATCCTTTGAATGCGATTTAGATTATCACGTGTCACAATAATATCATCTACATATACAGATAGATAGATAACCTCATTGTGATCCCTTTTCATGAATAGAGAAGGATCTGAGTTGTAAGGTTTGAACCCTTGATCTTGAAGATATGTAACCAACCTGTAATTCCAAGGTCTAGGAGCTTGTTTCAATCCATACAATGCGTTCTTAATGCAAACATAAGATGTATGATTAGGGTTTTCAAAACCTTGTGGTTGGGACATGTATACCTCTTCACTTATCCAACCATTTGAGAATGCATTTTTTACATCAAGATGGAGAAGTCTCCAATTTCTTGCAGCAACTACACTTATCAATGTTATAATTGTAGTCATCTTTACAACTGATGAGAATGTTTCCTCATAGTCTATACCATGAACTTGTGAACATCCTTTCGTAACTAATCTTGCCTTGTACCTGCAAACTGATCCATCTGAGTTTCTTTTAACTTCATATACCCATCTAAAACCAATTACCTTTTGATTGGGTAACATTGGAACCAAATCCCAAGTGTCCATCTCCTTCAATGAATCTATTTCTCCTTTCATGGCCTTCTTCCAATTAGGGTTTCCATTTGCTTCTTCATAAGTTGAGGGTTCCTCTAAAATTGAGTCCTTTGCCAAGTAGATTGAATGCTTTGGAACAAATGTGGAATCATATCCATACCTTTTTGGTTGTCTTTTCTCCCTTGTTGAGCTTCTAGGTGCTTGCTTGGAGTACCCTCCACACTCTTGCATCTTTTCTTTGCCTCTTGACTTCCATAGCTTGTAATCCTTTTCATTTTCATCTTGGTCATCATCTGTATCACTTCTTGGATCTTGGACTTGTGTATCATGCTTGCTTCCTAATTGATGAGAATCAAAATCAAGACCATATGGTAGAAGTACCTTTGTTTGTCTTCATCATACCAAGACTTGTGTTCTTCAAACACAACATCCCTACTTGTAGTGAATTGCTTGGTTGAAGGATTATAGAACCTGTAACCCATCTGAGTTGGTTCATATACAATAAAAAGTGCCTTTGTTGCCCTTTCATCTAGCTTACCTCTTATTTGTGATGGTAGATGAACATAAGCTAAACAACCAAACAGCTTACAATGTCCAAGACTAGGTTTTCTTCCATACCATGCTTCATAAGGAGTCATACCTTAAAGTGATTTGGATGGTAGTCTATTGATAAGGTACATGGCAGTTCAAATAGCCTCTACCCATAGATAATGTGGCAACCTCTTCTCTTCAAGCATTGTTCTGGCTGATCCAAAGAATGTCTTGTTTCTTCTCTTTGCAATTCCTTCAATTGAGGAGACTACCTAGTAGTTACTTCCCTTTTGATACCTTTATCTTGCAAGAGCTCATCAAAATCTTTGGAGAAGTATTCGCCCCCTCCATCAGATCTTAGCTTCCTGAGTGATCTACCTATATAGTTCTCCACATGTGCTAGATACTCTTTGAAGCAATCAACACTTCATTCTTACTCTTGATAAAGTACAAAATAGTCCATCTAGTATGGTCATCAATAAATGAGACATAATACCTTGATCATGCCAATGAAGGTTCTTGGCTTGGCCCCCATACATCTGTATGTACTTAGTCCAATAAGTTGCTATGGATGTAGCCTTTGTGGTTGAATGATTGTCATTGTGCCTTCCCAATCTGACATGCATCACATCTGTTGATCATGTGTTGTTTTGATATGTTTGGCAATCCAAGAACACTTTGATCCCTGCATATATCTCTCAAGGTTCTTTCATTCACATGAGCTAGCCTCTTATGCCACACTTCAAGCTCACTTAGGGTTTGGGATCCAAAGTTGAATAGAGATATGTTTTTGGTTTCTCCTACTTCAAAAGTAAAGAGCCTACCATGCTTCTCACCTCTAGCTATCTTCTTGAAGCCTTGACATGGATCTTCCACAAAAGCTCCATGTTGGGTGAACCTAACTTGCAAGACTTTTTCAAATATCTAGCCTACACTTTTAGGTTTTTCGTAATAGTGGGAAGGTAGAGTACCTTGCTTAGAATATTTGTCCTACCATTGGAAGCTTTCACATTACATGCATTGAGCTACTTTAGTGAGCATACATTGAGCTCACACTACCTATGTGTAGTCCGCCACACTCCCCTTGTATCATATGTTCATTATCATATACATTTTGATACATTTCTTCAAGTACATCTTTGTCTACCGTTCTCTACTGCATCTTCATTATTATAGTGACCTTGTGGAATTGATTGCTCTATGTGTACTCAGTCAATTGCTATACTTTAACTTTTCTTAGTTAAATTGAAGTGTGTACTACTTTATATCAATTTTCATCAAGTTTCGTTAAGAACATCTTGAGATATGAAGCATAGAAGGTGACTATGTCTGCATGCTTTCTAGATCATGAAAAAGTTGGGATGACCACTATGTACCTAAGTCATGAAGCCTTAGGGACTTGTGTCGATGAGACTAAATCTCCATCGCCCCACAAGTGCATATAGTGGTGGATTGATACACATATAATTATCAATCCGAGGAACCACATGAACCAAGTGTATGAGGACGTGTGCACACATGATGGAAAGTGAAGTGTTTGAGCTAAAATGCATGTGGAACCACATGGACTTAGCTACCTTTCTAACTCACTAATTCTCTGACAATGTGTGCCACAATACCATTTATAGAAGTAAACACAAATTCAAACTTTTCTCCTAGTTCCAAACGTTGAATATGGCCAATAGTGGGTTCATTTCCAAGCTCTCAATGAGATGCATCTATTGGTCATATTTTCACTCAAATATGACAAACGCTCTTCAAGTTATGCAAAAAACAGTGAATGGCAGGAAACACCAACACTCGCTCCACAACTCGCGATGGCTCACACACACACACTACAATCATTCAAAAGTGATGGAAAGGGATAGATAACAATCCTACACACACATTCCAAGCATTACACACACACACAAAAGATCATCAAAAGGAGGAAATCAACAGGAAAGAAGCATATTTGAATTTCTTCTCTCCTTCTTCACAATGGCAAAAAGTCTCTTACAAGAGTCACAAAGTGACTTATATACATGTGCCCTAAAAATGGTCCTTTCACACAAGATACCAACACTTTATTGACTAATCTCTAATTTCCTACTATTTTAGAAGATTATGTTACAAGGATTCGGGGCTTCAAGGATATGAAGATGTATCAAAGTCTGGTTGGTAGTCTTATCTATGCTACATTAACGAGGCCTGATTTGTCATATGCAATTGGAGTATTGTCTCAATTCATGCATTGTCCTAGGAAAGAACATTGGGTTGCAGGACAAAGGGTGTTGAGATACATTAAGGGTACACTCAAAAAAGGTTTGTATTATGGCTTTACATCAGATACAAACATCAAGATATACAGTGATACAGATTAGGCAGGTAATCCTGATGATAGAAGATCAACTTATGGATACTTATGTTATGTGGGAGATAAGTTAATTTCTTGGTGCTCTAAAAAGCAACATACAGTTGCTTTATCATCTACAGAGGTAGAGTATAAAGGTATGGTTAAAGGTGCAAAGGAAGTCATATGGCTAAAGACTCTTATGAAGAGTTTTGACATCATTCAGAGTACACCCACTATTCATGGAGATAACATGAGTTCATTATATCTAGCTACTAATCCTATTTTTCATGCTAGGACTAAACACATTGAGATTCAGTATCACTTTCTAAGAGAGAAGGTGATGGATAAGGAGATTGAAGTCATACATACTTCAACAAAAGATCAGATAGCTGATATGCTAACCAAAAGCTTGGATGGACCAAAGCTATAGAGATTCAAAGACATGGCAAGTATAAAGAAGATAGAGAAAACCTCAATTGATGATTGAGGGGGAGCTGTTGGTGCAAGTCAATCACCAATTGAAGTTTTTATAAAAGGATTGAAGTCAAGGATTGAAGAAAAGATCAACTTATGAAGCATGAAGAAAGTACATGTTCAGAAGATGAAGACTTGTATACATATGTATATTAATCTAGAGTTAGCTCACTTATACCTTTTGGATGGTTATGAGCTTGTACATATTTATCTATATATACAAGAAAAATGTCAGGCAAAGGCTTTTCTTCTTCTCCTGTAATGAATGCCATCAAATCTTTGCTCATGAGGTGTGCCTCCATCCTCATGGACCAAGCTGGATAGTTCTCCCAATCTAGCTTATCAATCTGCAAGCTTTCTCCCATCTTTGATCTTCTGTGTCTGCAATTACTAGGATTTATGATAATATAGTGTACCTTTGATATGAAGCTCTAATCCTTATTGATACTTTGAACTCGTGATTTGTACTTCTTCAGTTTGTCTTCAAGAATTTGACTTTGTCCACCTTCAATTAGAAGGAACTTCAATATCTGCAACAGTCAAGACTTCCAATGCCTTTACTTTACTTGTATTACACCTTCAGCTATGATACCACCGTTGGAGACCTCTAAATCTCCAAAGGTTTGATCTATACTGATTTCAGAGCACCTCTATATCAGTTATGGACCAAACTTTATACAAATGTTACCTTCATTTATCAAATCTTCAATTATCACTTCTCTGAGTGAGAATCTTTCTTCTTCAAGAAGTCTGCTTCAAATATTGACTTCATTATCTGCACATATCTTCAGATTTCTTCAAACTAATGATGCACATATCTCCATGCTACCTTTGTGCAATCATGTCAACCATTAGTCCTTCAAAAGAATCATTAAAACTTTAATTTGATCCTTAAGATCAAAAGTATGTCAGAAACTGTCTTCCTGAACAAGCGACTTTGACATAGCTAACTTCTAAGGTTGATTTCTCACAGCACAGATCCTGTTTTGCTAAATGCTTTTATCCATAACTTCCTTATCTTGTAACTTAAAATTTGAATGCTCAGTCATCAAAAACTTTACACTATGTACTGAGATCTAAGCAAAACATGGACACGAAAAAGTGCGCGACTCTGAGAGGTCTACATGCAGACTTTACATACACATGTTCCTATTGATCATACTCACAGCATGAAAAGAATTAGGCTATGAAATTTTGAACATAGCTTCATTAGCTTCTAGATTAGATGTGTACAAAAGATTTCCTGATCCACGTGATCAGGCTAAGAGAAATCAGAGAAAGACTCGATGCTTAACTCGTGAAGATGACTCTCTACACATCTATCTCAATGACACTTGGCTTCTAATGACTCTCTCATGTATTTCTTTACATCGTTGACTTATATACATATGATTCTAGACTTATCCTGCATCTATTACATTACTCCTTACCATCCTAAGGATCATCTACACTCATAGTACAAGAATTCCCATCTGTAATGTACATATGTATACAAGCTTCACTTCTGAGATCTCTTCACTTTCTCAAATGACTTCTTTCACTTCAATCTGATCATTGACATGCTTCAAGCTCTTTGTAATCATCAATTTGTGATTGTTTTGTTCCAACACTATACATATAACGGCCTCAAGCAAGAAGCTATGTGGTAAAGCCTGACTTTGACAATACACCTTGCCATCTCCATGAATGATCTCTTCTTCCTTTCAGTAACTCCATTTTTTTTTAGATGTATAGGGCAGTGTACACTAATGTTTTATCCCAGGTTCATCCAAAAATGCATTAAAACTAGAAGACATGTATTCTTCCCTCGATCAAAATGGAGCATGCCCAATTTACATATTGAATGATTTTCAGCCAAAAGCAAAACCTATTTGAAGCACATAAACACTTTGGATTTTTCTTTCAATGGATACACCTATGCACGCCTAGAAAAATCATCAATAAATTCATGAAGTAAATGTAGTTTCCAAAAGAAGATGTCTGCATAGGACCACAGATATCATTGTGAACAAGCTACTGTTTCTAAGTAGCTCATATGAACCATCTTTTGGGAAGGGGAGGAACACTACATTTTTCTCATAATACAACTTTTAGTGACATGTTTACCATGTAGCTCAAGTTTGGGTAGAGAGGACACCATTTCAAATTTCTATAGGTGTAGCAAACTAGCAAAATTTAGATGACCAAAGTGTGCATGTCAAAGCTTTGCATCTGAGATAGCCTGAGAATATTGAAATGCACATGCTGAATTATGCATAGTTTATGAGCTTATACATCCTAGGACATAAAATACCAAAAGCAATAATAACATCACCATTTGACAAATCATGAACTGCATATTTATCATCAACAAATTTCACAACAAAGCTGATCTTTGCTAATACCAAAATTCATAACAATTTTTTATTGATCTGTTGCACAAAAAAAAGCATCAAACACTGTGAAAGAACTACCATCATTAGTAGTTGTTGGCACATGTGATAGTATTCCCTATATGGACTGGCTCAAGTGAACTAAAGAGACTATGCTACGAGGTAATATGTTTTGGTTGTCCCATTGTCAAAGTACCATACATCTGAGCCTACTATAGACATACACTATTCATGAGAAGATGGGTCATAACTGCAAACAGTAGTAAATGCCCATTCTTTATTCTACACAAGATTAGCACACTCTATTTTAGGTGTAGATACCTCTGCAACAACCATTATGGCCTCTTTCTTTTTGCCTCTTTTGCAGCAAGCTTTGGACAACTCTTTATGACATGATCATTTTTTTTATAGTATTTGCACAAAAAAATCTGCTTTTCTCTTTTCTTCTCGTCTTTTTCTTCCTTTTTTTACTATGCAAAATCAACAGATTTTTGCTTACCAGTAGATGAGCTCCATTTACCTTTGCCCTTATAACTAGCTAAGAAAGCTTGATCTTCTAAACACATGATGGACCTACAACAAAAAAGGTACTAACTCCTCAAATGTTAAGGCATTTGGATTTCCTTTCATCATCAATCAAAGAGTAGAATCAAAACTCTGATATGAATTTGGAAGACCATTCAGAACAGTTTGCACAAGTGAACTGTGTGGAAAGGCTTTATTAGCAGAAATCAACTGCTCCTTCAAATATTTGATCTTTCTCAAAAAACTATCCATAGAATCTCCTTCATTCATATGTTCACACTCCAACTATTTTCAGAGGTAATCAACACGAGCCTCATTTCTTGCCTGATACAAAGTGGTAGGTGTATCCCAAGCATCCTTTGTTTTTTTTGCAAGATTGAATATGATGAATAATGCCACATTTGACAGACAAGGCTATTAATGCATGTGTGTAAGCATCTCTTCCATCCCAACAAAGTTGCTCTGCAGTAGGTACAAAAAGAACTGCAGCACGAACAGGAACCTAAAGATCATCA
The DNA here is from genome assembly GCA_020310875.1 of Ceratopteris richardii. Taxonomy (NCBI): domain Eukaryota; kingdom Viridiplantae; phylum Streptophyta; class Polypodiopsida; order Polypodiales; family Pteridaceae; genus Ceratopteris; species Ceratopteris richardii. Next base: position 92,803,844 of record CM035435.1, on the reverse strand, counting down.
TCTTCAATGCTATCTACATCACCTTCAATAATTGTATTTGCAGGTGTAATAGGTCATTTTTCAACATCCTGCACAATATTCCACAATCCTTTTGTGAACAATACATGATGCATCATATATGCCCGTAATGGGTAATTGGTACCATCCAATTTATCCTCAACAATCAACATACAGAATACATCATTGCTTTAGCCATGGTCATGGACTAAAATAACCTCATGTAAAAAAGTGATCATATTTCAAAAATTTGAACAGTACTACCCTATGGAGTTATGATAAACCTGTAGAAGATTTCGAGGCTCTTGTATTGGAGAACCAAAACATGTATGCATGTTTGGCACAAAAAAACAAATTTGCATGTAGAGACATTGTGATAGTGCGTTCGAAAGCCGAAACGAGCTCAGATTGAAAGTTTGACACAACAAAGTGAATCCTTTTTTAACCCCTAATCACCATGAGTAGGCTCACCAAATTTTGTTTGATTCTGAGACTATAACCGGGGGGTATCGACGATGCCCTAGATGAAGCGGCGACCTGATCTGATACCAATTATTGGAGTTTGAGGTCTATAAAAGCACACTAGCAGCACAAGGAACAAGAAGAAGCTTGGAGCACAACACACAATACAAAAATTATTACCAAGTGAATGTACAAACATAAGTAATCCGTTAGGGTTATAGGCATATATACAAGTCGAGGAGGGGGGATCTCCTACTGAGGGAAAAAAGTGCCCCAATGATCCTAATTATGTTCACACACATCACTGCCAAAATATATCAACACCTACAATATACCTTAGAAATTGCATTCTAGCATTCCAATGTATCTCTTTAGGTTTGTTGGAAACTTGCTTAGCACTCCAACAACATAGTAGATGTGTGGTCTAGTGTTGCACAAAAAAAATAAGACTTGCAAGGAGCTTCCTATACTTCTTAGCATCTACATTAGGCATGTTATCATCCATAGATCGCTTATGATTTATCTCCATAGGTGTGCCAGTTGGTTTGAAGTCCATCATTCCAAATGCCTTAAGAATTTCTTTGGCATATTTCTCTTGTGAGATGAAAATGCCATCCTTTCTTTGCCATACTTCAATTCCTAGACAAAAACAGAGCAGACCTAAGTTTGTCATTTCAAACTCGATTCTAAAGCTGATCCAAGTTTGATTGATGAGTTCTCCATGAACTTCTGTAATCATCATATATACAATAACAACAACTAGCTTGCTATCCTTTTTCATTACATATAGATTAGCATCAGATGTACTTCTTTCAAAACCCATATGTTTGAAAAAGTTAACTATATGTTGGTACCAAGCCCCTAGTGCTTGCTTAAGGCCATACAAAGATTTCTTCAACCTAGAAACTTTATTCTCTAAATTGGGCACCTCAAAACCTGATCGCTGAGGTACATGTACCTCCTCCTTGAGGTGACCATTCAAAAATGTAGATTTGACATCCATCTAGAAAATAGGCCAAGCCCTTTGTGCTATTGCAAGTACCATCCGAATAGTTGTCATGCGTGTTATTGGTGCAAAGGTTTCATGAACATCAAAACCTTCAATTTGTGAAAATCCTTCTACAAATAATCTTGCTTTATACTTTTCTAATGTGTCACATGCTTTATACTTAGCTTTCCAAATCCATTTAGTATTGATTACCTTCTTCTTTGGCAGCAAGTCAACTAGCTCCCAGGTATCATTTCTCAATATACTATCATACTCAATTTGCATTTCCACTCTCCAACTTGGATCATCAAGGTCTTCTTCAATGGTAGTAGGTTCCTTTACCGAGTCCATGATATCTATCATTATACCATGTTAACAATGTGTTCTAAGGATCTTCTTTGCTTTTCTATTCTCTTTGATCTACATAATCCATATGAGGATGATTCTAGTACATCTAAGTGTGGATTGTGATGTTTCCTCCTCCTCAACTTTGATATTTCTCCAATTGATCAAGATGAGATATTTCTTCGACTGATGAGGTATTGGATTTACCTTTATCTTCTACTAAGTGTGGTCATTCATCAAACACCACATCTCGGTTGACAAAAATCTTCCTTACCTCAGGATCCCACAACATGTATGTTTTAGACTCTTCACTATATCCTAGAAAGAAACACTTTTTTCTTTTTTAATCCAACTTTGATCTTGTTTGAATGAGGAATATGTGCATAATAGAAACAGCCAAAAATTTTGAAATGCAAAACTAAAGGGTTTTTACCAGAATATGCTTCTTGAGGATTCATCCCCTTTAGTGCTTTTGTGTAGCTTTGATTAAGGATGTAGATTGCTATATTGACTGCTTCTGCCCAAAATGAATAAGGCATGTCTTGAGCCTTTAACATACAGTGAGCCATGTCTACTACTGTCATGTTCCTTTGCTCAATAAGGCCATTTTATTGATGTGTATGAGTTGTGATAAGTTTCCTTTTTACACCATGCTCCTTACGGTAGTTATTGAGTTATGTTGGTAAGAATTCCCCTCCTCTATCTATTCTAAATTTCTTCAATTTCTTGGTTTGATAAAATCTTATGCCTTTTCAAAATCGGAATGCCTTTCATTTTCCAACCAGTTTTCTAGATTATGTATCATAGTGTGGTTCTTAGTCTTATAATGATGAGCCAATATGCCCCAAGCCTCATGTGCTTTAGTAGTGTGTGAACTAAAGTAAGCACATAATCACTTACACTGGTGACAATTTCACATAATCCATCAACATTCCGCCTCTTCCAAGATCATAGAAGATCTGGATCTAGCTAAATCATTACTCTTGAATTTTCTAGATCTTCTACTCATACAGCCTCTGGATCCAATCTTATTGCTCCCATGAGAGTGTCAAGTAATTCATAGGATCCTAAAATTGAAAAAATTTTGAACTTCGAGAGTGTATAATTGGTTCCAGCCAACTTCCCTTCAGTGAATGCAAACAGACAAATTCAAATAGATCCAGCATCAATATTGATTGGAGCATCAAGACCAGTGTTTGTTGATGAATCCATCACATAATCACTCAGATAATCTAATGATACTCTAATCTTCTAATAGGTTGAAATAATGATACTTCTCAAGCTACTCGAACCTTACAGCTCTGATACCATGTAAGAAAGTAGTTATGCAAGAGAACATAGGAGCACTAGCAAAGAAGATAATATATATAGTATAATTTCAAAAAGTTGCTACTACCAACAAGTACAAAGTTTGATGGTATTGTCCACCCGTGCACTCTCAAGGTAAAGCTTAAATGGTGATCTAGGCAACTCTAAATAGAAAGTTACAAGGTAAAGGTCATGTATATATAGGCTAATGGAGAGATGTGGCCTTCCGTGGATGGCTATACATGGGTAGTAGAACATGTGTGGCCACCACCCATGTAATCCCCATACGTGGCTAGGTGGGTTCATGGACCTAACAAATATGAATAATTTTTTACTTCAATAGAGAATATTTCATGGAATATTCCCTTTACCATCGCATCGAGGGTGTTGGCCCCCTTGGACCCCCCAATCAGGGCTACTCCCCATTGCCCCGAACCCCACAATTGGGGACCTTGTTAACTCCTTTTCCTTACAATACCTTACATGGTCCAATTTGACGTTCATCCAACATGCACATTGGGATTCCAATCAATTGGGTCATGTACACTTGGGTTCCCCATTGCCCCGAACCACACAATTGGGGACCTTGTTAACTCCTTTTCCTTACAATACCTTACATGGTCCAATTTGACGTTCATCCAACATGCACATTGGGATTCCAATCAATTGGGTCATGTACACTTGGGTTCTCTATTTTTATCAACAAAAGACATGTTGAGATCTAAGGAATAGGAATGATTGTAGAGCACTAAAAGCTTTGATATATCTATGAGAAACATTATTTCGGTTTGATGCATACAAATATAATCATTACTAGATAAGGCGCCATGAATATATACCTCAAGATAGGTTACAAAACATAGGATTCCAAAAACCATCTCTTTGCTTCATAATAGCAATCCCTATTGAAAAATGATGCAAGAAGCAACAATAACTTAGTGAAACACAAGGTTATGTTGTATCATACACAAACGAAAAGCACCATGGGTTATTTTCATACAACGTGAGGAAAATCTTAGATGTCTTCATAAAGTCATTTTATTACTATAAAATTAACATGGTTTGAAACAACATCTTAACCAAAAAATACTTTGTATCTTTAATGTTGAATGGATTTGCCCAATTAACAAAAGGATGTTGACTTCTTAATATGGATGATGACAAATACTTCATATTTATAAACAATCGAAATGGTCTACATGTACTTCTTCCAATTGTAGTGGTTCAAGAAGATTGGAGCTATAACTTGAAGGTTATATTGAAACCATAAAATTTAATAAAATTGCACACATCTAAACAAATTCAAGCAAGTGGAAAACCAAATATACAACTAGCTACATTTGCATTTGGTTACAAATCATTGACATGTAAAGAATAAACTACCTATGATTGTGTGTATCTATAGCACCAACATTTTTCATAAGGTCAACTAGCTCAATTGCATGATCAAGAGTTGCATCATCATTAACCACTTTGATGCATCCAAACTCATCAAGCATAGCATTTTGGCCATCTTTCTCAATGTGGACAAACATTTTTATCTCTTTCTTCTAGCAATAGAAGTAGTAGCATCTACATTGCCATATGGATTGTACAAGCATAGTTGTATATCATGTAAATTATATCCTATGTTAAGGGAAAGGTACGTTGTAGAGGTAAGGAAAGTGTCCTTGACATTCAAATTTAATGCTTCCATGATACAAGATGAAAGAAAAAGTGGAACAATCTAGTCACTACTTTGAATCAAGAGAATCACTGATGTGATGAAGATGGAACACACTAGTACCTTTTGAGCTCCAAGCTTTCTTGGTTTATTCATGGGTTGAGGTTTAGCCATGTGTTACACACCCAAAACATAAGATCCAATCACATAACCCTAAAAGTGACTACAATATAAGGTCTAATCCCCATAAGAATTCTGGTATCTTCCATGTCTTCTCTTGACGTTGAACACCAAAAAAAGAAAAGAAAAAAAGTTGATAATGTCTTTTCCCTTATGAGCTTCTCTCTTAAAGTCTTGCTCTTTTTCTTTTGCAAACTTGCCCATAGATCCTCTCATTCTTTATTCTTGTCTTTCACTATAATACCATTATTGTATAGGATTAGTACAACACGCAATGAAGGGGATGAGGAACCAATAATGACAAGAGGGAAGGCTACAAAACATACAAGGAAGAAGAGTCGAATGGCAACATGTAGAAACAAGCAGATGCCACCAAGGGATAAAGTAGAGAGAGATGATTCTCCTACACACAAGTAGAAACATACATATGTGCTTTGAACTTCAATTCATCAAAGACTATTTTTATTCAGGTATGAGAGTCCTTTGGCCAATAGAAGATGAGACAATATTGCTCTCTTATTGATGTTGTGTCCATATATGAGCTCAAGCACACTTTCCAACAATAACATGTGCCAAAATATTATTTTATGCAGAATTCAAAGAAAACAATTAGTGCAAGCTAGATTTGGCACGAGTTGGTAATGATGTTCTTCAACATTCAAAAGCCAAAGTAAAAAAACATAATCCAATATTTTCATATTCATACATTTCCATACATCCACCTCAGCAATTATACAAGAATGCTGAAAATTATCGCACAAACACTACTCATCACACTCTATTTTGCACCCTTAGTTATTCACTTGGCCTTGAATTCATTGTCACAAAATTTGTGTTCATCATAAGGGAGGCTATAGATGATTCCTTTATTTTATGCAATCATTTTGCCTTGCTTCACCCAACTTAACAAAGGCTCCTATTGGATGGCTATAGATTGTTGACTTCCAAAATCACCATTTATGATTAGAAACTAATGTCTAAACTTATAATAAGGATAAACCTTTGAATAGATTCATAGGGCGTTGTTTCCTTGCTTCATGATGAGTTGAAAGAAGCTTCTCCTCCAATGCATGGGATTGGATCTTGAACGCCAAGTTGTTTAAGTAGTCAACTTTTGTGTTTGATTCTGACGTAGAGTAAGAATCGATAGTACTTTCTTTCTGCACGAACTTCACACAATGTGTCATGCTATTCCAGCACATGTTTCTACTATTATTGACCTTAAAATGTGTGGGAATTCAGTGTATAGACTAAACATTTCTTTAAAAAGACGGGATGGATTATCCATGTCACATATCAATCAAGTGGAACTTTGCGAACATGACCCGACCTTGTTCATATAATTAGCTGATTGCAAAGAATTATACACTCAACATAAAGCATTTCACCAGAAGCTTCTGAAACAAACATGAATAAATATTAAAGCTCAATGCAATAAAGCACAACAAGGAAACTATGGAAATTTCTCTTTTAGTTCTTTTTTTTCTTGTGGGGAGGGAGAGAGAGAGAGAGAGAGAGAGAGAGAGAGAGAGAGAGAGAGAGAGAGAATGAAGAAAATATACTGTTCTCTAGGGGCCAAATTGACCTATGAGACAGACCATTAAATCAAAAAGGATATAGAACTCCATTATCAACAAAAGAGACAAAAACAAGTCCAGAATGAAAGGGACAAGCATGGAAATACATCACTATCATGATCAAGAAAACGTGGCAGGATGGAGGAGTCAATCTCTCCAGGGATACAATCATGATGTGTGCATGGGAATCCTAGCTCCATCCTGGGCAGGGTATGTAGTGAGGGGTGTATGTGGTAGCTCTGAAAGTATCTGCAGCCTGGGATATGTGATCAATTAGACTTCCTTGAACCTTTGCAAGGAACTTTTCTCCAGAGAAGATCAATCAGACTTCCTTGGTGCTCTTGACCGTAACGCCTTCATTGTCTTTTTCCATACGTACTGCAAGGAATTCAAAGCTCCAGCTGCCAAAAGGCCTGAAAGCATTTGCTTTGTGCTGGAAGAGCGAACTATGCTGCGTATGGCCCTCTGCACATGTTCTGAGGCCTCTCCTGAAGAAAGAAGTAATTCTGACAATGCACAATACCAATAATTAGATTACTTAGGAGGTAGACTGAAATTGCAATGTAATCCACAAACAAGGCATACCTGAATTGTGTCTTATCCTTACATATGGGAACATTTTCTGCAGAATAGTCTCTGGAAGAGATCGTACAAGTGATTTGGTAGCATAAGGGCTACAATCCTGACAAAAATATTTTATTACCTGTCTAACCAGTTTGGTAAACCACAATACACACACACACACACGCGCGCGCAAACACACATACACACACCTCAAAAAATCCTACCCTTTTTATGAGGGATCGGACATCCCCAAAAGTCCTTGGAAGCTCCAAAATACCTTCAGCAGCCATATGAAAAAGAGGTGCACGATACAATCTATGGAAATGCTTTGAACTGCCCTTGACTATTCTTTGTACCTGATCATGATGCTAATTATTTGAGTCTAATCCATTACTGATATAAAGAAAATATACACTTGGTGAAAATAACCTTGTTCTTGTCTTCTGCAAACAGCATTCTGATATCACCCATGTATGAAAGTCCACAAATCTTTGCATAAAAATCCTCCTGCAAGCATGTACTGTCTCATCTATCGCTTGTCCTACATACACAAATATGTTTATTGAATCCACAAAATAAGAGAAGGATGTACACATCAATCACTTCAAATGAGAACAAGTTCCTAAAATATGCGGCGACATACTTTACAATTGTGATAACTGAATGAGATAAGATGAAGGATTCTTCAGTCAGTTGCAAAACGGAAGATAACAAGCAACATCATCCTTCATCTTTGCTCCTTCAATGAAAAATAAGGATTTCATCCTTTTCCTTCTATAAATTTGCATAACAAATTGGTATAACAATATGGCAGAATATTTTGCATGATCCAAGTTGAGGTGATACACTTAAATATGGCACAATATAAACCTAATAACAAACAAATGCAGCAGAAGTTGTACAGAAAAACTATATTTGAATAGTATTTCTCAATTATAAAGTTTCCTGGAAAATGTGTTGTTGAGATAAGCAAATCAACCAGCAATGCATTGCCATTAGGTCACTTTAATAATAAATAAGTCCCCTCTATTGATAGACTATGGCATGCTCAGCCATAAGTGGTTATAAAAAAGCTAGGTGTTTATGATTGGACATTCCATCTCTCCACTTGCATTGCACTTCTACATCAGATGATCGCTTTCTTCATCAGTTTTCAACCCTCACGTGATTGGTGCACATATCATCATTCAATGAACTCACGTGCAGCCATATCTATCTGCCTTGGGTTCATATGCTTATGTTTCTTTGCCCTAATTCATGCTTTTCAACCTCATCATCTATTCTCAGCCTTATCTACTCAGTCCTTTGTTGGCACAAATAGAGAGATAATAGCATATATAAGAGAATATTCACACATGAACTAAAGAACAATCACACAATACACAACTCAAGAACAAATCACACAATACACAAAGTATAGCCAAAGGTAATATGCTCCAATCATGATAATACATGTACAAAATGATGATATGCTACAGCCTCCAAATCTAACCACAAAAATAACACAAGAAATACTCACAAGCCATGAATACCGAAGAGAGCACATGAAGAGTAAGGGATAAGGTATGAAGAGGTTTAGGCATGATGAGGAACTCCAAAGCAACCTTTCACAAGAGTATGTTAAACATCAAATAGTGTATGAGCAAACACTACTCCAAGCCTCCATGAACCTCCACGAGTAGCAACTCCTTGTCCTCCAAGCACCTCCAAGAAAGAGCAAGAGAAGGACTTCCTTACTCACAAGAGAGAATGTGCGAGCAAGTACTCCTATGAGAAGATGCTCATTAGATGATTTATAAGAGTGAAGCCTTGCTCTTATACAGAAAACTTGGGCAAAAGTAGATAAAGCAAGAAATCTAGGCATAAATTTTTCGTTCAGCATGCGTGAGCTGTTTTTAGCTTTTGTTAGTGATGACATGTCAAAATATGTTGATGTGGCCCAAATTGATGATATATCAATCTCCAAATTAGATGCATGGATTCTCTTCCCTTAGATGTTGCTTTAATTCATGTTTTAATCTCAGCACTTGGATAAAACTGCCAGATGTTGCCTTTTTAGATGGTTGACCAGCAGATTAGGGTTTGACTTTTGATGAGCGAACGCGTGTCAGATGGGCAAGTGTTATATATGTCTGAACTGCTCTCTTTGAGTACTTCAGGAATATGTGATTACTTTCTCATGCACAAAATGATCATTTTTTATCGTATTTGACCAAGTCTTTGACCTGATTTTTTCTAGTTTGACTTTTTCCCTACGACTTAATCTAATCAAAATGGTCATGAATATATAAAATGAATGATGTAATCAAACCTAAACATATACAAATCAGAATTTCTAAGAAGTCCTAAATGCTAAAACCTAACAAATCCTCCCCCCCCCCCTTTTGAGGTAGAAGGAGAATCACATAACACTTTACCCAAAGATAATCCAAAATCTTTCTGTTTTACTTGAGGTGTGGAATAAATTTCTCCACTAGAAGATATTTCAAAGTTACTTGAAGTACAAGTCTTGTGTTGTGATATGTAGTCAACAGATAAAGCCAAAGTATGAAACTATTGGTCAATAGATCCTAAGAATTGTGCAAAAATTACTCTTGAAATTGATGAATATATTCTTCTGATTGACGTTCAAGTCAGATTGAACATTGAATAACTCCAAGTTTCTTTCACAATCTTCTCCACGAGGATCTTCTCCACAAGTTTCTAGCTTTAGATTTGATTTACACAAGGATCTTCTCCATCATCAGAGTTCTAGACATTTGATGAATATATTCTTCTGATTGACGTTCAAGTCAGATTGAACATTGAATAACTCCAAGTTTCTTTCACAATCTTCTCCACGAGGATCTTCTCCACAAGTTTCTAGCTTTAGATTTGATTTACACAAGGATCTTCTCCATCATCAGAGTTCTAGACATTTGGCAGAGACAGGGCATGAAAGAGTATGGTATGCAGCATGGCATGAGCATTACCGATCTCCCCCCTTTTCAGTATGACCTCTCTTCCCCCTACATTACAGCAGAGAGAGTGGCCATTGGGCAGCTCAGAGTATCATCACACCAGCTCAAGATTGAGGTTGGGCGAGAGACACATACCCCCAAGGACGAGAGATTATGGATATGCCAAGAGGAGGTGGAGGACGAGGAGCACCACACATGTAGATGCCAGGCAAATGAGGATATCAGAGACCGCTACCCAAAGCTCTTCAGGGGGCCCAGAGATCAGGGCTTTATTGGAGATGGAGGACCAGTGCCCTCTAGGTCGTTTCCTAGTAGAGCTCCAGAGCCGCCATGCCTCACTTCTCCAGCACATCGAGATACACCCGGCCCCCCAGACTCATATTACATATTTTTTTAGACCCACATCCACCCGAGGACACAGCTCGACGCGAGGTGTCACATGTGACATTACAGAGAGCAAAGGAGCTTAGACGAAAGTGCCGACGACAGAGACCCCCACTCCGAGAGCCCGTCCCCACCAGAGAGAGATTCATGCTATTCACGCACGCCATGACATGGAGATACGGAGACGTCAGCAGTGCACCCTGCCGATCTCGACGTGCAAAGCATTTTGAAGATGCCATGATGCCTTACCCACCGATGCATTATATCCTACACCCACTCCAAGCATTTAGAGGGTTATGACACCACCGAGCCTCCCCTCCCTATGCATATCATATTTGTATCTCATCTATTGAGCATATAGAGTGCATATCCATAGCACCCCACACCCTCGAGGGCAGCTATTATCCACTACTTTTATACTCTGTTTTGTACTCACATTTTATTTTCCTTTTGGGATCACAGTGGATTGGATCATACTGATGTATATGTTTTGCCTCATAGGCCGATTTTGGCCTCTAATAGACGTTAAAAAGTCTTTCTTTCTTTCTTTCTTTATCTCTCCCCCCTCCCTCCCCCCCCTCCCCCTCTCTCCCCCTCTCCCGCTCCCCCTCCCCCTCTCCCCCTCCCTCTCTCTCTCCATAAAATATACACATTGCACATGTGTGCAGATTGCAATTTTCACATGTATGCACATTACACATGTATGCAATGTGGCATGTGCATGTAATATGCATGAAGTGTGCACAATGCACATTGTATGTACTATGCATGTGCATTGTGGCATGCTGCATGTGCGATGTAATATGTATTATGAAAATCTAAACATGCATAATGCAGTGATACACAATGCAAATGCATAGTACTAAGAACATACATGCATGTGCACACTGGAATGTTGCATCCACATGTTTGTAATAAAATGCATGGAGTATACATCCAAAAATTCACTTTGTGTTGTTTAATGTTGGTTTTTGAATGTGTACAGCAGCCAGCTTCCAGTTTATTTCATCATGGTTAGGCCTATGCATCCTTATTGGAACACCCATAGTATATTGCTTGGACAATCTTTAGGCCTACAAGCTAGTGGATCCAAAAGTTGGTGATGTAAGTATTGCAACGAAATTTTTTCTACCACTATTACACATATCATTGCACATGTTTCAGGCATTGGGGGCTTTGGCATTGGTGGATGCAAATGTGTTCGACGAGAGCTTCTTGAGCAATTCATCAAAGAAAATGGTGACATGCTTAGAGGGAAGGTGCACCCTAGACATGAGGAAGAAGCTGTTGGAAATTAGGTAGGCCCATAACATAATTCCACAGGACCCATAGGTCTAAGATCTACAACACAGATTCCAGCTTCTTCCAAAATTAACAAACATGAACATACCACACTTAATCATACAATGATGAGACAAAGATAGAGAGAGATTAGACAACATGGTCGAAGTGTTACATAAGCAACTACTTACTCACACCATCATATATACAAATGTCAAATTACAATGTGGGAGTCAAAATCTCAACCACTCTATGTGAACAGAAATAGATGCAAGAGTGTATGTAAAGAATTTACAAGAATATTCAGATGTAGGGACAGAAATCTGAATATGTAGGAGATGCATGACCTGATAGATAGTAAAAGAGTGAATATGAGTGACAGAAAGAGGAAAGATCAGTTTGACACTGATATTCAGCAAAGCCTAATCTGATTTTAGGTTATGGAAGACCCTAAATCAGATGTGTATGTGATAGATCACATACTTACAAAATTAGCAATGCTAACATGTTACTGACAGAAATCCTCATACTCATGTGGAAACACTTTCTCTAACACCTCATCTGAATGCATGTAGCATACATGTACTGATTCTCCTTTATGTATGCCGAATAGGACTCCTTTAGATATAGATGCCATCGCCTCCATAAGCTCCAAGTAGTACCTGTGTGCATAAAGAGAATATGTACCTGAATAGTTAACATAAGATGCAATCTTATGTTAAGCTCCATCCAATGTCTTTGAAGTACACCAAAATCTTCATGTAGAAGACAATCGTCAAATACATCATGTAGATGGCTGATCCACACCACCAAGCTGCTCATAAGTAAGAGTGTGAGCACACTCTTCTCCAAGAAGAACTCCATAGCTACTCCTCAACATGCTCCTAGAGTGCACCATGGCTGCCCTATGAGTGCTAGAGCACATCCATCACCAAAAATCAGCCCCAACGATGGTCTTGGATGCTCAAACAAGTGACCAACCACTCTAATTTATAGCCTTGAGTGTCTCATGCGATCTCATGCGAAAAAGCTTCTTAAAAGCTGCTCATCGTTAAAAAATAAAGCTAATTGCTTTATTTTTGTGTAATCATTGAGTTTTTAAAATTGCTTTTGCTTTATTCACTTTTAATCATTAAAAGTGCTTCTTGACCTGCTTTTTCCACTATCTGACCACCTGATGAATGATCTGATAACATTTTTATGATCTCCAAGCTGAGAGCTTATCAAATGAGGTAAAAACCCTAAATCAGCAGAAAATTAGGGTTAGGGTTTTCTCCCAAATCTGATCTCTGATGACTTCATGTCATACACCATTAGAAAGCTCTCATCAAGCTCTACAAGATAGGCTCATAAAAATTTTACCCAATTTTTATGCCAAAAATGGCTAAGTACCAAAATTAGGGTTTCTGCCATAAATGGATTTTGGACTGATGTGACATTGATTTCCAACAATCCCCCCTGCAATGTCATAATGGTACAAACCGAATTGGATATGCAACTTCATTCATTTGAACTGTCGTAAACTTCAAACTTGTCCTCCCGAATTGACCTTCAAACCTTTTCTTCAAAAGTCTTCTTCAAAATTGAATTTGAATTTCTTCAAACTTCAAAAATCTGAATTTGCTGAATATGAACCATAATACCTGAGAAAATATGCAAATCTGAATCTGCTATCTCCTGAAATATGTCTTCTCAATCTTGTAAGCATACACTAGGATCCATATATTTGCATTTACCTAACGAAAGGTTTTTCAATGTACTTCTGTTGTGTCATGTAAATACACTAAAATATAATCAGAAACTGAATCCATCCGGTGACTAACAACTCACAACATAGTGTATTATGAACACTAGCTGGTTCATCTCTCATTGTACTCAACTCAACTCATGAGTCTCACCAAAATTTCATATCTATGATGTCATCATGTCTTCATCTTTGTTCTATCTGTAAATCTTTCATATCTCTTTCCTTCAGAGTCTAGTATAATCATATATGTGTGCACCTCATAAGTAACATACCTCTCTGAAATATCAAGTTTCTCTGCAATAGAACTCTAGAACTTTCTCTTGACCAGGAACACACCTAACAGGAACTTTCTCCTGACATTCTCCTTCTTCCTTCTTCTTTCAAAGCTGGAACATAAAGAGAAACTGACAAAGGAAATATAGGAATACCTGATATAGGAATACGTGTAGGCATAGTTGGAAACGGACGCGTCCGGAACCTTTTTCCGGGCGTCCGTTATTGCCTTTCAGACGTCCGAGTCCGGAAACCATTTCGGACGCGACTTTTTCAGATCTGCTGGGCGCGGGCAGGTAAAATATCGTGGGCTTAGATTTGAGGCCATTTTCGGCCGCGCTTGCTGCTGGGGATTAGGGCTGAAGAAGGCACTCATAAGGTGCTCACATCCTTGAGCTACCAAAGCCATACCGGCCCATACGGTGTACTCCCCTCTCTTGAAAGGCTTCCACACAAAGGATTCACGCCAGACGATGCCTCGAAAAGCTGGAGAAGAGTGGGAATTTGTGGCAAAAATCAAGCAACTACCTAAAGGTCAATGGACTTGCAAATGCAAGTATTGTGGACACACATTTGATGGGGGGCCGAATCGAATTAGGGCCCATGTGTTAGGTCTCAAAGGCTTTGGTGTTGACAAATGCTCTAAGGCACCCACTAATGCAAGGGATACATGCAGAAAATTACATGCAAAAGTGAGTGGAGAAAGTAGTAATGTGCCTACTAGTAATGAGCATGATATTTTTGTGTCAATGATAGAAGAGGATGATGTACAGCAAAATGTGGCATCCCATGCATCAAAAGGTCACTATGATGAGAATGATTTTGAGGAGAGTATGCAATATGGATCAGCCCCTAAAAGACAAAGAGAAGGCAAAGGGGTATTGCATAGAGCATGGGAATCTCAAGCAAGAGATGAAGCTATGAAAGCATTGCGTAGATTTTTTTTTGCAGAGGACATCCCCTTTTGGAAAGTAAGGAGTCCATTTTTTTTGGAGATGGTCAATGCAATTGGAAGGGCAGGTCCTTCTTTCAAGGCTCCTTCATATCCTAATTTGCGCACAAAGCAATTACAGGTTGAGGTTAGATGCATTGAAAATGACCTTGCAAGGCTACGGGAAAAATGGAAACTTTATGGATGTACCATTGTATGTGATGGTTGGTCTGACACTAGAAATAGACCAATCATCAATGTCATGGTTTGTTCCATTTATGGTGCCATGTTCTTGAGATCTGTAGACACTTCTTGTGAGTATAAATCAGGAGAATACATATTTGGCATATTGAAAGATGCTATTTTAGATGTGGGTCCTGAAAATGTTGTGCAAGTGTGCATGGATAATGCCACAAATTGCATAAAGGCTGGTAGTTTGGTGGAGGCTGAATGGCCTCATATATTTTTTACTCGTTGCACATGCCATTGTCTTGATTTGCTTTTTGAAGACATTGGGAACATTACATGGATAAAATCAGTTTTGGAAGATGCACAAAAAGTTGTTGTATTTGTGACTTCTAAACCTACTATTCTTGCTTTATTTAGAAAATTCAGCAACAAGGATTTGATAAAGCCTGCACCCACACGCTTTGCATACATGTTTATCATGCTCTCCAATATGCTTGATGAGAGGGTGTATAATGGCTTGCGGTCATTAATGGTAAGCCCTGAATACATTAGAAAGAAAGTGGCTCGTACTCAGAAAGCAGAATATGTGTCCAATGTTATTCTAAGTGCTTTCTTTTGGAGGAATGTGAAAGAAATAGTAGCAATTTGTGCTCCAATATTGAAAGTTTTGCGTTTGGCAGATAGAGAGGGTGCCACCATGGGCCTCATTTATGAGCTTACGGATAGAATGGTGGAAGAGGTATCAAAGCTGAATATAAGTATTCCTGAAAGGCTTGATGAGATAAAAGCTTTATGCATAAATAGATGGAATATGTTGCACTCCCCACTCCATGCTGCTGCATATGTACTTCATCCTATTTGGAGGGAGAAATGCCCTGATAGTGATGGAGAGGTTAATGATGGGTGGATGGATGTTCTAGATAGATATACAAATGGGGATCTTAAAAAGCAAGGTGCTCTTTTTGATGAGCTGGACATATATAAATCATGCTCAAATACATTTTCTCGTCCAATTACAATGGATCCTGATAGAATGCAACATCCCATCAAGTGGTGGGAAACATTTGGGGCAAACACGCCCAATTTGCAAAAGCTTGCCATACGTGTGCTCTCACAAGGAACATGTGCTTCTCCTTGTGAGAGAAATTGGAGTACATTTTCATTGATTCATACAAAAAGAAGAAATAGGCTACTCCCAAAAAATATGGAAAAATTGGCTTACATACATACAAATCTACGTCTTGCATCCAAAATTAAAGAAAGGGGATTTGTAAAAATGGAAGTTACACTAGATATGATTGAGAAAGAGAAAGATGATGATAGACTCTTGAAATTGCAAGATTCCATTGAGGAACAAGGATCTTTGGGAGCAAGAACAATGCCTTCCACGTCACACACACATGAAGAAGAGGGTTCTAGTATTGCAGCAGAGAACCCTACACATGATGAAGAGGATGATGATGATGATGATGATGATGGTTATGAGGAGGAGGAGGAGGAGTATGTGGAGGAAGATGATGGCTGATCATACATGCTTTATGAGTATTTGCATATTTTGATCACATGACTTTGCACTCATATTTATAGACTTTTGGTCTTTTGCGATATCATATATGAGTTTACTATCTAATTTCAGCTACATACTCTTTGTGTTTATTGAAATTATGCTTAAATGTCATTGATTTATGTTTCTTATCTCATTTATAGAAGCTGCAATAAATTTTTTGTAATTTTCTTTTGAAAAAAAAAGGTCACGTCCGATAACGTCCGAAACGTTTTTCCGGTCTTGTTTCGGGCTTTCCAACCCGTCCGAGTCCGAAGTCCGATTCCCGTCCGAATCAACTATGCGTGTAGGTATGACTCTGCATTCTTTCACATATGGCTGAAAATAAGTCTTCATGTTTCATCACCCCCTTGGATGATTTAAGACTAGTATCCATAATTCTTCAAATTATATCAGACTTTATGAAATCTGGAACATCTTCCTTCTTTCAATAAATCTGATCTTCAGTGATCAATACTTGTATTTAAAACAAAATCTTTGAACCCTTATTTTTAGCACTGTGCAGTTGCTAATAGCTTTCACTATTACTTCCTCAGCTTTCCATATTATAGAATAAGGTTAGCTGACCTATTACATGATAACAAAAAACCTTTGCTGAAAGCATTTTAGGATTCATAATCTTTTGCAACATAACAAGTATCTTCTTCTATTTCTCTGCAACACTAATCTGATAGAATCTGAATCTTTGACTTACTTCTTCCAATGTTAAGAACTTTACAAACAAAGGATAGACATCTGACTGAAAAATACTCGAGATCATACAGAATCATACTAGAGCATTCAAGATCATAGACCTCTGCAACAAAATACCTGTGTAGAATCTTCTCTCATCTAGCGTTCCTCATCAAGCCCATGGAGATGAATACTCAGACATACAAAAGACATTTGCAAAAATTAGTTTCATTAACAAAAGAACAAATCAAATAAAGTATAACCTCAAAAAAAGAGATATATGAATTGAGAAATCTTATCTTGTGAATCTTCATATGTCAGATTCCAAATACATCAATAGCTTCTAGATGTAGCATCTTTCTTCTTGATACATTAGCTTTGGAAAATCGCTTCTTGATGAAGCTTCTACATCCCGACCGCTCCTGAGCTATCACGAACGCATTCACACTCGCACTCTCAATCACACTCTCACTCATAATCTCAATCTCAATCACAATCATAATGATGTGATTTCACAATCATAACTGCAATCTCACTCTCATTCTCATCTCAATCACACTCTCACTCTCACTCTCACTCTCACTCTCACTCTCACTCTCACTCTCACTCTCACTCTCACTCTCACTCTCACTCTCACTCTCACTCTCACTCTCACTCTCACTCTCACTCTCACTCTCACTCTCACTCTCACTCTCACTCTCACTCTCACTCTCACTCTCACTCTCACTCTCACTCTCACTCTCAATCACACTCTCACTCTCACTCTCATGGATCATTCTTCTAGATCTCCTTGAACGCAGATAGAAGATTCTTGCAAGGTCAGTTCTTCTCAATCTGATAGGTGTGATATCTTCTTCAATACTCTTCTTCAGCATGTATCCATCTTTCCTGTTGACTACGTCGTCATCATCATGAACTTCATCTTGAGCTGTATAAGCCAGACCCTTCATCTCTGATTCTAGTCGCTATCATAGATTATGTCATTCGAAGTTGCCAGGACCGTCGAACTTACCTCCTTTGCAGTGCCTGCATCATTTTTCTCAACGATTAACATTCGACCATCGTGTGCGCTGTGATTCATCATAATGTTCTTTGATCCAAAAGCATGTGTGTAGAACTCTATCCTTCTTGCAATCTTGCTTCTTGTCCTTCAATTCATCGATGATAATCTCCTGCAAGAGACGACTCCTCCTCCAAGAATAGAAACTTCTTCAAGTATAGAAGATTCCTCTTCATAGTGTGTGCTTGTAGCCTCCATGTCCAACTCCTCCAATGATGATCTTCAATTCCTCCATGTCTTCAACGCTAGAAATCCTCCTTGAGATCTCTTGAGAAGTGGTCTTTGATGCCTCATAATGTGCTCATGGATTCCATTATATAGGTTTGTATGTTCTATCGATTTCTTTCCCTAAAAGCATAAAGCTTTAGCGATCCAAATTCCATGCGATTGTTTTTCAATAAAAATAACGATCCAAAAGCATAAAACTAACGATCTATGAAAAGCTCTTTTGCTTGCGATTAAAACAAAATAGCGATGGAAGTATTTTACGTAAGTTTTCCTTTTCTATTCATTAATTTAGTGTCTATTTACTTTAACTTGGAATTAGGTGGTTTTACACTATAATCTATACATCAACATTTAGGTTCACATGCTTGTACATTATTTCTCTCCAAGGTATGATGCACACATAATGGAATCTCCTGATTGATATGGTATCACGATGATCTGAAATACAAATTCATATGCAATATGTCTTCAAGTATGCTATTAACCCTCTTGGTTTTCCCCTTTATATGCAACATATCTTAAAGTACCCGATTAACCCTCTCGGTTTCCACACCCACAGACATTTATAAGGAGTTACTAATGTTTATGAGACAACTTCGATAGTTGATATGCTTTCGAACCATAAGTGATGTATATCCCTATGATGAGTATATTAGATCTCATCAAACCTTCATGATTGAATGTTTGATTTGCTACCTGAATGTCTCTAAGTGTCCATGCTTCTCACATAAAGTTGTAAAACTTTTCTTCAACTAAATCCTTCCAAGAGTCTACAAATTCTAATGAAACATAAGTGGACAAATTCTCACCTTGAGAACTCCAAAAGCTGCAAGTTGATACTTCATATCTTTATATTCTTCCCGGATGAAATGTGATAGTATCTGCTAGACTTTCTTTCGGCTAACTCCACTTCTCAATCAAGTGATAGGATCTGATGAAACACCTTCAAGCATGTATCCAAAAAACAAGACAAACAAAGAAAATAGATTCTCCAATTGACCGGTACATCAAAAGTCTGAATTTTTTTGGATTTTCCTGAAAATATTGAATTTTCTGAATTTTCTTCCTAAAAACTCTGAATTTTTTGAGTATACTGAATATACTAAATATGAGGTAACTTTTCCAAACAAAAAACCTCACTCCAAGTCTCCAACATCTGCTACAAATACTCTTTTACCTCAAGAGTTAGATAAAGAAGAAATATACTTCTCTTCAACTTATCATATACCAAGTAGCTCTGAATTGACACTCCAAGAATTCTTCGAGGGAACATATAAGCTGTCTTCTCAAAATTTCAACTTGTACATAACTCATACACATATGAGTAAAAACATACGCTGTCTTAGCTATCTGCTCCTTTTCTTTCTCTCAATGTAATTCTTTGTCAAACCTACTAAAACATGACCAAGTATAATGCAAAACAAGAAACTGCTTCTTCTTTAAACTATCTTTTTCACAGAAGATGTTCTCGTAGACTTGTCTTTGGATGTAGAGGATAAAAGTAGGAAAAGTATATGGAAAATATAAGAGAAAAGGAAGTCTTACTTTCCCTTTGGAATTGTTGAACTTTCTTCTTCTGCATGTTTCTTCCACCCGATGATGTCAAACATCTTTAAACTTCTGTTCCATACCTTTTGTTTTCTTCATCTTGAAGTAGCAAGCACTCTTAACTTCTTCAAATGAGTTTTTCCCTTCCTCTAGTGCTAAGAATAAAAGACAAAACAAACATGGTATATAAATGGAAGTGAACATAGAATCATGTTTTACCATCTCCTCATATGTTGAATCAACACTCTGCTTCAAATGTGATTGATATGTCAGAATTCACCAACCTTTTCCTTGAGTTGCTGAATACTGAATTACCTTTTTAGGTACAGAATGTGATCAAAAACTTCCAACAAACTTACAACACAAGGTTGGCTGAAAACAAAACTGATTTGACCTCCAAATTTGTCTTCTTAGATGAGCTTTCTTGCCATGAAAGAGATCTATCAAAACTATCAAGAACAACCTCTAGATACCTGTTTTGATGTAGCTTATGCTTTAACTTTCAAATTAATGAAAGTGTTTAAAAGCACTTCTTCAATCCTTCAAATCTCTTCATAACTGCCCTTCTAAGATATGACCTGCAAATGACAATCGGATAGTAGAAACTAATACCTATGATTTGATGTTGATTTGGTTCCTTCATCTTCTCCAAACCATTGTTTTTCCTTGAATTTGAAGTAGCCTTTTCTTCATCAAGTCTTGGTCTTCATGCGATACTTCTGTAAAATATCTTTACTCTTCGAAAAGTAACAGATCATCAACTTCATACTCCACACTAATAAATCAACATGTGGCTGAATTGTCTAATTCTCAAATCTCTACTCATCTACATTAAGTGTGTATGTCATATGTCGAATGTTAGAAGATGCATTGAAACCATATGTTGTAAACCTGGGAGCTCTGATATTAAATGTTGGAAATTAGGTAGGCCCATAACATAATTCCACAGGTCCCATAGGTCCGGGATCTACAACACAGATTCCAGCTTCTTCCAAAATTAACAAACATGAACATACTACACTTAATCATACAATGATGAGACAAATTAACAAACATGAACATACTACACTTAATCATACAATGATGAGACAAAGATAGAGAGAGATTAGACAACATGTTCAAAGTGTTACGTAAGCCACTGCTTATTTTGACCATCATATATACAAATGTCAAATTACAATGTGGGAGTCAAAATCTCAACCACTCTATGTGAACAGAAATAGATGGAAGAGTGTATGTACAGAATTTACAAGAATATTCTGATGTAGGGACAGAAATCTGAATATGTATGAGATGTATGACATGATAGGTAGTAGAAGAATGAATATGAGTGACAGAAAGAGGAAAGATCAGTTTGACACTGATATTCAACAAACCCTAATCTGATTTTAGGCTATGGAAGACCCTAAATCAAATGTGTGTGTGATAGATCACATACTTACAGAATTAGCAAAGAATGCTAACATATTGCTGACAGAAATCCTCATACTCATGTGGAAACACCTTCTCTAACACCTCATCTGAATGCATGTAGCATGCATGTACTGATTCTTCTTTATCTATGCCGAATAGGACTCCTTTAGATATAGATGCCATCGCCTCAATAAGCTCCAAGTAGTACCTGTGTGCATAAAGAGAATATGTACCCGAATCGTTAACATAAGATGCAATCTTATGTTAAGCTCCATCCAATGTCTTTGAAGTACACCAAAATCTTCATGTAGAAGACAATCTTCAAATACATCATATAGATGGCTGATCCACACCACCAAGCTTCTCATAGGTAAGTCTTCTCCATAAGTAAGAGCTTCTCATAGGTAAGTCTTCTCCATAAGTAAGAGTGTGAGCACACTCTTCTCCAAGAAGAACTCCATAGCTACTCCTCAACATGCTCCTAGAGTGCACCATGGCTGCCCCATGAGTGCTAGAGCACATCCATCACCAAAAATCAGCCCCAACGATGGTCTTGGATGCTCAAACAAGTGA